>JAOVYW010000014.1:1652444-1675755 GCA_025775045.1 Hiodon tergisus | reverse complement strand
GTGGAGTTGCAATGATCATGAGAACGGTGAGGAATCAGCCCAGAACTACACGGGAGGATCTTGTCAATGATCTCAAGACAGCTAGGACCATAGTCACCAAGAAAACAATTGATAACACACTACGCCGTGAAGGACTGAAATCCTGCAGCACCCACAAGGTCCCCCTGCTCAAGAAAGCACATGTACAGACCCGTCTGAAGTTAGCCAATGAACATCCGAATGATTCAGAGGAGAACTGGGTGAAAGTGTTGTGGTCAGATGAGACCAAAATCAAGCTCTTTGGCATCGACTCAACTCGCGGCGTTTGGGGCAGGAGGAATGCTGCCTATGACCCCAAGAACACCATCCCCACCGTCAAACACGGAGGAGGAAACATTATGCTTTTGGGGGTGTTTTTCTGCTAAGAGGACAGGACAACTTCACTGCATCAAAGGGATGATGGACGGGCCCATGTACCGTCAAATCTTGGGTGAGAACCTCCTTTCCTCATCCAGGGCATTGAAAATGGGCCATGGATGGGTATTCCAGCATGACAATGACCCAAAACACATGGCCAAGGCAACAAAGGAGTGGCTCAAGAAGAAGCACATTAAGGTCCTGGAGTGGCCTAGCCAGTCTCTAGACCTTAATCCCATAGAAAATCTGAAGGTTTGAGGTGCCAAACGTCAGCCTCGAAACCTTAATGACTTGTAGAAGATCTGCAGAGAGGAGTGGGACAAAATCCCTCCTGAGATGTGTGCAAACCTGGTGGCCAACTACAAGAAACGTCTGACCTCTGTGATTGCCAACAAGGGTTTTGCCACCAAGTACTAAGTCATGTTTTGCAGAGGGGTCGAATACTTATTTCACTCATTAAAATGCAAATCAATTTATAACATTTCTGACATTTCTGGCGTTTTTCTGGATTTTTTTTTGTTGTTATTCTGTCTCTCGCGGTTCAAATAAACCTACCATTAAAATGATACATTTATCATTTCTTTGTCAGTGGGCAAATGTACAAAATCAGCAGGGGATCAAATACTTTTTTCCCTCACTGTATGCACATATAAGAAAAATGCACATTGTTGTTATTATCAGTTTCCATTATGAAATATCTACATTAGAATCATCCTGCTGAAGGTCATCTTGAGAATGAAGTGATTGAATTAAAGTATTTAGATCTGCTGTGTACTCAGTTTGAAATGCAAAGAAACTATTGTGGAAATACACTTTAGAGGCTTAATTAACTTTTCTCTGCTATGGTCGTGATTCAGCAGCACAGCCTAAAATACCGGTACATTTACTAACGTAACAAAGACAAATTATAAAAAATATTTAAATGCTTTTGGAAAAACAATGGACAGAATTTGAGTGTAGAATCATTGAAGCAAGTAATAGTTATACAGTGAATGGTTTTATTGTGTTACTGAAGTGAGCAATGGATTGCAGTTATACAGGCTCCGCTGAGGGAATGCCTACGTTTTTCATCCATAACTGCCAAGAATTTAGGTAAAATGTTGCTTTTTCACTATTTCTCTTCATAGATATAAGACTTCCCCTTAAGCGTAAGGCCAGCTACAATGTTGACAACCTGTGGACAAACAGAAACCCGATTGTTGGATTAAATTTCATATGCTGTTAGAGAAGTTTTGAGGCTGGCACCAAATCAAAACTTTGAAAATCCACTAATCGCCTTTAATACAATTGTATTTAGTAGCATTTATAGTCTGCTTTTTTTTGTAAAGATCTTATTTCATCTGCTTCTGGGTTGTCAAAATTTCGATTTTTTCCCCAGCCTGAGATTGATTATATGAAGATGTGTCGTGCATTTAAATTGACTTCTGCTGTCTTTAATGCATGGCTCCTTTTGTAAAGACCTTGGGTATTTTCAAAGATGCCAAGACCCTGCTGATGAGAACCATCCCTCAGCAGCATGCTGCCAGCACCATAATTCACTGTAGGAACGGTATCTTAGGGCAATTTTGTTTACGCCACACAGAGCACTTTGAGTCTGGCCACCTGACCACAAAACCGCTTGCATGAAAACCACTGAAAACCATTCAAAGGTATAAATGATTTAGAGATACTATAAATGATCCTTTGGTTTGCCGAATATCTCAGTTCACTGGAACAAATCCCTGGAGCCACACAGGGTAACATGCAAATGTAGACGACCCCTCAAATCCAATCCTCTATCAGCACCCTGTAAAAGAGGCTGCAGACCCACTGAAGGATACACATGTCTCTTACTGACAGAACCGCTATCCTCAAGGCACCCAGGAAGCAAACAGGATTAGCTTTTCTGCTGTCCACTGAGAGCACTGAAACCCACCATACCCTTGGCAACACTCTGCCTGTTGACAAACGACATAACCCCCATAACCCATCTTGGCCATAGACCGTAATCATAAGGCTTTGGCCTCTTGCAATCCCATTGATCTCGATTGAAATGTATTACTTTTTGGGAG
Organism: Hiodon tergisus; assembly: GCA_025775045.1. Taxonomy (NCBI): domain Eukaryota; kingdom Metazoa; phylum Chordata; class Actinopteri; order Hiodontiformes; family Hiodontidae; genus Hiodon; species Hiodon tergisus. Next base: position 1,673,308 of record JAOVYW010000014.1, on the reverse strand, counting down.
CCTCAAATGCAGAAGTATAATTTCCTGCTAAATTAAATATTTATATATGTATTTTACAAAAGGGCATAACTGCTTACTTTGAAAATAACAACGGCGTCTTACGTTATTAAATAGTACTCAGGTCACACTGTTGTAATCCATATTTGCAGTTGTAGAAATTGCAGAAATTTCCCTTCTGATGTTTGAACCTGAACTCCGATCCCAAGTCCAGTTTCTAAACCACTAACTAGAACCTATTCCGATATGGCTTTAACCTTACAACCACACAAAATAGTCATAGGTGTCCTTGGAATTTTCATCAAACCCTCACTCTGACGAGATATCCGCATGGAGACCAACTGTACCCATTTCTGTAAGCAATGAATATGCAATGGATAATTCCTGAAGTGTCCATTAAACACAGATTCATAGCGTGTGTTAGACATGTACATGTAATTCAACCCTCATCAAAAGGCAATGTCCATGGTGATAAGGCTGGTTCACACCGAGATTGTGATCAAAGAATCTTTTCACCTGCTGTCTAATGGGACTCATTCCATTTACTTCGACTTGTCATTAGGATAGGGGTCATTTTATTTCCTCTATTACTTTTAAGGACATTCATAAATCATGTTTTTTTTTTTTTTTTCCCCAGCCTCTTACTCAACTTTAGTATGACCTTGTTTTATTGTCATTCTTTATTTATGAGCAGCCCTTATCCAAGGTTAGTTACAGAAATTATCAATGTGAAAATACTGCACATGCAATTTAATTAAACCACAATGTAAAAATGATATATTGCAAATAAAGCAAATGGTGTTATAATTCACAATAGCAACATGAGTCTACAAAAATGTTCTCCATACAATAGCAACTATGGAACCCTACCCAGATTAGGCAACATCGTGTGAAATGAACTAATTTGTATCCTGGAGGCTGTGTGGCATCTTCCAGACACAGACGATGCTGATACTTCAAACGGGAGACCAACTTACCTTGTGCACAACACAGCACAATTATCTTAATCCCCAAAGAGAGAAGGCCAGAGTCAAATGTAACGAAGCCCAGTGGGTTAGCCACAGATAGGCACACTTTTTTAAAGACCTTATTATGTACAGTATTGCTTTAGGTGGCAAGAGGTTATATGTTGGACAAAGACAATGGGTATCGTTTTATTTTTGTTACATTTTTAGAGAATGTTTTTTTTTTTTAAACATAAATAATTCAAAATGAAGTTTTCATATTTTAACACTGATAATGCAACAAAACTGATTGATATCGCCGTTTCAGCACCGAAAGTCCCCGGAGCCTCTTGAAGAGCAAAGTAAGAGCTCAGACGACAATAAGCTAATAAGATAAATAATGTAATAATATCGTGTGTGCCGACTCTCTCCTCACCTGCTTAAACTCCGTTGAGCTCTACCGGCACCCGATCTGCGTATTTACAGGAGTGCAGCTCAATTCCGCAGCTGAAAACCAACTGTCGCGTTTTAACTCTGAGGTAATCTTTCAGGTCTTGTCTCATAGCATACTTCAAGGTTCAGCCAGCGGTACTTGTCTGTTTGACTCAAACTGCCTCCCAGACAGAAAAATGTATTTACAGATCTTATCTGCCAATATTTGTTTTTTTATCTTTTTTGTTGTTGTTTTGTTTTTTTTAGAAAAAACAACCACGGTGTATACTTTCTGCTTAGTTTGATTGCTTATATGCTTTTGAACTAGCCAGCTGCTTTTCAGGCCATTTCAGTTATATGTTACAACCAACATGAAAAGTAACAGTTCTTCATTGGCCTAATTTGTATTAGCAAAACAAGATAAATTAATGTAATGAATGACAGGAGAAAAAGCACATTTGATGGTGTAGCACTGGAAAAACTCATCACTACTTGGCTAGCTTGTGCTATGCACAGTAGCAACAAATTACTGATGCGTAGATTATCTCCACGGAAAATTTGCAAATAATTTAAACCGGACCTAGCCCTGGCAACTACGGCCATAAGTATTATCTGCAGGGCAGTCAGTTTTGGCTGAAAGCGTCAGCTTTGAAAAATCTCCACGGTCAAACAAAGCAAGCATTATGTATATTTTGTCTGACATTAACGTTACATTTGACACATTGTTCGTACGACTGCCCACTCAGCATATCGCTCCTGCTCTTGTCACAAAAAGGCGGGGAAACAATTTAAATGCCAACCACACCCATTAACAATCTCTTAATTTTAAAAACATTTCCCAGGAGGAAACGACTCCATTGGGCAACTGCGTGGTTGACTCGTTTCCCTTTACTTCCTTTACTCCACCTCTTTGATTATTGAGCTGTTGACAGCCGTGGTTGGCTTCCGCAGAGCACTTTCAAACCCACCCCGCTCTGCTCTGATAAAAAGTGACTTGCACAGATTCATACGTTCAATATAAGCCCTAATTAATTTAAACAGGACCTTGAATCCAGAATGGATAAAAGAGCAGACGACATCAGGGCTGTCAAGTTGTAGGGTTTATTACAGAACTGTGAATATAAAGGGATGTAGGCATCCAAGCTGTATGCAATTCATCAAGCCTTCCCTTTCTCAAGCCCATAAAGCACTACACAATGGCCTAGCAGTTTATAATTAAATTAATAAATTTCAAAAAGCCGAAACCCTGTTGTGCTTCACAACTGCTTGTTATTACTAACAAGAACACTGCTTGTTATTTAGAGACAAAGATGGGAGTTCAAACAAACCTAAGAGATGTCGTGCCACTATTTGTAACATTAAACTGAAAAGTCAATACAGTTTGACGACTGACAAAAAAATTAACGTGAGGCCTTACCTGCAGTTTTGCCATATTCTACTTCATACAAGACGTACAGTAGATTCTGATTCTGATACACGCATGGTTGTAAATAATTAGGTTTTTTTATCAAAATAAAATAATTGGCAAATAAAATAAACAAAATGGCAAAAAAGTCTCTTAAGTTGTTGTTTTTTGTGTGTATTTGGATTAAAACGAGTCCATGGCCTTGAACTCGCTCAGAGCCTGGACGGGCGAGATGTGCTTCTTCTGGGAGCCTCGTCGAACCCGTGTCTGGCATTCCTCCGGCTTCTCCCTCTTTACCAGTGGCTTCTTCTCGGGGGCCTTCATTCGCCACGACACCACGGGCGAGTTGACAGCCGCCGTGCCATAAACCTTCTGGTACTTGGTGGAGGCCACGTATGAAGCCTTCACGGTCAGCACAACCGCGTTCATCAGATTTTTGGCGGCCTGGATGAGGGACGTAGCACTGTCCAACTGAAAGGTAGGCGAGAAGGCCAAGCAGTTAGACTAAGCCTGTGACTTACATCAATGTCCTTGATGGGAATATTGAGGTGCATGTTACATTAATACCACTGAAGACCAGAGATAACCATCTTACACTCCCACACACAGGCAGAGAAATTTAGAGATACCATGCCTCCATCACCTAACTGATGAGTCACAACCTGCAAAGTCACATTCTGTACTGTTCTCCTAACAAATAAAGGGTAAAGCCAAGTCTTCCTGGGGTTTAAGTATGACTGTCAAGCCCACACAAACCAGCCTCACATGGCAGAGGAAACAGCTTTTGAAATGTTTATAATTGTCCTCATTAAAGAACATTCTGCACACCGAGTTCAGCCACCTGTTGTTTTGAAAGCATGTCCTAATGTCGGGAAAGCTGGAAGCCAATTAAGAGCAAAACAATGCAATTACATGAGGACCCTCGTACCTCCAATAGCAGGCACAAGGCCGAACTATCAGGCCTGTTCAGGCATATCTATCATACAAGAATGGATTTATTTTGTATGGTTGTATGGTTGGTTCCAAACCATTCTCTTTGGTGAATAACGGGTGAGAACAGTCTTTCTGGAAGAACGGTGCTGCATTCCTGCAAAATCTTTCTACAATCTCCATACAGTCTATGTGAGTTTTCAAAGTTTTCTTCATTTTGTCCACTGTCGGAATTATAAGGCTGCTTTTAAAAAGACATAACGGACTCGCTATTGGATTGAATAAATGCACTGCAATCTGAACTCTCCCCCACCCCATTAATAAGAAGTTGATATATTTAAGTAAATGTCCCTGGAACTTCAGTTTGAGTTTAAAAGATTCATCACTTTATTTTTAGACATTTAATTTTATGGGCCTCTAAGAAAAGGCCTTGACCCCTCCATCCACGGATTCCAGCCTGGTAAGGGCAAAAAATTTATTTGCTGGATAAAAAGTCAGAAGAGCACCGTTTTGTCATGCTCAGACAGTGGTGGACGTTGGCACTGAATTTATTATTTGACCTTTTATTAGCAATTATAAGTGCAGTTGATAACAAAGTTCTGGGGGTCTGAGAATTTACTATGCTGAGAGGAATGAAGAAAAAATACTTTGGGTGCCCAAAATGGCAAAATCCCCCCGCGCGTTCAAGGTCATTCATTCATTGATTCATTCATATATACATATACACACATATGTACATATATACATATATATATACACACACATACATACATATATATACACACACATACATACATATATATACACACACATACATACATATATATATATATATATATATATATATATATATACATATACATATACACATACATATATATATACACATATACATACATATATATACACACATATACATACACATATATATATTTATTAATTCAAATAGAGCGGAAAATATACGTAGGCCACTAAAGTCACTATTATTACATATCAGTCAGCAGGAAGACAGGAGATTGAGTCACAAGAACATAACCACTCTGCAGTGCTTAATTTTATCACAAATTTCTAGAGTGATTAAGATCCTTTTTTCCTCGCTAACATTCGACAGCACTGACTTTATCCGTTAGCCCTATTTTTATACACCGAAGAGCAGGGAGGAATTGATCGATTGGGCAAGCGATACCGGAGAACCGAGTGCAGTTTTCCCTTGATGTTAATAGGAGTGAGTTATGTAGGCTTATGAAAGGTGCTGATGGCTCCAGACAGCTCTACTCTTCATCATCTCCCTTCAATGAGTTTCCTTCCCCTGCTCATTAAACTTGTTACCCTTGGACCGCAGTTTCTATTTTTACCTCCAGTGGCGTTTTGAACAAGCGTTTTGGCCTGCATGCTGGCCCTGCATCTGGCTCCGGATACCGGACCTGCATCTGCATCTGGACTTGAATCGTGCGGGACCTGACTCTGGACCTGCATCTGGCTCCGCATACTGGAAACACTCAGTTTTCCTGGCTTACTTGATATTATATGCTAAAATTTAACTGACATAAAAACATCTGTCTATGCCAATCAATAAATATTCACATTTTTAAATTTAAAAATGCAGGTGAACTTAGTTGTTGTGATAATAAAATGATGCCTTATAAAAACAAGACAGGTTTCACATGTTTGTTATCTTTGTTTTCAAAAGTGATTCAAATTTTACAAATTTGTACATCAATCAAAATTGGAATTCATATACATATACACGATGAGATAATGCTAATAAATTCATCATTAAAAATACATATGGCCAACAAAGTTGCCCTCAACAGCAACAATAAAAGAAACAAAAACAATATGGATATTAACAGATTAATCTGTGTTCAGTCTAATGCTGCATTACTCACTGTGTCTCCGTTTTTGGCACTTTACTACATACTGAGCCGGGAATGGGCACTATAAGTCTCTGCCCAAGCAATAATTTCTCTTGTTCTGACATTTCTTTGAATTGGGGACTTTTAAAAGTATTTTTATTTTAATTTGTAATATTTTTCACAGTGCAGGAGAACGTTTGAGGGATGATAGCAGTTTAGTTTGCTTTTGGATGAACACACAATAAATTATACAACAATTTCCATAGGAAACCTGAGGCATGCCAGAGTGTAGTCCCCTGGGAGCTGAGATCTAGCCAGTACATGCCTTGTCTCAGTTGTTCATAAACTGTTGCCATGACTGCCAAAGTCTTCCTATGCTATAAACTTCTGATAGCTCTGCCTAGATGGTGCCCTTAAGTTAATTTGATTTTGCTAGATAAAAAAAGTGGTGATGTTCCCAGTCAAAAAACAGTTTAATGTTGCATAAGTGCCATCCAATGTAAGGTCTGAAGGTGGACATACTCATGTCGATAAGGTTAAAGCTGTGCAAGCTAGGCGAACCTAACACGGGTGATAGCTACGGAGTACATCCATGTTAATATACAGCTGCAAAAACCGAATCAGAACAAAGTAAAATGATAGCATTACTGAAGACTTAAAACAGCGTGGAGACTTACCCCTGACACAATCAGTTCTCCGCCCAGGTTCTGAACCTCAGCTTTCACCTTGCTGCAGATGTTCAACTGATGGCAGTAAAGTGCGATTCTCTGGAGGTAAGCCAGGAGGTCCTGCTTGCAGGCAGAATCGGGACACTGAAAAACAAACCAGGAGAGTCCAGGTGAGATACTCAGTATTTGGCCAATCAATGTTAGCACTAAGTTCAAATAAGCAAGTCCCCAGATTAGACGTATAAAACGTTAATTTTACACAGCAACACGTTTATAGTCCTTATCCAGGGTGACGTGGTATAGTATACTTAAAGTAAAAGTAAATAGCTTTATAATGACATGTTAACAAAAGCAATTAAGTTAGCATAAAAAAGGTGGTGGTGTAAATGTATTAGGCTTATTGTTTTAGTATTATCATTATTGTTGTCATTATTATTATATTCATTGTACAGGTACACAATTAACTGAAAGTGTCCCACCCAGAACCTGCAGACCATCGTGGAGACTTGTCCAAAACATGTAAACTCCCCAGGCATTTTTGCATTACCTTTAACAATGGAATACACCATCGCTTACCATGAAAGCTGCCAGCAGTAACATGGTGAAACTCCATAAAATGACAGCTCTTGTGCGTTTTAAAATGGTTGCTATTTAACTCTCCTGGTCGGAAGACTAGAATATGGTAAGTATGAAGAATACCGTAATCTTATACACTACCTTTCAAAAGTTTGGGGTCACTTAGAAAATTTCCTTCTTTTCCATGAAATGAGTTTGAATAGGAAATACAGCAAAATGAATAAGAACTATAGTCATTTACAAGGTTAAAAATAATCATTTTAATTGAAATAATAATTGTGTCTTTCAAATTCGGCTTTACTCTAAGAATGCTCCATTTGTAGGAATTACAGCCTTGCAGACCTTTGACATTCTAGTTGTCAATTTGTTGAGGTAATCTGATTTCACCCCATGCTTCCTGAAGCACGTACCAAAAGTTGGATTGGCTTGATAGCCACTTCTTGTGTACCATACGGTCAAGCTGCTCCCACAATAGCTCAACAGGGTTGAGATTTGGTGACTGTGTGGGCAGAATACCAGCTGACTGCTTCTTTCCAAAATAGTTCTTGCATAGCTTTGAGCTGTGCTTTGGGTCATTTTCCTGTTGTAGGAGGAAATTGGCTCCAATAAAGTGCTGTCCACAGGTGATGCATGGCATTGCAAAACGCAGTGATAGCCTTCCTTCTTCAAGATCCACCACCAAAGCACCCCCAGACCATCATATTGCCTCCACCATGCTTTACAGATGGCATCTTTTCATTTGATCTGCATCTCACAAACACCTCAAACTTAGATTTGTCTGTCCATACACTTTTTCCCAATCTTCCTCTGTCCAATGTCTGTGTTCTTCTTGTCCATCTTAATCTTTTCTTTTTATTGGCCATATCTGAGATATGGCTTTTTCTTTGCAACTCTGTCTAGAAGGCCAGCATCCCGGAGTCACCTCTTCACTGTTGATGTTGAGACTGGTGTTTTGCGGGTACTATTTAATGAAGCTGCCAATAGAGGACCTGCGAGGTGGCAGTTTCTCAAACTAGACACTCTAATGTATTTGTCCTCCTGCTCAGTTGTGCAACGGGGCCTTCCACTCCTCTTTATATTCTGGTTAGAGCCAGTTTGTGCTGTGCTGTGAAGGGAGTAATACACAGCGTTGTACGAGATCTTCAGCTTCTTGGCCATTACTCTCATGGAATAGCCTTCATTTCCCAGAACAAGTATACACAGACGAGTTTCTGAAGAAAGTTCTTTGTTTCTGGCCATTTAGAGCCTGTAATCGAACCCAAAATCGCTGATTCTCCAGATACTCAACTAGACTAAAAAAGGCCAGATTTATTGCTTCTTTAATCAGCACAACAGTTTTCAGCTCTGCTAACATAATTGCAAAAGGGTTTTCTAATGATCAATTAGCCTTTTAAAATAATAAACTTGGATTAGCAAACACAACATGCCATTGGAAAACAGAAAAATCAGCTGTTTCCAGCTACAATACTCATTTAGATTAACAATGTCTACACTGTATTTCTGATCAATTTGATGTTATTTAAATAGATAAAAAGTTTGCTTTTCTTTTGAAAACAAGGACATTTCTAAGTGACCCCAAACTTTTGAACGGTATTGTATTTTAATAAAATATTTTACTCTTTGCAATATGTGAAGTTTCAATTCTTAAAAATCAACATGTTTCAGTCTAAAAATGCCGTAAAACAAACTTCACCTTGCTCGTACTTTTTCAGTAATATTGCCACTCTTTAGAACATGCATTGTTGAATTTCAAATCCAAATGATTATTCATGAAGATAGCTCAATCAATATAACATGTGGTATCAATATTGCCAATTCCCTTGCTTATGAGAATGCAAGGGAACACATCTGATAATAATTAAAATGCTACAGAAAAGGCTGTGGGGAAAACTTTGTTAGTACATGGAGCTGATAGATTAAATTGATGTTGAATACAGAAAAATGCTCGAGGAGTTCAACAGCAAAGACGTATAATGAAATTAAAGCAGTAGTAAATGACCAACAGAGATGTTTGGAGAATAAATAAACATACATCTAACAAATATATTTACAGGAAAGAGAAAAACTTATTTTATATTGGAGAAAATTTGATTTATTTTGGGTTATTTGGGGATTTAAACCCAGCATTTGAATTGGCACCCAAAATATGCTGATTTTTGCAAAAAAGTTTTGCACTTTTTTAGCAAAATGTTCTGAACGATGAGTCAAAGCAACAGAATTGATGCATTAATAGTCAATAGTGTGAGGGTGTTGCCCCCTTGCACATAGCATATTACTTGGAGGATTGCCCTCTTTGTTTCATCTAAAATTACAGGATCCTCTCATCACCTTCAACCCATACCATATATTTAATAGGGTCGCATTGATTAGGTATTAAAAATCATCCATCAGCATATCCTAAAACTACTCTACTAATTATGAGTACAGAACCTCTGAGGGGGTAATTATATTTAAGATAACCAGCCTCTGATCTTGATGTGAACTATGATCACAATGTTCTTGGGAAATGGAACAGAAAGTTTAGGCAGCCCATGGTGTGGGATACTTCTCCAATGGTGCAATAGTACCTGATCTGCAACAGCCCGGGCCAGCTTATCCATTCTGGAACCCGCTTCGGCGATCTTCTTGGCAGCATTAATCACGTCAGATGAGTTCTTTAGCGGACCCTTGCCTCTGCAACAGTGCAAAAAATTTACATTTACATTTAAATTTCATTTATTTAGTGGACGCTTTTATCTCGACTAACCGTACAGAAGGTCAAAGAGTGCTTTCAGTACAGAGGGTGAAAAAGTGCCAGGAGCTTCCTGTTAACGTTAAGTGAAGCACAAGTGACCCTTATATAAGTCAATCAATCGATCAATCAATCCATTGTTGTATCACCCACTTATGATTAGGTTGTTGGTCCACCATATCTAGGGGTATTAGAGATCGAAGGAATCATTAAGACGATTAATAAAAAACCTTTAGTTGTTTGTTTCCATCTTCCAGGCTGATGTGAGACAGAAGAGTGATTGTCATCATTGCTGAACAAAGCTGGTTTAATTCAATTCAGAACACGAAGCATACCTCATACTATATTTCTGAGAATAGTTTTAAGCTAAAAAGGATGATTGATAGACTTTTAAACTGGATCAGTTTGGTATATGAATTAGTGAGCTATCATTTAAGCAACAAATAATTTAGAATGTAAAGGACAGCTTACCGCTGTTCAGCTCCCATGTGCCTGCTGGGTTTTTCCTGAGTCTCCGTTTTACGGGTGAGACGAGCGTACCTGGTGTGCGGGCGTACCTGGTGTTTCTCAGCATCTCAGTTTTACAGCGGGCGTACCTGGTGTGTTTTCAGTGTCTCTTTTACGGGCGAGGCAGGCGTACCTGCTGTGTTTTTCCTGAGTCTCCGTTTTACGGGTGAGACGGGCGTACCTGGTGTGTTTCTCAGTATCTCCGTTTTACAGGCAAGGCGGGCGTACCTGGTGTGTTTTCAGTGTCTCTTTTACAGGCGAGGCAGGCGTACCTGCTGTGTTTTTCCTGAGTCTCCGTTTTACGGGTGAGACGGGCGTACCTGGTGTGTTTCTCAGCATCTCTGTTTTACAGGCAAGGCGGGCGTACCTGGTGTGTTTTCAGTGTCTCTTTTACAGGCGAGGCAGGGCGTACCTGACGTGTTTTTCAGCATCTCAGTTTTCCGGGCGAGGCAGGGTGTACCTGGTGAAGTCAGTCATCTCCATCATGATCATGCACATCTGCTTGGCCAGCACGATGATGTCGTTCCCGTTGTCGTCCCACTTGGCCACCTCGGCGTCCAGCTTGCACTTCTCCTGCCGGAAGCTCTCCACCTGCTCGGCGATCTTGGCCTTCTCCTCCTGGGGCAGCTGGGCCATGATGGCCTGAGGGGGGTGATAGGGACCCAAGCAGAAGAGCGTTAATAAAGATATCATAAAGGCTGTGGTCTGTCTTAAGTGGTTTGTCTGCTCTTTTGAGATGACCTGGCCCTATTAACAAGTGGCCAAACGAGTCTGGGAATCTGGAATGCAGCAAATCCTAACAGACTTTATTCATAAAGATTTCTTTATAAGAATTCAAGCCAGAGCTGAAATAAATGTGGTTAGATGCGAGACAAAAATGTAAAACACATTTGAGCTCATGAGTGAGAAATGTTTTTTTTGGTGGTTAAGGGATAACATTGACGCAAATGTTTATTAAGTGTAATATGTGTTATCTTAATCAGGACTGCAGGTAATGATTAAAATGTATGAAGTAATGCATTATTTAATGGTGGTTTCCATTGATTTTATCAGCCTTGTTTATAAAAGGAATTTACATGCCAAATCTGATGAAAGAAAAAAGAAAAAAAATATATATTTAAACGACAAATGCTTTTAAGGCTTTAACAACACCTTCAGATTCTGAAAAACAACGCATGTAGGATGGAGTGGAGATTTTGAATCTTGTGAGAGACGCATTATCATTCAAACCACCATGAAGACATATCTGCAGCCCGCCTCCGACCACAAGCGACAGTTTAGCATTTTGTTCTACTTCAATATTGTCCCGCACTCGATCTGCTAAGCTGTTTTTCTTATTTTTTTGAAAAGTGGTTCCTACTTTTACAGCACACTCAGACTGATAGTTTATTAATGAGACGCTGATAATTCAAAGTCAGGGTGTCAGGAAGTCGCCAGGTCAGGATTGGTGGAAGTTGCAAGCACACACAGGCACAAACATACACAGGCACAGAGATACACAGGCACAGACATACTCCCACACTAACAGTGGCATAAACAAAAGAGTTGTGTAATGTGTAAGGTTTTTATTATTGGACAGCAGTTCTCGGCAGTATGACGTAGCAGTAAATATGGAATACACCCTGTATGCCACTATTTGGCCGAGATCCTATGTCCTACTGATACTCTCACCAGAATACCAGGCATTCGCAGTTTCTTATGTTTTAGATAAAACATGTTTTATGTCACCATGGTTACACGATAATCCTGCCATCCGCTCCATGTGTGTACATTGTTTTTATTAGCTAAGCTTTTTTTTGGTCATCTTTCTTAGATTTTATTCTTAGTAATATGAGCTTTATGTGTTTTATATATTGCAACAGAATGGCATAGCTGCACTTAAACAAGCTGTCCCTGGAAAAGAACAGACCCTGCAGCCTACAGAGAGTATGTTTACGGTGAACTGAGAATTGGACTCTTCTATCTTTTGTGTCTCCAGAAATGATACATCCCTCAGATGGCCCACCCGGAGGCTCAGTCCAACCCCACACCGGATTCCCCATGAGACCATTTCCAAACTGGATGGGATCCTCTTAAGACTATTCATGGGTATTTCACAATGGACTTAAGACACACAACTGGGAGCAGGATACAGAACAAACTGTGTCGACGGCTATCTCAGCTGCACACCTGCGGTTCCATTTGTCCATCCATTTTGCTGTATATTTAGTTGAGACACAATTAAAACAGACAGCAGGGGATTTATCAACCCATAGCTTGACGGAGTTCTGCGAGAAGCCTCGGATCATTGCCTTATGTCCATATTTTAAGATGGTGAGTTGGGTTAGGCAGGCTGGGAACAACAGCAGGAGGAGCCATGGATCAATGGACAGGCTTGTGGCTTGTTTTTCACAATAAAGTTTCGCTCTAAAAGGCCAGGCACCCTGCTACATTTCTCCATCTCAAGCGCAGCATCTCTGCCTCAAAAGTGGGCCGCTTGAAATGACAGAACGGGCCAGTCTTTCGGTAGAAAGAAAATTAAATACCATTCTCCTGTCCTAATTTAAATGGAGGATCCTCATATACAGAGCCTTTCTATTTCAGTTACTTCTGCCATTTCTCTATCACACTCCATTTGGACCGTTCCCTTTCAGGTGGCTTCGTATAGAGGAAAAACCCCACGCCTACAGTCTATGGGCTTTTCTGTTCCCTCATCACCCATTCTTTCTCTGGACCGACTCCTTTAACATGAGCCAGGATGTTCCAGAGTTTCTAATAAATATGTGTCATAAAATCCGGTGAATAGTGCTCGATGGGGAAGTTCTAAAATCGCCTCGACAGGTTGTAATTCTCAATTAAAAAAGCACAGACAGAGATGGAGACGCCAGTAATCTTGTTTGGGTCTTTTAAAATATTTAAATAAAAGAAAAATCCATGTTTTGTCGGTTTGTGTCCTTTATTCTGAACAACACAAATTCCAGAAATGGAAGTATCTGGAAGTTATTTTATTCCCAATATAACTGTCACCATCACGCAAGCCACTTACCATCAACGGGTATCGTATCGAATATTATATTGCTTCACTGTACTTCTTAGACAACATTGCGGCCCAAAAAAAGAGGATGTGGTTTTGAGGTGAGCTTCAGTCCAATGTGGAAAAATAGGAGAATTTAGATTTGTGAACCTGAAAGATGAAAGGCAACCGGGGCAAACCCCCGAACTTTGGCCACTCACCCGAGCGCTCTGTCCTGCGATGAGCTGATCGTCCTCGGTCTGAACACTAGTCCGACTGCGGGCGTCATAATCTTCTTGCTCAAAGTCAGAGTCATCCTCCAGTTCCTCTGGCGTCTAGCAGAAGACCGGAACAAAAATATCAACAACAAACATGTCAACAGCTCTGATGATCCAACCAGCAGGCCAGATAATAGGCTGAAAATAAATAAATAATCAACGCGTAACTCTTGACAGTCTTTGGCTTGAGGTGCGGGCTATAAAAAATGTCCAAAAAGGAGGGGGGGTTGTTTGCTCTGAGCAACTGTCCCCAGCTTTGACCTAAGCTGACCTGTGATGTAAAGGCGAGAGGGATGTCAACAGCACCACACTCGGTTTGCCTACAGTGCCTGCGGCTAACGCCTACATTATTGGTTGACAGGTCTGGAGAAAGTACATGCACTTTGAAACACTTAAACAGTCAGACCGTACTATGTTGAATTTGAAGCACCCTTGGTAATCATCGCATGTGCAGTCATAATATCAAGCAAAAAAAAGAAATAGAATATTTGTTTATATGTTATTACATTTTTTATTTTTTATTTTTTTAAGACAAAGACTATCTTACCTCACGTTAAGGCAATTTTAAGAGGTAGCCTTCCTCTCTACGAAGGAACTCAACTAATACCTCGAATACACTAGGGCTATTCTGTAATTATTCCAGTGCCTGAAACTTTACTTAGTGTTTTAATTCCCTTACTTTTACCTTATCTTACTCCAGCTCAATAGGATCCATTCATATTATATTAATTGCACAATTACACAATTATAAAACAAGAGCTGAACCCTAAATGGCTGGATGGCTCAATTCTCCCCTCGGTGTGGGCACAATATCAGGGACATGTTATATACAGAAGCGCTTACCCTGATGACGAGTGGCCAGAGTGGGGGAAAGGATAAAAAACAACACAAGTGGCTAACTAGCTACGTAAACGATACGTGGCTACATAAACGATACGTTCAAAGCCATATTCACCCAGATCCATGTAGCGCACCAGAGCTTGCAAATAGAAGTCTGTAGTTAGCTTTCTTACTACGATGCTCATATGTAGACAGCAAAACCAGAATAAAAATATATAGGGTTTTATCGAATTAGGTTGCATTCAGTGAAAGTGGTCGAGCTTTAGCTATTAAAAAGTAATTAGCTTTTTGCTCCTGTCAATTTTGTCAGCATTGTAAGCACAATGTTGACAATCACACGACTCTGTTGTGCAGAAATGTGTTTATATTCACATTATCTGAACACGGTCAGTGCAGAAGCGTCCTCCTCTGCACTTAGACCGTCAGTAGGCAGAGGTTTGGTCTGGATCGCTGAAACTATGAAGAACTTCAGAACAGTATATAAAACACAGGGTGCAGTTTTTTTTATTTTTATAAATTAAACTTGAAACTGGACAGAAACTATTTTGTACGATAGTACTGCTCATTTAATATTCAGAAAGAAAATGTTCTGCTCTCTTTCAGGGCCCGATCCCGAAGAGCTTTAATTAACAATTAACACTGGCGAAACACCGCTTTTTCAGTTACATTCCACTGAGGACATCTTCCTTTATCAAATGTAGTTGGTTGACCCCTTTTGATTCTGAATCATTGATGAGGCCCTAATGAGCTCTGTCCATACATGCAGAAAATAACATATTCTTTCTAAGGACGGTCCCTTTTTTGTAAGGCAAACAGAGATAAACAGTGCTGACTCTCAGCTTAGAGCGTCTTCATTTACAGATAAGGCACTGAGCGGGTCGACAGGACTTCAAAGCCAGGCTTTACACGACCTATCAACATCCGAAACAGCAACTCCCTAATTTCATTCAGAAAGGCACCATGGAAAGGGTTGCGCTGTATTAATGTTTAATAAATACATGTGTAAAGTGGTCAAAGGAGGGCGGAGGATCCGTCTCCCAGACTGTAGACCCGTCAGAAGCAGCATTGCCGCAGACTTTAGTTTCTGAACGGAGTCCGGCCCTGGCTAAATGAAAACTAGACCCCATTCCCTCCAGTTTCACATATCTGGTATTTTGTGGGCAAGGATATAACCAAAAAGGACCTTTCACCTATCTATAATATTTACTAGTGGCGAAATCTATTTTAATGGGACTAAGCTCACTAATTCACAGACAAATTAAGAAGGCTATTTTCATATAGAGGTAGTTAATGAGACAATATTGTTAGCTAAAGAAGTGAAGGTGAGTGATGTGGACAGAAGCTACCTACCCTTATCATCAGGACTGCTTTCCTTATGTCCCGGACTCCGTCGTACACCAGGCGGGATGCATCAATAAATTCATTCTCCTCAAAGGGCTGCGGGGGGCTCGTGCTCAGAGCTTCAATTGCAACTTCCACTTGTTCAGCAAACCGGGGCATAACTGATCAGAGTGAGGAGGGGAAACAGTAAGAGAGGGGCAAGGGCCGAGGTTTGAGTTCCCCCGCACTGAGGTTTCTGTACCCTGAACTGAGATTTATGTTCCCTGCACTGAGGCTACTGTTCCTTACACTGAGTTTACTGTTCCCTGCACTGAGATTTCTGCTCCCTGGCAAAATTTACTCTTAAAAAACCTTACAAAAAAAAACAAGAAAAGGAAGTCTTTCCTGCCACACATCTCAGTTTGGATGATGAGCTGTAAGTACCAATGAGCTGTTCCACCTTATCTGTCCACGGGTTGAGGGGTGTTTACTTGATATCTGTCCTTGGAAGCAGAGAAAATTATTTTTACTGATGCTTATCCTCCAAAATGAATTAATATCCTGATCAGAGAAACTGCAATTCAAAAGGCATACCCCATATCACTCTATTTCTATTTCACTGAACACATACAGCACTTTGCCAGTGAGAACTCCTGATGATCACAATAACAATAGATGGCTAGAACTGTTCCATTTTAACATAATGAATCAACAACAGAAGAGGAAAAATCTGCTGGTAAAGATCAAGCCTATACAGTGTCCATCGAACAAGATAGATAAAACTCCTATACACATAATATGTATTTCCCTATCATAAAATGCACATTTTCAGAATGTTAATTATGTTTTAGGGGTTAGGGTTATAAAATGGCACATGGAAAAATCTCTGGTTTCCTATTGTCTTTTACTTTGCAATCACCAGTTATTTTTACCAGCTCTCCCCACCGTTTGGATTTGCCAATGATATCTGCATCCTCGGCAACTGGCATGAGTCCCAGCAAAGAGAAAGCTAAACCTGTCTCCTCCAACCCGCCCACCCCCATAATTACCATTAAACACACTGCAGGCCACACAGCGCTGTACAGGAAGTTTAGAGGCTTGCAGGTGCCCGTTTCCCCGTAGCAGGGCATATCCCATGCCCACTTGAGCATGCTCAGATGATTCTGGGTGTTGACTCTAGGCACCCGGGCGCAGTCAATGACATGATCCGGATACTAGGGCTCAGTCTGGGTTCTTAACTGAGCCACCAACAAACTCTGGAATAATCTTTGTGCAATACTTTTTAAAGAATTTTTTTTTTTTTTTTGCCGTTAGCACACGTGAAGTTTAAACTGATAGCACGTTTGCTCTGAAACGTCTTTAAAGATATAACATGCATTCCAACTGTGTGCCTCTTATTTTTAAATTAATCTGAAAATTTGAGAATGACTACAGCTCCAATTACATGGCAGATATCACCTACAAAGCGACAAATTATATCCATGAAAGAACACCACGTTTAATCTCATAACAGTTACCATGTCCATTTTTATTTAATTTGCTATACCAGGAAGTCTTTTAATGCTGCTGAACGGTAACCCCATTGAGCCCTGACCCTAACCTCTCTGACTCTGAGGGGTGTGAGCATTGATCCTCCAGAGTGGGACGTGACAGGTCAGCCCCCGAAAAGCAGCCCCTGGGAGTCGGCAAAAGGCTCCATCAGCTTGACGGTCTAATTGTACTGTCAAACTTGAAGGATAAATTATTGAATTTCCATATTTATTAAACAAGACTGTCAATCCACTGCTTGTACTTATTATTTGTCCATGTAGCAACGGCAGATATCAGAAACAGATGTGATTTAAAGAAAAAGTTTACAGGGTTCTGCAATTAATAACTTAAAAACGGTTAAAAAAGTGAAGGTTGATTAATCTAAATGGGCCTTGAGATATCACCTATGTTTAAAATCTGCTAAACTGGGAAAACTTATCAGCAATGTTGATACTCAGGATGTTTGTTACTGTATAATAAACAATACATTGTTACTGTACAGCTACTCTAGTGTTGAACCCGTGTGAGTGGATTTAGTTCAGAACCAGTTGAGGATAAAATTTTTTTAAAAACCTTAACTTAAAGGAATTATGTCCTTATCTGAACACAAGTTCTTTACAAATATTGTACAAATACACAATATTTACAAAACAGAACTTGTGTCAGCAGAACTTTTTTCTCCCAATCCATCTTCTCTTCCTCCCGCCCTTCCCCTTCCTCTCCTCCCACCCTTCTGGTCCCCGCTCTTATCCCTGCCCCACTGTTCGGAGTCAGGCGCATGGTATTTCTATGGGAACGGTGCGCTACTCTCCACTCTCAGGGCATGTCTGGGGCGGACTCACTCCATCACTCGCGTCCTTTAAATTCTGCAATAACCGCAGTGCCATCAATCCGTGCATTGGCTGCTTGAACCGTAATTACGAATCACATGTGAAAAATGCGGGGAGAAAACTATTTCAAGTATATTTTTTTGTATATGTTTTGACCTAACTATTAAAAATGAAATTTGAAATATTGGTTGAGTGAATATGACAGTAAATAACATAGAGTTTTCAGCATAAACGTAACACAACATAAAACCTGACTAGCTTTCCCGAGTCATTTTAAAATTCCCGTATACGAACACTTTAATAAATGGATGAATTCTTCTTCATAGACAGCATAATTGAAAACATGCAGTTGAGAAAAATAAGCTATTACTGGTTTCCTATTTGACTATTGATTTTTTCTCTCTCAAGGACACTAGACAATCCCGGGCTGTGTGTGGATTGTCAGTCTGAACCCTGGGCTCAGCTATCATTGTGACGTGTTCTGCGGCCTGCGTTTGAAGGGCACTAAATTAGACACTGGTCAATGTTTACAGGAGGGCAGTACAAAACTGAGCCAGGTTGAAGGTTACCTGTGTAATAAATATTTTCTTTTTTACCTAGTAGCTGTCAGTTGCTGTTTCGAAAGCTTTCTGGTGAGTGTCTAGTTATTCATAATTTTAATTAGCATTTTTTTAAAAGCAACGGCAAATCCACATGGATTTTTAAAGCAATTATATATTATACTTTTTTTTAAAGCAAAGAGAGTCCTACCATATTGTGAATTTGAGTAGAATTCAAATATAACAGATTTTCTCTGGAAGTCTTATGCTTACATGGAGTAGCCATCTCCCTGTTTAAATAGGGGAAAGATTATATGAGGTAAAAAAAATGCACATGTAGTATATGTGTTTGAGTTTGCTTGCAGATTAAATTAGCGTTGCATAGAGCTAAGGAATATTTTGACATGTAATTCATTGTATTTCAGTTAACAAAGGTGAAATTTATTCACATCCCTCCAATGTGACAAACCTGGAAATGAGATCTCCTGAATAACCCAACACTAGCCTGTGACAGCCCAAAAAGCCTACCCCCTCCCCAGAAGGCTGTCTAAAGTGGATAAACAACTGATGAAAAATTAACACGATCCCGAGTACAGAATGGGCTTGTTTCCAGGCCACCGTCTACCGCATCCGGGCAAGAACGAAGCTATCACATCAGGCTGCGAAAAGGTACTCGGCCCTAAAACTCAGGTAACGGTCTGAACTAGAAGGCACCTTTGACCATTACGGTGAGGACTGTATCTCTGGAGCCCGGGGAGCCGCTATCGGCTAAGGCAGGCGCTAATGAGCAGGTAGGATTTACCGGTCTCGGACAGCAGCCTGATGGACTCCAGCACGCGCTCGGTGTACACCCCCGGTTCGTAGTTCTCCATCTCTGCGTTAATGATGTGCACCACCCGGGCGGCACGCCCGCGTATGGCTCCAGCTGTTCGGTCCAGGGTGTCAACATCGCCCTCCTGCAAGGCGATGACGCACTTGTTCACGTCCTCCAGGATGTGGTTCTCTGAGGGAGAGAGCAATTATCATACACAAGTGAATTAAAATATTTGACCATATTTATTATGGTTAACAAATTGTTAAGGTACTTACAGCACACTGATTTTCAGTAAAGGAACAGGAAACTTTATTTAACTTTACTGAAAACAACTAATGTTATTTAAGGAAGATACAAAAAAAAAGAAGATAATTTTATGATTTGATCTGCACATTTAGCTTTCTGCAAAGCCTTGACAAAATAAAAATTTAAAGCTAAAATAATCATATTTTTTAGATTTTAAAATTTTTGAGAAATACATGCAAAAAATAATGATTTCTGCACTTCAAACATGCACATCTCTCATTCTGTGGCTTCAGAATGAAAGTACATATGTCTGTACTACCTTGAAATAAACAGAGTCTTGTTAGCTTGATTTTATCAAACACAAAATTATACAATTACTTGGAGAAGGTTTGTTGCAGAAGGTCAGGATATTTAAGCTGTTGTTTAATAAGGCCTTGAGAGTATAAAACCCTTCTTTTTTTTTATTCCAGCACAAACACAACTTGGCAACACCCAAAAAGAGTGTCACAGAATAGCTTTGATAATCTGATAATCAGGTACTCATGACATAATAAATAACTGCCAACTCTTACCCAAATTATCAGGTCACCCGCTATGTTTAACGTGTTGGGTTTAACTCTGATCTCAGATCATTTGGTAGATAAGTTTTTTTTTTATCTTTGAGTTCTAACTTTTAAATGACACAACTGAGGAGTTGGATCAGCTCATGAATTATCTTATCACCTCTCAAGACATGAATCATACACTCACAATATTATAAATCCTGTGTTTCCAGGATTTTTATTTTATTTGGCTTACTTGGGTCACAAGAAGCACACACAAAAATAAGAATCACATAGAGGAAAGACTTTATAAAACATAAAAAGATGTCACACAATTCAAACATTTACTATAAGAGAGGACACACATAATGGAATAGGCTCGCTTGAAAGTTCATAAGAAAAAAAGATACATAATCTATAGGCCGTGGCAGCCACACTATTTGACAGCGTATGTAGATTTCTGTTAAGGTCCAAGCATTGGAGATTGGTCCGTAATATACCTGAGACAGACAGGAAGTCGTCAACAGAGGTGATGTCATCCACAGCCTCGGTGAGAACTCGCACCTGCTTCTCCCATTGATCCTTAAACACATCCATGTTGTCTTGGGCAACCTTGCTCTGAGGTCGGGCAGCCAGGGTTAGCGCCGCATTGATGACCTGGCCAACACAGGTTAATATATGCACTCAGGTTATCAACTGTAATGAATATCATCAGAGATCAAAGCATGATAAAACATACAGAAAGGTTAAAGTGGAAACATCAAGGTTTTCTAGGCTTCATGACAATGCTGCTACATTAGAGTTATTTTGTGGAGAATGTAGGTCAGGTTTAGATAGCAGTAATACATCTGCAAGCAAGGGGAGACAGCAGCTGCAATTCAAAGTTT
>JAOVYW010000014.1:1633489-1652344 GCA_025775045.1 Hiodon tergisus | reverse complement strand
TGGAGAATGTAGGTCAGGTTTAGATAGCAGTAATACATCTGCAAGCAAGGGGAGACAGCAGCTGCAATTCAAAGTTTTTCGTAACCAAATGTTTCTGGAATACACAAAAATGTGACTGCATTAACAATAAAATTTTAAGCAATAAACACGGCCTTCGGGCATAAACAGAACCGAATTATAATTAATAACTTAATAACAAAATAACAAAATAACAAAACTAGTAACATAATGCCCTCCTGTTTCATATGGTGCATGCAGTGTCAGTGTGTGACATGGAAACTTATTTTAGTTCTAGTTTTACTAGACTGTAAGTTTTAGTGTGACGATATAGTAAATGTTTTCAGGTGCCAATAAGGGAATATGAATTTTAGTAGCCCCCATTTAAAAAATGCCAGTGTCAGTCTGCAGTTGTTTGAACCCCAGCAACAAATGTCAATGTGAAAAGCTGCGGTCTCCAACAGGTTCTTTAAACCCGAGACCCCCATCTTGTTATTTTCCTTCCAATCGTCACAAAAAACAATGTCTTGATCAAATGGCCATGATGACCGTCTTGATCAAATTTCTCACAATGTGGGGAGTTGTATTTTGCAATCTTCCAATCTCCAATGCAAGTTAAATATTTATTTTTCACATGATAGATGATAATAATTTTAAATGTTTAGTTGATAAGATTACAAAATAGTGGATAATACGAGTACATGAGGGTTGTTATGCGGGTGTTGAAAATGCCAGACATATTTTCAATTTTTTGACAGAGGGCTCAGAGAATTACTTCAAGCCTGCGTGTCACCCCAGACTGAAGACGTAATTTGGTGAAGTAAATGTCATTCTATTGTCGAGTAGCAGTTCCTTGAAAGGCAATACCTATAGCGAGCGGCGATGTTGGCAAGCGTAGTAAAGTAACATAAACACAGAGGGCAGTTGAAGTGCAGCTGACAACAGCCCTTTCACAGCCTAGCAACGCTGGGTGACAGACTATGACAAGCGCCGTCTGCGCTACACCTAAAAGCCCTACACATTTAATACGCCGCCATGAATAGGTCCTAATTTGGGGTTGAAATATGAAAGAGAAAAGACACAGAGAAAAAAACATTTTGATCATCACTGAATTTGAACATCAATGATCTCTATTTTATCATTTTATTCAAAATATATCACTGGTGATATGGCTGAAAATGGACTGGGGTCTGTCATTTATAATAAATACAGTCAGAGAGACGGGTTGCATAACCAGCTTTTTTTTTTTCCTTTTTTCACAGCTCAGTCAAAACTTCTTGTTTTTGTGGAGAGTATTTTCCAAGAGGCAGTTGGAACAAACTTGCAATCACTTGCAAATTTCTTTCAAAGCAAGCCTTGATTTGCCGGGGGGTTAGTTTATCAAAAGCGGATCTTAGTGGGTAAGTGGTTCACAGCTGCCAGGGCTGATGCTTACATCTCAAAAATCTATCCATTCTTATAACCAAATTCTAAGATGGAGCAATGCCACCCCTCCATTTGACCTTTAACCTTTAACATTGAAATAATAGAGCAATTACAATTTTTTTGTCAGTTAACACATGAGAGAGGCTTTTAAGGGAGACAGACATTTCTCCCTCTATATACAAACTCAACACAGCACCCGTTTAGCAAAAGCACAATTGATTTAATGAAACATTTTAGCTATTTCCTTATAATATATAATTTAATTATTTGAAATTAAATTATTTCACTCTCTGAGAGGGTGAAAAAAAAAAAAACATTGGCCTAGATTTTCAGCAAAGGGTGTATTTTGTAAGGAGATGTGATCTGAAGACAACTGGTTGCGGGCTTTGCGGACTTGTTTCTGAGAATACCTAGCGGTGTTAAAGGGCATAAGTGAAAACTTGAAATCCACATTTACGCACTGTGAGTAGGGGAAAATATTCACATTAATATGTGTACAACAGCTTTAAAACTGTTGCTTCAGTGTGATTTCAGTGGGATACAAAGGCTGGGCCACATGCTATTGCAGGCAGACAGTTTGTCACTGAAGTCTTCCCAAATCACTTGTCACCCCTGTCTGCCATGTTCAACACCTTTGCTGAAAGAGAGAAGGGTCTTACCTGAGGGCACAGGCTGTCGATCTGAGTTGCAGCCATGCGGACCAGCTTCACTCCTTCCTCATTGTTGGAGATTGAGCAAGCCAGGTTGGCCACCTAAAAGAGCAAAGGAATCAAAAGTACGTATTCAGTACGTATTAGGTTTGCTATGATCAATCCATTATCTAGGTAAATTAAGTTTCGGTTTCTAACCTGCATTGCATGAGATGTTTAATCCTTCCAGCAATGTTATACAGCCTAATTAACTGTTGCGTTTCTGACCTAGTGGGGCAACAGATGTGGTTCAGTTTCTGAATGACAACACTTATTATTAGAGTGAAAACTATGATAAATGACTGAATCCCCCCATACTATGTGTCATGTTTGTTTAGAGTCACCTTTTCATCTTTGATTGTGTTAACTACCCCCCATATATCTTTAATACTGCACCTATCTATGTCTTATATTTAGGCACAATACAGGATTAAATTTAGTCTGGGACCAAATCAAAACTCTGGCAACCTGCTAATTACACTTAGCGTAACTGCGTTCAATAGCAGCTTAATTTTATGAGTACAAGAAATAGGATGCCTACACAAAAAATAAAATAATCTATTACACGCGGCTATATAAAGTGGGATTACCGGGTTGCCAGAGTTTTGATTTTGTCCCAGTTTGAAAAGGTTACAGCAGTCCTAGTATTAGACTGCTTTTCACTATTCACTTCTTGGTATAAACCTTCTTCTTCGACAAAGAAGGTTTCCAATGTAACTTTTATTTGAATTGAGCTCAAATTAACCACTCTATAATTTACATTTCCAATGAGTGATTTTGAGGACTTGTTAGGGGAGAACCATAACAGGTCCACTTACCGGAGTGAAGAGGCACTAGTGGTTCTTTCAACACAGGGTTTTATTAAGAATTACATAAATGTTTGGAATTACCTGCATAATACGATAATTGAAAACACCTGCATTCTAAAACGATCATTAAAAATGCAAAACTCTAAACCTGCGTAAAACCAAAATATTTCAGAACTTTGAGGTTGTTTTCCTCCTTTGCAGATTAAATAGCCCATGTTGTAAAGAGTCAGTCTCATTCATTTTAAAGGTCCAGAGTGCTTTGGGTTCATTATAGGATTGCCTAAGTGTGCCTAAATCATTAGCTGAATTTATTGATGCAAAAACTGCCTCATTGCATAATTAAGCCACCAGATGGCCTCTTAAATGAAGCAGAGCCTTTCTTAATTAATTTGCGTCTGCTTACATCAAGAGTTACTCCAACAAAGCATCCCTACCATGTTGTACTGGGGTTTCCGCTATGAGATGCTCTCTGTGGTTGAAGAAGGCTTTTGTTTTTTATCTCCCAACAAGAGTCCATAATGCAGCAGAGAACAACTGCACAGAGCTAACAGAACACTCCAAAGCGGTCATCACTCTTGTAATAGTCATTAAAGCAAAGGGACATAGTGTGATCTTATAATAGTCTGCCAACAAACCAGAACCAAGCATAAATGTGTAAATAAATAATTTGCCATGGATATTTTCATGTAATTTATCTAGATTTTTCTGACATTTTCAAAAGTTATATGAAATGGATAATTTTTCCTCCATACTCCAACACAATTTACAACAAGAACGTCTGGTATTTGTTTTATAAAAAAATTAAGATACCCCAGCACGCTGTGTGTCTTGAAAAGTCTCTTTATTTAAATACACAGGCCAGTTTGACCTCAATCATGTTTTATTAATTTTTTTGTGTGATTACGGACAATTAGCATGTAACTACTAAGTTTCACAAATCGGTCTCACAGGTGCTTCCAATATTATCTGCATATAGACCGTTTCTGTTATCTCTCTTCAAGAGATGTCAACAATTTCCATGTGTTGTTATTGCTTTAAGGACGCGTCATATAGATGTCTACACCGCCGAACGTCCTCATGCAATCTTTCTTCCAAAAGAGCTCTTTTTGTATCAAGAAAGGAGCAAGGCCAGGTGCGTGCCCACACATTTTCCTGGGATGTGCGCAGTTTGTCAAGGCAAATCTTATTCGCATGGACCCTTGCTACTGTGAAGTATAAATAAGGCTTAATGTGCAGAAGAACAACTGGTCCCCTCCAATCTACCTTACCCTTCACACACTCACGAACACACAGCCCGAGGTTCACAGCTGATTGGCACTGCAGGCCTGGGGCAGGAGTCGCCGATAAGTGGCGATCCGTGAGAAGCCCCCCCGACTCCCGCTCTCTCCACCCTGATGGCACTCTGACTATTGTGTAGGGGCCGCTTGGGACTCTCTGTTGGCGGTGACATGATCCCGATTCAGAGCTGTGAGTCTGAAGCTTAGAAATCGGCTGACGTTTCAGATAGCACCTTTACTGACTGAGCTACTCGGGAGGCCCTCGGCTTAAATTGTTTAACTCAATCCATCAAATCATTTAAATCACACATTAGTACAGCTCTTTTGTAAAACTGAGATGCACAGAGCTTATGCAATCCTCTCTCAAACCAAACACAAGAGAACGTGATGTATTTAAAGGTATGTATTAAGAATTTGATGCATAAAAGATTTTTCATATCTAATTTGATAAATTCATTTCTCTATAACCTTTCAATGTTTACGCAAACTAATCAATTAAGAAATTCAGTTAGACCTGCGCGTGAACAGAATAAAGTTGAAGGATGCCTTTTAAAATATTCAAGACAGCCTTTTCTCATAATATTCATCTTGCATTTATTTTTTAGAATGCAAATGAGTGACATTACATCAAGCTAAAAATCCCTTTGCTCCTCATCAGAGATAAACCTACCCAGACTTCCTCGAACACTTTGGCAAATGCCACATATGTACACGTGAATGACATGTTCTCTCGTTTCCCTTTGCAACTTTGTCCACTTGATTTTAAAAGCTTGTGTGAAATCTTAAGATACTGTGAAAAATTGCCTTTTAGGGGACGGACAAAATCAGACCCCTATTTATTGCTCACGTGATAAAACGAAACTTGCTATAAACTTCACTGATTTCAGAAAAGGCTTGTGATTCAAGCTAGCGCTAAAAAGCATAAGATTTGGTTGGGCAATAACAGTCCACTCTCCCATCACAACCTATTCACGATAGACATTTCTGAAGGACAAAATTGATTGATTGGCTCCTGTGTTATTTCCCAAGGGATTTTTCTTGTGTTTCATTTATTTTATTGCTAATTTTATTTATTCTATTGCAACCTTTATTGAAGTGAGATGGCTTTGATTTTAAATTAGTCAGCAACGGCATTAACTGCAATCAACCATAAGCGTTGTTACGAATTATTTCCATTGGTGGAATAATGTTTCCTTTATATAAAATTATTTCACTCGCATTTCTCGAGTTCTAAATGAAAGAAGAGCAAATCGATCTGTTTTGTAAAAGCAATAACATTGCTTGAGTGAGCCTTTAAATGAGGACAGCAATTCATTTAAATTTCTCTCATATCATATATAATAAGGACTTCAAAATGAATAGATTACCTTCATAGATCAACTTCCTTTTCACTTCATATATATATATATATATATATATATATATGTGGAGAAGTGAAAAGGAAGTTGATCTATGAAGGTAATTTATTCATTTTAAATATACAACACTTATAAAATATATATAAGCCTGCTTATTAATCAATTTATTTACTCATTCATACCAAGCATGAATTTAGATTCCCCCTCTCCCTCAAATAATAATAAAATAATATAGTATAAACTCACACGGGACACGGGACAATGCAATGCCTAGCTAAGTTAAACAAATGGACTGATTGGGTACCACTGGGGGAACTGGTGAGGACAACGCTAGCACAATATGGCGTAATTGTGCCACTGCTGGGAGAGCCCACTGTCAGCAATTAAAGCCAGTGCACTCAGTGGAGCAGTGATGAGGGTTGGCTCTGGTGCTGACAGTTACACAAACCACAAGCTGCAAGGCTTACTATTTTACAAAAAAAGAGTGAAAAACAAATAGAAATAAAGAGCAGAGCCTATGCTTATCTGTGATTCAATCCTTGCAACAAATGAGAAATTACTAAATAGATTTCTAAATATATCTCTGTACATTGAATCTTGATCACTGTATTTAGTCCCTGGTTATTCCCTGCAGACATTTTTTGGTTGAAAAATGTCAGCTTATAACCCAAAACATGAGTTTTGTGATAAGTTGCTTCCAATAAGATTTTTTAGTCATTTGTCAGTCATGCAGTCTTCTATTGCATTTTTCAAGTTGATTTGAATTAAGCATCTAATATGATGCTTAATTCAAATCAACTTGAAAAATGCAAGTTCAATGCAATTAATATATTGCATGAATAATAAACTATATGGACAAAAGTATTGGGACACCTACACATTACACCTACAGGAGCTTTTATGATATCCCATTCTAAATCCACAGGCATTAATATCGAGTCATTTGCAGCTATAAAAGCTTCCCCTCTTCTGGGAAGGCTTTCTACAAGATTTTGGAATGTGTCTGTTGGAATTTTTGCCCATTCTTCCAGAAGAGCATTTGTGAGGTTAGACACTGATATTGGACGAGAGGGCCTGGCTTGCTATCTCCATTCTAGTTCATCCCAAAGGTGTTCGATAGGGTTGAGGTCAGGGCTCTGTGCGGGCCAGCCAAGTTCTTCCACACCAAACTCATCCAACCATGCCTTTATGAACCTTGCTTTCTGCACTGGGGCTTGAACGCAGCTGCTCGACCATGGAAACCCATGCCATGAAGCTCCCGGTGCAGTTTTTTTGCTGATGTTAATGCTAGAGGAGGTTTGGAACTCTGCAATTATTGAGTCAGCAGAGCGTTGGAGACTTTTACGCACTATGTGTCTCAGCAATCGGCGACCCCGCTCTGTAACTTTACGTGGTTAGCCACTTCGTGGCTGAGTTGCTATGGTTCCTAAATTCCACTTCACAATTAATCCATATACAGTTGATCGTGGAATATCTAGGAGGGAAGAAATTTCACGAACTGACTTCTTGCAACGGTGGCATTTTATTATAGTACCATGCTCAAATTCAGTGAGCTCTTTAGAACGACCCATTCTTTCACAAATGTTTGTAAAGGCAAATGGCTAGGTGCTTGATTTTATACACCTGTGGCAATGGGACTGAATGAAACACCTGAAATCAATGATTAAGCCCAATACTTTTGTCCATATAGTGTATATAGCCATACATAAGCTCAAATTCAGGATGATATGGTTGCAAACAAGCAGAGGACAACAACAGCTACAAAGATAGCAATGCAGTAATGTGGTGGTGCTTGGATTACTCTGAACAGTAATGTGACTCTGAACAATAATGTGGTTGGCCTAGGATTACTTTCTCTGTAACCCCATTTTACTCTCATCTACCACTACTCTCGAGATTGATAACTTTATTCTGCAGTTTTCTCCTGCATTTTATCATTGGAGAACAGGTGCCAAACTAATTAATAGTGGATAGGAAGGATGCAGAGGGAGTGGGTGGATGGCACAAACAGCCAAACCATGTTGTGTGGGCTGAGTCACCCTGCACTCTCTGGGATCGGCCTGACGGCTTTCCGAGGTCATTAATCTAATAACAATCTGATGACTAAGATCAGTTTAACGGCCCTCCCTCATTCATTTATCGGGTTGCTCGAATGGAACGTGTCATCTGGAACGAAAGCAATGGATTTAAATAAGCATGTCTCGTCTGCGCCCCAATTCATCCTATTGTCCAGGAGCTTCTGAGATCAGGTCAATGAAGGAATAAATAAATAAATAAATAAATAAATGATTCCTCACCCTGATCCTCAGTTAATGATAATAATAACGATAACAATTGCCATTATCGCTGTAGAAACACCAATCCTGAATGTAGCAGTGCAGCTAGTCCAGGTTGCTGTATTAGCGATTCCTACTTTTTTGACATCGCATACATTAAAGTGTAGCCACAGGTGCTAATTAAGCATGTACATCGGCTGCAGACGGTGATATGTAGAGGAAAGATTCACTACTTCCCCTCACAGGAAATTCCAGTCTTTTGTACGCTGAACCAAGCGTTTGCTCTGCATTTGGTGGGTTTCAACTTTGGTTAGTCCATATCAACGTGTAGATGTAGCTGCAACACCCCAAACAGAACACAGAATTCAACAGAATTTTCCCCAAACAACCCGCATTTTTGTCAGTAATTATGTTAATGAACTGAATAAAAGAATGCTTCGGCCGCCTCTAGGTTGCTTTGCTTTCATTGTCTAAATTTTATTATTTAACATATAAATTGTATTGGCCTTTGTGTACAGCAAAGCTTACAACAAACAAAACAACTAATTGAGCATTAACAATTAATGTAATGCAATGTAAATTGGTTCTGCAGCGCCGATCTGCATTTTAATCTTTTTAATCAAAATTTTCAGAGGAGGCTGCACATTCCCTACCCCTCTAAGGAGTTCACTCTGTATCAGAGCACAATCCCAACGGGCCTCCCAATTACCAATCCACTACTGCAAGATTTATATTTAATCTCCTCCTCATCAGGGTAGACTGCCACTGAAAATAGTGAGTGGACTGTACAGGAAACCTAGGAAACTGTGGTAGTTCTCGTTTAGTTCTACCCAAAAAGACATTGCCCAAACGTAATTCTGTATTTTTCCTGGCCAAATGAAGTTGATTCCAGCATGATTTTCCTGTGCCAAAATGAATTTTAAATAAACCTGCGATGACATCATATGGAAGAATCAGTGCCAGTAAGGAGGCCTTCCTGCGTTAGACTAAATATCCTGTGATCGTACTAAAGTGACCCAGATCGTACTAAAGTGACCCAGATCGTACTAAAGTCACCTGTCTATCAGCAGAGGCCTTCCTTTGGCTCCTGTGTTCTTGTGAGGTCGATCATGACGTGATGCGTGTTTAATGGGCAGACGACACAAAATGGCGACGACGGAGTCGATATTTATTTACAGCCAATGTACACAGCAGTGGCGGCCGGTGATCTTAAAAATAAGGGATGCAGGGATGGGACATTCAGAGACTATTCAAATGTCATGCTCTGTTTCAGAAGTTTTCAGAATCTCGTAAGTTTGTCAAAAGTAGGTTGCAGTGTGCTGCAATTTAACCAAAATAAAGAAGTTATTTTATTAATAAATGCATGTCTAAAAATTATGACAAAGTACAGATTATTTTAACTGCCACGGAAAACCTGTCATCCAACACAACCATCTATAATAAATGTTATATATAAAATGTATAACATTTCATTCTTTCAAATATGATTTGCTGATAAACATCTTATACATTCATGTTAGAACATGTGACACATGTTGCCTTGTAAACTCCATACAATCTAGATGTCATCATCACGATTACACAAACCCGTAGGTTATTAAAAGTCAAGGTGGCTTTAGACATGATCAAAGCTTGGCATTCTGAGCACTCAAATGGCACTGATACTAAATATGAGATATGAAAAAGGACACAGAGGGGGGATGAGAGACACAGACAGCTGAGCACTTTTTTCCCTGTGTTGATGGGCGGCTCTTTTCTGCCAGAGATGGCTCCAGGCATTGAGGCTGTCTCTGTCTTTCAACTAGAGAGTTGATTAACAGGAGTATGCTAATAGCCTCCTCCTCAGGCCTTCTCTGCTCAAACCCTACCTCTGCTTTCAGTACTTTAGAATGCGGATTCATATATCAGAGAATATATTGTGCATTTGCATGTTCCTATTCATTTTTTCCCCCATTTTACTACATTTCTCTAGTGTGTGTGTCTGTGTGTGTGTGTGTGTGTGTGTGTGTGTGTGTGTGTGTCCATCTGCCTACCTAGGTGTCTGTATGTGTTTGTGGGTATTGTAAATATTAACACAACTTCATTCCTGTAGTTTCCAGTACACTGAAACTTCAAGGGCAAAACTACAATATTTATTG
The DNA here is from genome assembly GCA_025775045.1 of Hiodon tergisus. Taxonomy (NCBI): domain Eukaryota; kingdom Metazoa; phylum Chordata; class Actinopteri; order Hiodontiformes; family Hiodontidae; genus Hiodon; species Hiodon tergisus. Next base: position 1,642,375 of record JAOVYW010000014.1, on the reverse strand, counting down.
TTATTTTTTGTCCAAATGAATTGTGTATGCTGCCGACATTTTCAACCAACACACTTTTATAACCTGCAGCATTGTCCAAGTGTAGTTACACAAGCACAGCGTATTGCAGCTCGTTGTTCAAGCAATCCTATATGCAAATATTTTTTCTCAATATATCTGAAAAAAAAATTGATTCTTCCGATTCTTTACATTGGTGCCTCCTATATAACAACCAGGCCCATTACTAATCGAAAAAAACGGACACACATTCCTCAAAAATAAATGCAGCATGTCCTATCCACCCAATTTACCTTTCAAACTCACAGATTCCAGTTTCTATCTGAGCTCATCTGTCAATCTCTCTGAGCGGACAGCCATTAATTGACCGTCGCATGCCCATATCCTTGAGGGAGAGCTGGCATTATCAGTCTCACGGGAAGACTGGCCGTCCTGAATTTTTGAAAGAAAAGTTTGGACTACTTAACCGAGATGAGTGATTAATTTCATTGTCTTACTGATAGCTCCGGGAGGTTGAAAAATAGAGGGTTCCATTATCCTTGAAGACTGAAATTGAGGAGGTTTTTGGATTTAACCTGATGGAAAACATTTCCAAGTACCTCTTGAAACTGCTTGCATGGAAAATCGTTTTTACCTTTTCTGAGTAAATACTGAACTGCACTGTTACATGGGGGCAGTAAAATACATATATTTAGCAACGGCGGGAGTTATTGACATTTTTTCTCTAGTTTAAAATTTATCCATCTTTAGCAAAAATTGTCTCTTGTATGTGGTTCCTGCAGGATTCAGAATGTCAAAAAGTGGGGAATAGAGGAGATCATGGACATGCTAGCACATGGCCTGAGACTTGGGGTGGGGGGGTCGTCTTAGCACGCTTACACAGGACAGAGAGAAATTACTGGGGCACTAGGAATGGTAAGAGGAGCCAAGGCACCACTGAAACATGATTTGCACAGAGCAGGAAAGACTTGACATCTGACCCCCATCAATTCAAAGTTCCATGGTTTCATTTCCCCAGAATCCACACCTGCTCACTCATACACTTGTAGAGTATGGCACTAATATATATTCCCCGTTATTTTTAAAACAATTTCCACCAAAAAATTTAACTTTCAGTTTTAACCCATTTTTTCTCCCATTGTCTAATTTGATATAAAACATTACAGTGAAAAAAAAACAGTGCCCTTTGTTGTCAAATGCTCTCATGCCAACAGACAACTAACTATAACTCCTCTGAAACATTCCAAAAAATCAAATAAAAATAAAAATAAAAACAATTGCGAGCATACACCACACAGGAATTTTGACAATTCAGCTTAATGTCTCTTAGGACATTAAAAGCGATTAGTATGATTAGTAACTTTCATATTAAATATAAGTCGGCTACTTCAAATCAAATGCAAGTTAATGCTAGCGTTTGTTAATTGTTAAATGTTATTTTTATAGGTGAAATAACACATTTTGTGTTTGGTTTGATTTATAACAGAAGACTTATAAAGAAACAGATTTATAAAGAAATGTATAACAGTTATCAATCTATCTCCCACTCATGCCTTGTTACACTTTTTTTACCGACATCTTTACATATTTATAACTTTATTTATAACTATATCTGCAACATGCCTTTCATTGTGTCTAACATCTGCTAAAGTTTCATTCAGGAGAATGAAGTAGACACCCTAAAGTGTTTCTTATGAGCGGTTTTCTTATGACGGGCTGTCGAAAATGATCTACCAAAGATTACAGTTTTGGTTCTGGATTTGAAATGGACGAAATAATGGTTTGACCTTTCTTTTGGAATGACTGCAGTGATATTGAATAAACTGTCAGAAGACAACATAAAAATTACACACTGGGAAAGAAGGGTATATCTGCAGATTCAAAAGGAATAGCCTCATAAATCTTAAAACAGTGCATGTGTGTTTGTGTGACACCAAGTGGAATAGATATTTAATTAATGCTTTTTAACGTACCTATTTATAATATTTATGTCAATTCATTTGCCTATCAGTCATAAAGAAGTGCAGCCAAAAAGTAGCAAGAGTGATATTTATACTCATACATGTACACACTGACTTGGTGTGAGGCAGGATCAATATCCTAAAAAAATTTATCTCAATTTCTGTCATATCCAGGGAAAGAAATGCATGCTGGGAGGCCCGTTTAAGTCTATTTGATTAACACAGCGGATTACATGTCGTCAAAATATATGACGTGACGTTTGGTTGGGAACCTAGCCTCTGCCATTTACTGATAAGCTGCTTCGAGTTTCTTCTGTCTCAGGCAAAGCAGTTTACTAAACTGCATGATTAGGTCAAAGTATTTAAGAAATTAAAAAAAATTAAGGAAAAGCAGATTCGCTCCAGGCAAAGGCAACCAAAAATGACTAAAGGTTAGTTCAATCTACAGTTTCCACATATCATTATAATCAAATAAAAAATATATTAAATCTGCTCCCAGTGGCAGGAGAAGCACTACGAGATGATGGTGTCCACACTGAAGTTGAAGGAGCGGCAGTTCCAGGCCCATGTCAAGGACGTGGACCAGAAGATGAGGAGGAGACCCTCGCCAACAAGAAGGAGAATGTGAGGGGGAAATCCTCAGAGCAACAAGGCCGTCATGATTCAGCTCCAGGAGGAGATGAAGCGGAAAACGCACGACAGCCGCTGCGTCAGAAAGATGAAGAGAGGCGCAGTCAGCAACAGAGCCCGGACAGGCTCAGCTAAGAGGGGTAGACACTGCGGGCCGAGCTGGAACAGACGCACAAGCACACTGAGAAAAAGTTGCTCCAGATCGAAGAAGATGCGCTGGCTCTTCAGCAAGAAATAAAAGAACAGGCTCGATAAGTTGATTTCACTCGCAGTGAAAGTTTTACACGTGAACGGTGAGGTGATTAGTTGTCAGTGGAACACAGGGTGTTCTGGGGCATTCTTTCAGGTTTAACTTTGCCAAACTTTTCACCAATGGAAGACTACTTGATCTCTTTACACCGACTGGGCTCCAGACAACCCTGAGGCTTTAAAGGGTAAGAAATTATTCAATACCAATACTGGTGGGATGATAGTGAGGGTGAGTGGGCAGGTAACGAACTAACCTACAAGCCAGAAGAGCACATAAATGAGGATAAGGCTGGCCCCATGCAGGAGAAAATGGCAGTCACGTCACCCAGTCGGGATGGATCTGGAAATGGTGAGGAGGTTCCAACTCAAAAGTGTGACTCAAATGAGTCAAGGGTTGTATGCTTTTTGAACTGTTTGCCATAGCACCACTATGCTAACCAATTAGTACCATATTAATTTGGCTGGCACTTCTCATGGACCTCTACAGTCCTGCCAAGTTTGGTGTGGTTTTTTAGAAACTTATTTTTTTGTTTTTGTTGGAAAGAAAGAAAATATAAATAAATGAATTAAAACCAGAATGATTACAATTTTCCCCTAAATTTTGGCCCCCTAAAGATTGACTAAGTGTCAAATAAGGGGTAGCAGTAAAAATTTTAAGAAACGTATAAAAATCACACAATTCCATTTATATTTAGTTCAATACATAAATTAAATTAAGTTACGTGATTCATTCTGACAAATAACTGAACTATAATTCATATTGTCTCATGGTTTGCCTGCATTTCTGTTATACTTGCAGTAAATTAATTCTTTGGTTTCAATCAAAGATTACAGCTTCTGTTTTCTCATATAGAAAGCAAATTATGACCAAATTCCTTTGAAGAGTGTGTCTACTGCGATCCACTAATTAGGTGCAGATATGATGCCCATGAGATTAATCTTGACGCCAGTAGCACCTATGGAACACCAGGCAGTGAAACCTTTCCCCCCTTTGAAGTTAGACAAGTCCACCTCCTGCTCTTCACAAAAGTGAAACCTTGACTGCCCCTGCCTTTGTACGATATCTACACTCAATTAAATGTTTTAATCCAGCTGTTAACTCCCACTGTTAGCCGGACAGTGGCCGTAATGGTCCATTAAACACGCCTGACAACGTGTCCAATTATTAAAGGAATGAATGATTCCACAGGTTGCTGTTTTAGGCTGTTCAATGGCTCTGCAGATTTTAAAAGCCAGTCGTCAGTGCGAATATTAACAGCTGTGTATTAGTCTAAACAGTAAATGGTTCAAATGCCTTCCTATTTTGGCCATTAATTGACTGGCCACAGGCATGCATTTCTTTCCAGCGAGAAGACTCTTTGAATCCGCATGCATTCATTTTGAAATGTTAAAATTGTTATTATTATCATTATTTATTTTTTATACACCTATGCACGGCAAACTGACATTGACAACTAACAGTGATGCTAACAAGGGTTAGCTTTAGCAATTAATAACATGCGTCATTGGCGGCCTTGCTGTTTATTGAAATCTATTGAGTCGTAATAAAATGTAGCCTGGAAGAAGCCTATTATGGATGTTCTTGAGCTGGCCAAATTGCAATATTGAATTTTGGAATGAGAGGGAAAAAAAAACATTGATTTTCCTTCACTATTATTATCATACATTGTGTAATCAGTTCTCAGTGACACATCTTTACCAAAACCATTCATCTTACAAACAAATGAATCAATACCGTATCCGTCTACTTAATCCATATATGTTTATTTTAATCATCTGTATATTAATTCATTATCTGAAAAACACAAACGATTTGATGACCGAGGAGGGGTTTTGTATTTTAAAAGTGAATGGTTCAGATGGCGCTGTGTAATACTAATTGATAAAATGGCAATAGAACCAATATAGGACTGCTGCGCTTAGCTTCTCCTAAAGTTATTAACCAGGCCGGTAATACTATTGATCTACCTACACTTTATCACGTTTTAATCACCATAAACCATGGGCTAATACATACCTGCCAAAAGTGATTGCTCTGACTGGGGACATTCTTGACAGTCTGGGAGATCTATATAAAAATCTGAAGTCCTCCTGCTGAAATCAAACTAATGGGCTGTTTGCAGATATTTCCCCAGAGGAAATGACGGTCCGTTAACATTCTGCGTCACAGGTAAAATCAAAGAAGATGAAGATTCAGATACATTTTTTTCTTCTGAAAACGGACTGTGCATTCGCTGTGACGTATCCCATGGAATTTGCGGTGTGTAATATTTCTTGTTTAGGAAAAATATATAAATATATTATGTTTGTAAAGGAATATGATAAAAAGTGTAATGTCTTGGATTTGATACCACAGGATTGCAAGGTATATTCAGGCTAAAATATTCAGACTGAGACAAAAAATCTCAATAGCCTTATAAGTCATTGAAAGAGTTTAATGTATTCCTTGTTGCCAGGAAACTGCTATTTGCTGTGATGTCAGAGGTGGAACGAGGAGAACCACACAAAACTCGAAGCTCGTCTCTAATCTCTGCTGATTAAGGTCATAACGATTGGACTGTAAATACTTCTTGTTGTGACCACTGTGTTTTTGTCCTATCTTTAAAAAGCTGCTCTGAACTAATTCATTAATGTCCTAAGTAATTACTAGCATATTCACCAAAATCAAGAGACAACAGTCAATATCTGTATAGACTAAAACTTGTCTCACAGACCGCATTTTTAGAACACATAAACTTTCTGGTCTCTATGCCAGGTTCTTCGTTACAAGGCCATCGTTTGTCCTGGGATGCCTTTCAGCAATGTGCCAAACTACAACCATGAAGAAATCCTTTCCTCAGGATACTATTCCTATGCCAGATGTAAACGATTAAATGCCAACAGGATTTTTGAAATATTACTATACAGTCAGTGGTAATGATCCAGTAAACTTTTTTTTTTCTGATTGAACATTAAATATGTAGCAACACTAGAACAAGCACAAACCCGAGAGTTAATGGAAGGTTCAGCATTCCAGTTTTGCTAAACACTCGAGGACAGAATTCAATCTGTGCCCAAAATGATCTAACTACCATTCAATTCAGAACTAAACAGTGTGGACATACAATAAATAAACCATACATTATTTATTTGTAACAGCATAAAACTGGTGAAATATTCCCTGTAAGCCTAAAGGAGATAAAATAATAGTGTACTAAAACTATAATTTTTCTAGCAAGGGAGAAATACCCTTAAAATGATCATTTAAAAAAAATCTATATTATTATTATTATATAAATCCACGCTCCCAAACCTCAGCTTTGTATTCAGACATGATTTGTCGAGAAAATATTGTTTAACTACATTTTTTGTGGACTTTGGTTTTCAACATATGTACAACTTTTTTGTAGATTAATTTAGTAGACAATTTATGAATTTTCTCGTTTTCTTGCTTTATGGGCAGTACTACTATTACCAAGAAGAATGTACACTCCAAAATATTCTATAATGAGATCGAGATCAAGAGATTTAATATTTTGCATTATTCCACGAAAGGCTCATCATTCTTGGCACTAAGGTATATATCACAACATTATTACTTCATGCCTCATACAAACTTCCCAAACCAAAGTCTTGGTGAGAAAAGTATAATGATAGTGTGATTATATCCCCAAAACATTCCTTTCTCAATTAAATCCCTGATTTCCATAAACGCCTCTTCTTGAAAATGAATGCATTTTAATCAACTTTGTGGCTGCTGCACACTGACAGATATCCCTTGGATCTGAAGGTAATGAAGATGCCAACATGAGCAAGTGTCTTACCTCCACAAGCTTATTGGCGTGCTCGCGGAAGACCTGGGCATACTCTTTCACCTCCTTCTCGTTTCCGCTCTTGGCTGCCTCGATGAGGACCAGAAGAGGCACGTTTGTTTCCAGGAAGGAGTCAGAGATGTGGTCCATCACAGCTTTACGCAGCTAAAAATAGAGAACGGGGAGATAACTGTTATCAGAAAATAATTAATCAATTATTGATGCTCAGATGCTGTTAAATACGATACTAAATGGTTTTCCTCATGCCGAACAACATAGCATGTAGCAAGTAGATTTTTCTTAATAGAAGCACATTTTAATAATTTACTTGAAGGCCGGTACATGTAGCTACTCTATCGACCAAAGAACTGCTGATAGAACATTTAGGGAAACTCTCTACACATAGAATGCATCCACTGCAAACAAAACAAGCTTAGAAATTCTTCATTGCCTTGGTATGAAACGCTATTTTTAGCAGTTTGTGTAGCATTCTGAAGCACTATTTTTAACCCTTTTAAAACAAAGGGGGGGGGATCATCAGGGGGCAAAAGTGGAAAGTTTAAGACTGGCAGGTCTATCTTCTGATTGAACATTGAGCGTTTCACTTGCAGAAAAGGAGCCTGACATCAGAAACTCCCCAACAAGCAATCGCTGAAAATGTCAGCAGCATGGGCTTGGAAAATAATCTCAAAGGATGATACCACCAAGAGTTTGGCGATGTCAGGGGGTCGCAGACTCACTGCTGTTATTGCATGCAAGGGATTTGTGTCTTTGTGCTAGCTTTTATACTTTACATTTGCTTTGAGTTGAATTGTCCCAATACTTATGCAGGGGATGAAACACTCAAAGTGCTCTTATTTTTGGTTGGTAAAATATAAGTGTTAAAACAGCCAGAAATAAAAGGGGACATTCTGTACTTTTTTCTCATATTCATCTTTTAATATGCCTTCAGTGTACAGCAAAAATATCAATTTTGACTTTACTGTCCCAATGATTATGGAGGGTACTGTATATCCAGTATAAAGAATTTCTATAATAAAAAGATAAAATAATAGCCCCCCTTCCTCCTTTTGCAGGACAGTAAAATGAGAACTGAAAAATCAGGCAGGGTATCGATGAAATGGGTGTAGTTGCTCCTACTATAGTCATTAACTTTAAGTTATGTCACGGTAAAATGAGGCAGATCTTGACAAATCCTCTCTGCTCTGACTTGCTGGAAACGTATAAAATCAATAACATTCAACGGCAACTCAGAGACTCTCCAAAACATTCACTTTTCTCTCTAGCTCAAAACATGTAAAATAAGTTTCTTGTCGAACGAAGTCTGAGATACTTTTTGCAAAAATGCCAGGCAGCCAGGTCATAATGATAATTTAAAGACTGACACGTTAAACTCTTCCCCATGATGACATTTTAGTTGGAACCATAGTCATAACCTAAAAGCTACATCACGGTAAACCGGGGCAGATCTTGACAAATGGAAAGGGCAGTGAACATCTCATAACTAAACCACAGACACGCTTAACTTAGAATGGCTGACTTACTCAAGGTTCACGCTCCTCAAAGATGAAAAACTAGATATGTTTTACAGTGCAAAAAAAGTAATTATAAAACATTTGGTCATCATGGCATACATAATGCATTTGGTGCAATAAATGCAAATACATCTGACATCAATTTTGGCATTTAAATACGATGTCTATGAGGTCTGCACCTAAGATGCTTAAGACCATGCCCTTTGAAAGACGGAACACCAAACACGCTGATGTCATTAAAGATTACTTGGAAAATATTATTAAGGAAAAAATTTAATACAGCTACATGAATGTGATTGTGTTTGAAGTTAAATCCCCCCTGTTCAACATGTTCAACATTTTGATACAGTTAGTAATGGCAGGTGTGGGAGAGAGAAAGGTGTAATCAAAATGTCCACAGAAATCACAGGAATGGTACAACAGCAAATATTTCATACCAGGAATAATACAGGAGGGAAATAAAAGGGAAAATATACACAAGACAACTTAACCTGCAGATATTATCCACACAATGATAAGTAATTGAAATGTCATGGTTCTGAAATTAAACAAATATCCCCTCCCAAAGAAGGCTACCCTGAGATAACATAGCAAAACAAAAATCTTTGTAATGAGACTGGTAGACTAAAGTATGCGATTAATATGCTCAGGTTTATAACCTTTTAGATAACACTTTTATATGCATTGTGCATGCTATAGTCATAACAATTAAGTAATATTTTA
>JAOVYW010000014.1:1595216-1609785 GCA_025775045.1 Hiodon tergisus | reverse complement strand
CCTTCTAGCTTCCTTCCCTTGCTACCTCCAGCTAATATCCCTCGCTACCTCCAGCTAACTTTCCTCGCTATCTCCAGCTAACCTCCCTCGCTATCTCCAGCTAACTTTCCTCGCTATCTCCAGTTAACCTCCCTCGCTACCTCCAGCTAACCTCCCTCGCTACCTCCAGCTAACTTTCGTCGCTATCTCCAGTTAACCTCCCTCGCTACCTCCAGCTAACTTTCCTCGCTACCTCCAGCTAACTTTCCTCGCTATCTCCAGTTAACCTCCCTCGCTATCTCCAGCTAACCTCCCTCGCTATCTCCAGCTAACTTTCCTCGCTACCTCCAGTTAACTTCCCTCGCTACCTCCAGTTAACTTCCCTCGCTACCTCCAGTTAACCTCCCTCGCTACCTCCAGCTAATATCCCTCGCTATCTCCAGTTAACTTTCCTCGCTACCTCCAGTTAACCTCCCTCGCTACCTCCAGCTAACCTCCCTCGCTACCTCCAGCTAACCTCCCTCGCTACCTCCAGCTAACCTCCCTCGCTACCTCCAGTTAACCTCCCTCGCTATCTCCAGTTAACCTCCCTCGCTACCTCCAGCTAACTTCCCTCGCTATCTCCAGTTAACATCCCTCGCTATCTCCAGTTAACATCCCTCGCTACCTCCAGTTAACCTCCCTCACTACCTCCAGCTAACCTCCCTCGCTACCTCCAGCTAACTTCCCTCGCTATCTCCAGCTAACCTCCCTCGCTATCTCCAGATAACTTCACATCAAAATTCAAAGAAGAATTACATAGACAGTAAAAAGCCTGATCGACAGCCTTGCACAAGACAAGAATGCTGAAAGCTACCAACTAAAGAGTAGTTAAAACCCCCCCACTATTTCTTCAAAATAACTGGCAGTACAACAGGGATAAGGCAAAGCCCAAAAATCAAAAGTAACATTCTAAAAGGTAATTTTCTAAAAATAGACTATTGTACAGCTATTGTAAGTATTTTTATACTTTACCATAATAAAGTATAAATTTGTTAATTTAAGTCTTATGTTTTACACTGATGGAAAGTGGAGCATAGGTTACAAGCTGGCCATATTTAGTAATATATAATGGTAAGTGGACAGCTTCCAGTCATTTTATTCTTAGGAGGAGACTTGGTTGTTTATATATATAGTCTTACCTTATTGACTTTGTATTGTACAATTCACTTGAATAGCCTAAGTGGCTAAATATTTGTAATGTGAGAAAAAATACTGGCATGATAATTAAATAAAATGAAAAGCTTGAGAAAAAGGCGTTCCAATGTATTGAATTACAAAATAAAAAAATAGACACATCTAACTAAAAGCAGAAAAGAGACTATTCAAGAAACACCTTTGCAAACTGATCCCGCTACATGTCTAGCAGGACAGCATAAGCAGGCATCACATGTTTATGAAAACACAGCAGAATTTTCAGCTGAGGAAAACTGTGTCTGTGACACTAAAGTGTAATGGTGCACTATACTTTTTACGAGCATATGATATTTTATACAGGGCTCTACAGTATTTCCCTGTGATGTAAGAAAAGGAGATGATACATTATGAGATGGTTGATATCTGCTTGACTTTCCAGGAGGATGGACTGAAACCACTAAATTATGACAAAAGATATTAGCACCCGTTAAATACATTATGTGAATCATATCAATTATGTGCACACATAAAGTACACAATCACAGAGATGCTTTTTAGTATTACAAGCAACACTCCAGTTGCAGACATTAAAGTCATATAATCCCCAATTTAATCTTTGATGATGTAATGTTCCTGGGATTTCTCCTGTCTCCCGCTCAAAAAACAGCGAGGCTACAATGCCCCTCCCCAGGCAGATACAGTTCAACCTCATGCTGGTCTTCCATCTTTTCTTTTGTACCTTTAATGACGCACACTAATTTTTCGTACTTCAAAAACCTTTGCAACGTCCAAGGGTTTCGGGGGCACAAAAAATCCAAACCCTGGTCTTCCATGCCAAAGGCAGCGACGTTACCGCATCATTATAATGCCAGTGCCTCCTAGCGTTATTGGGATAGCAAGTGCACTATTCTTTGTTTGGTTTGAGCAACGGGATCATAATTATAGACTGATTCATTTTACGTTTACCCTTTCAAGAAGTTAGGCTTTGTTAATACCCTGGGAGATAATCTGCAATATTATGAAATTTACTGTTTAGTGGCACCAACAGCTGGTTGTAATGGGCTAAATGGTGTTAAGCCTTCCGGATGAATTATAAAATAATTGGTGCAAAATTGCTTTTTGCAAATTAACAATGTTTGGAATTACAATCAGTCTGTTTACAATCAGTTTACATACAGTCTTGTATGTTCATGTGTCTTTGTCTCTTTAATGTTAACAAAGGTCTTCTCAGGTGTACTATGATCTTTGGTGCAAAGGTAAGATACATTTAATCAGGTCATTTATAAATAGCACTGAATGCTCATCTCCCGTTAAAGTGAAATTTTAAAGAATTTCTCCAGGATGGTGCATATCCTAGTTTTTTTGCATTTAGTATTCCAAATTCAAATGTCCACATGGGACTTGTTACATAATTTGTGGACAGCAGACACTGGGGATACATAAAAGAAGATTTCGGTTACTGGGAAATGAAGACACTTTCTGTCACTCCTTCTAAAACAGAATAAGATTATCATGTCAAAAGCTTTAGAGGACTTCTCCAATTCATTCAAACTGATTGCATCCCATCCCACTGAGAAAGAGAACGTCCTTTTGATGGTGCAATTGACTTGCAGAGGCAATCAACATACAACCTCCTTATTTACTGTTCATACCTACATTTTTAGTCCCTTTCTATATATCATCAACCAGCTGGCAGAAGGAGATAGCCCCAGGTCCTAGCTCCTGGCTGGAGGTGTTCACTTACCCTGACTGTTCCCAGACATTACTATAGGCACATAGAGAGATTCTGGAGCTGCTCTGGAAATGCAGCTGCATAACGGCTGTGGTGTGGGGAATGGGGGTGGATCTATAACGTATTCAAATCCTTGGCGAGGGATCACTGTAGACAACTCCCCGGTGTGCCTATGCATGGCCCACTTTTTATCATTAAACAGCCGCGGTGGAGGAGGAAAACACCCCGGCCCGCGCCTCTCACAGGCCCATTTCTCTACACTCAAATTTACGGCTGGACGCACAGCAATGATTTTATACCAGTGATGATTGCCTGCTAGGGATCGTCCTGCTTCAGGCCTGGAGACTCATACAATATACCTTTCAGTTTCAGAAGACGTTCAATCAATCCTCCCTGTGTATTAATAAAGAAAGACATTAAAAACCTATGCATGTGTAGCCCTTGGACAGCACTTTTTCCTATTGGCGTTTCCTATTCCTATCTATTTCATGAAGTGAATATGGAGGATCCAATAGCCTTATGCTACTGAACTGACCATGTGTCGGCTATGTGTCTGCAATATAATTGCTAATGTCTTGCAAACGATACACGGAGACAACTTTAGATTGCGGGATAACTATCAAATAAATAGTGCTAGATTCAACTATTCAAATTAAAGAACCTTTATGATAACCAGTAAGTTAATAAACCAATCTAGAGAACAAAGGATGCCTTACACAATACATGTCAATATGGAAAATGCAAGGATGTTAGCCACAGCATCCCAGTTCTAGTTGGGATACATTTCAGGGATCGGAACACCAAGTATATACATCTTATACGCAGTTGTAACTTTACTCATTCCTTCTCCCCTTTACTGCGAGATAGTGATGAAGCGGTCATGTTAAATACTACCAAGCCCTTCAATTACACCCTGAAACATAAATAGGAATTCAGTTAGATGTGACCCTTTATCACTCAGGTAAATATAAAAAATGTTTTTGGTTTTTTTTAAGCTCACAAAATAGCTTTCTGGGCAGATGATGGAGTCTGCATCACAGGACAATCAATTATTGAGCCAATCAGCTCAGAGATAATTTCCCACTTGGACTGCGAGAAGCCTTCTTTTCACCTATACCCACACCAAAGGTCCTGTGTCGTCATGCCAATGTTGTGGCAACTCCTGTTCTCCGCTAGAAGGCGGAGAGGATCATGGGAGTTAAACGGTCTTTTGCGTTTCTGTGAGAAGGAGCATACATTAATTATTGACCAAGCATCAAGTTGCTGGCAGCCATGTTTAATAAGATAGGAGGCTCCCGAATGTCAAACACCTCCAGTAACCCTACTCTTCTGACTAATTACAAAGGCTTTCGTTTTGAAATCCCTTCAATCTAATCTATCATTACTTTGAGAGACCGCCATATAAACAGAGCAGTAACACTTAATGAGGCTTAGGCAGAGGCTAAGCCCAAAACTTAATAGATCCCACAGAAAGAACTTATCTTGATGTCTATGGGTGACAGGACTTAAGTAACAGCAAGCCAATGCTTCACAAAGCCATTTACAAAACCCAAATTAGATCAAGTTGAGCAGCCTTATTGGCAGTGGCCGCCATTTCTAAAGGGTTCAGTTTAACCTGGTTGGGATTTTTAACTTCCACAGTCAGGGTAGACAACAGAGAAAAGTATTTGCAAATTATTTAGATTTATGATTTATGAAGCAGGACCTATGGATTCATATGATTCTTGACATTTGAGAAGCACTCCAAAATTTTACTCAAAATCGGGATTTCTCAACCCATCCAGTAGGCTTTCCATCTCTCTTTAAGTAGTCATCAGTCGCTATACTGTGATAAAAGACTACATCATCTGTTGATTTAAGCAGCTAAGTACAAAGCTGGAATAAAAATCTGCTCACACGGATAATCGTCTGCTCACATAGCTAATCGTCATATTTCATTACATTCCTTTAACCCACTTAATCCCAGAAATCTTACTTTTAACATTTCCTAAAATGCCAGGATTTGGAAGCCCTGCGCTTTGTCTAATCTAGGAATGTAATAATTAAGATTTCTGGGATGAAAAGAGATAAATGAATGTAATGAAATATAACGATTATCTGAGAGATGAATGGTATTAATGTGAAATCTCTGTTCGGTTTTTTACTTCCTAACGGTGTGGAAAGAAATCTTTTTCATCCTGTCTCATTCCGGCGGACAGAAGTGCAGAGTGGCCGCAGATTGGCACAGTGGCTGAATAACAACTGCTGTTTCACCCCTCGGCCAAGTGCTCCAGTGACCATCCAGTCGTATAAATGGATAAAACGTCAAATTTTAGGTTATGTAAGTGGATAAGGGTGTCTGCTAAGGAATCAAACTGTGATAAACATCGGGATATACCATAAAAACAGCTAAATGCTGAAGCCAATGTTGAATCTATCTGGCATTTTGTAAAAATCCTAACCCAGAGTGCCCTGCCCCCCATATTCTCAACACGTAATCTGTTAATCATCCAGATACCCGGCATCATGAAGACATTTCGGCTTTAATCGGTGATTCTAACTTCACTCAGCTGGTCTGGAAAAGGAATTCTAAGTGGCACCTGTTTCATGTCTGTTTTCTCTAGTTTCTTTGCAGTCTTCAACACGTAATTGACTCATTGACTGTTAATTGAATAAACTGTCGCCAGCCCCATCCGTTCGCCACCTTTGCGGCTGACTCCCATCTAATAAAGGCGCCTAATAAACCATGAGGAGACGGCAGTAAGACAACACCACCGTCTGAAACCGGTTCACCCCTGTTTGCCAAACCCCTCACCACGAGGAGAGCGCCAGACACCTGTTCCGTGCAGCTCTCTCCTGCGACCAGCACGGTGCTGGGGGCGCTGTTTTAGAGACTGCCCCTTGCAGAGGAACAGGCTGTATCCCCTGCAGTGCGGGTGCCCTGAATCGTGAGCACACAGCGCTATGAATAAAAGATAGGAAAGCAGCATTTCTCAGTGTGGGGATGAGGCCCTCATGCATAATCTATGCCAGCCCCCAGCGCAGACTGCGGAGGCATCGTCCAAACCCGGTCCCAGTCACACGTGGAAGAGTCACTGTTTACATCCCAGCCTGACAGACAGATACATACACAAATACCAATCTAAAAATGCACCAAAAATGATAGGTAACAATACCTTTTTAGTCTCCTTCGCAATGCAGCCTCTTTCCAGCAGACATGACTGCTGATGTGTGAAAGGACCCAAATTGTGCTCATTACCTGTAATCTGTAGTAAACCTATAATCTGCATGTCCGGATTCTTTGTGTTGAGTTCGTAGTGGGATTGCTGCCTTATTCAGACATTCCAACAGTTTAAATAAACATATAAACATATTACATATAAAAATAATAAATGAATACACACAAAAGAATAAAGAGTCCCTAAGCAGAAATAACTAGTGAGAGGGTGGCTGTGGCTGTGGGAGTTTATTGCTCCATGGAATATGGCAGGAAGATCAGTTAGCCCAATCCCTGTATCCACGGTATTTAGCAGGCTACCTTACAGACACAAAACAAACCCAATGGGCCGCTCATTGATCTTTCCATTATGTGGCCCTCTCTCTACTCTCTGCCACAGTTCCAAACACATGCCAGGGTGACAGGGCACTCTCCCATCTGCCAGCCACTTTCCTGGGTTAACTTTCTAATTATAAAGTGGCCTTTGGAAGCACAAAAATATCATTGGTCATACTGGCTCATTAATGTGGCATTAACCCTAAAACATTTTTTCTGGTTCTTGTGCACTTGTATGTGGTTATGAAAATTATTTGTTTTGAGGAAGCAATATGAGTGCTACTAGAATACGGCTGTCAGTTATAAATTGATTCTGTGAATGATTGAAAACCAAGAGAGCACTGATGAAAACTACCATTCGGAGCTCTGGAGGATGTGTAGAAGGGGCCAATGACTGAAAGCGTAGGTCATTTGTCATCAACCTGTGTGCAATAAACTGTTAGTGGGGAAATATTAAAATAAAGGAGAGAGAAACAAGGAGAAAAACTGAGACTGACGAGACTGAGCATCACTAAAAGTTACAAAACAGCTAGGCCAGCTGTGCAGAATATCTCATTGACAAGAATGAGCAAACAAATACGGTGTGATATTAGTGATTAATGATTGAACTCACATTAATCCAACAGTCATTGAAAGTTAACGTTCTGTTTTGGCCAAGTCACCCAAAGCACACTGTTCGTCCAGTTCTTCAATTAATTTACCCTGCTTTACTGCTAACTGCACTGCAGCAGTTATGAATGACCCTCATGGGCAGTGCATCAGTAATGCATCTGACCCCTGACCCCTGTGGATGGATGAGAAACCCGCTGCATGTTTAGCGGTGGGCTCTCTTTTTCCCCCTCATGGGTATATGAAAAGATGCTTCCTTTTCAGTACACTGAAGGTATAACTTTTCAAACATCCTCAAACACCAACAAGTCGTTCCACACCTTTAATCCAAAAACGGTAAATTGTCCTGCCAACATCCACTTTACACCTGGTTAGTAACAAATAATGAAGCTCTATATGTTTGTTGGTTTTAAAGGAACAGTAAAGTCCCTTCGCACACAGGAAAATTTAATTAAATAACAGACCTTTCACTAGGCATCGCTATTCTGGCTCTGCTCTCAAAATCATGCTCTGAATTGGAAATCAAAATCATGCTCTGAATTGATTTTGTTGTTAACGTATGGTACACTACAATAAATTATTCTGGCTGATAATTAACAAATTCAGAGAATATTAGATGTTACTTCTTTGATAGTAATTCAGTTGTGCTTTGTGATATTGACATTTAATTCAGCGCTAAGATGAAGATAATAGAATGATGACTTTTGAACATCCACGGCTTTTTAACTTTAAAACAATTTAATCGTATTTCTAAAAGAGGTTTAGCACTTAAATGTCAGGTTGTGACTCATATGTAACTGTATCTCACTAGACATTTTAATAAACTAAGCCAATCCCAATTCTATAAAAAAGATAAACTATCTGAGACGACCTTAGTTACATAAACAGTCTCTCAATATTTGCAGGGTAAGATCAGTCGATGCAGTGTCACATAAACCACAAATGCAGAGAGCAGACCATGGCTGGGACCGAATCCAAACTTTAGCCACTCACTAACATCATTTTACGTAACAGTGGAGAGATTTGGACGCTGAAGCCGTAATGTAGTTCTCTATGTAGCCTTTCATACCAAGTCCTGCTGGTGGCATCTGGGGGCACACAAGGTCATCTGGACCTGGATCTACTGGGACAGCTCCACACGTCGTGTGGCAGCTTCTCTCCTCACGATCTGGGACGCTGTGCCGGGTGAATGGACTAAGTCCCTCACACCAGCCTCCCATGGGATTCCAACGTAAGTTTATCTATTAGGCAAAACATCACTAAAGGAGTACTGGTGGCTAAGTCACTCCCAATTCTCCAGCACTGACTAAAATCCCACCCCTCCTTTCTGCACCTTGGCTCTGCTGCTAGGCTTGTTTTGTTTTTAATTAGCACACACTAAACTTATAAGATAGACTGTGGTGGTATACTAAATCTAGCTATTTAGGGCCCATGGTTCTTCTATATACTAGCAATTTGACTATATTACATTTGTTTACTTTGTTTGATTCTAGACTGTTACTCAGTCTAAAATATCCATCATCATCAGCTAAATGAATAAAACATTAATGTAATCGACCAAATAAAGTGCAACTTTTTACCATTTAATCAAGCTGTGATATATGTCTAAGCTAGGCCAATCAAGGACAGACTCAAAGTGTCTTCTTACCGCTGCATAATAACTTACTGTTGCTTTCTATTGTTTAAGTTTTTATTTAATTTGTATTTATTTATTGCTTACTTTCAATGTATTAAATATTGCTGCAGTAAACTGACTGCTGGCACAGGAGAGATCAATGTCAATGAATGGACATTTTGTACTGCTCATAGCATTTCACTGACAATCAATCTGGAGTTTTAGTCAAGATATATTGCTGCATTCAGAGGTCTTCGTCTTAACTTTAGTAATGAAACTCATCCTTGTCATTCACCGATACCTTTTATTGAAGTGTAAACTGATATACTTAGAAGGAGCTAGATGAGATTTTAATTGTGCTTTTATCGTTTATTCATGACATTTAACAGGAACATGACAGTCATTTTCCTTTTCTAAAAAACAATTTAAGATCTAAAAGCTGTGGTCTGTTTTTTCACACAGAAACATATTTAAAAATTATACTAAATACTTCACAAGACTTTTGTGAAATATTGGTGCTACTTCCTTCAGGTACCCTATAAAAATAATACTGCTTACTGATCAAGCACCGCCGTTATATCACACAGTGCTAGTGCCCGAATAAAAATAAAATAAAATACCTGTACAATACCTGTTGTTTATCACTGAAGCTGAGAGTAATTTAACAGTACCTTCATTCTGATTTATGGTTTATTGCGACCTCAGAAAAATATATAAAGAGATTAACATTCCAGCTGGCTCGTTTGCTCACAAGGTGCATTTTGACACATTATGTTACATATGCTGTCATATTTTATCCAATATCTTTCTTGTTGCTACGTATTAAGTAAAACAGTACAGTAATCATAAAAATGTATATTTACCACAACTGGTATTAAATTCTGATGTAACACATGGAGATGCACCACTAGTGCACCAGAAAAACTGTATCTCTGGTGGTTCCATCATTTTAGCTATTGCTGGTCTGTTATTGTTTCATTTGTCAATGTCATTAAGCAGTCACTGTTATGTGCACGTTTAACTTTCTTCATTGGCAACTGTGAGAGTTTTTCATCTTTTCATTAAGCTGTCAAAGGACATGACTTTCTACAGAAAAACAGCAACAACGGTGCCCCTCCTATGATGGTCACCAAAAATGATTTTGGAAAACGATTTTCTGAATCGTATTATTATTATTTTTTTTAAAGTAGGATCACTACATTGGTCATTACAATGTGATAAAAAACACGCAACTACAACTGGTTCTGGTAAAATAGTAGACTGATAGCTGGATGGATGAATAGATGAATGAATAGACGGATGGATGTTTACTCGTGTTACGGTGCTTACTCTGGATCGCCGTCTTGGACAAATGAGAGAGAAAGGAACGTCCACTGGTATTAATCACACTGCATTACATAACGTTACAATTCCAAACACTTTAAATAACCAGCCACACGAGACAGACAAATGCCACAATTTATGCATCAATAATAAATACGTCGATTATTTATTTATTTGTTTTATTAATTTAGATTTTTTTGTATTTTGTATTGTGTGCTGCTATTATATCAATGCCATCTCGAGAAATGTCATCTGAAGGGTAGTTTATCCGTTTTGTTATTTGTCCTCAAGTCTGCCGTGGCGGTAACAAACAATTCGATATGGAAATAAATAAATAAATAAATAAATAAATAAATAAATAAATAAATAAATAAATAAATAAATAGGCGGTTGCATCGTTATTATCTAAAACAACGGAATATTTAGTGTCACGATGAAGAAAATAATAATACGATTCCAATTGTGAATGCAAGGTTTACTGTATAAGTCGGAGATAACCATGATAACCACGGAGAACATTGAATACATAGGTCGTGGTGGGAATTATTTAAATAATGAGAGTAATTCAGACAAAGCTTCACTGAAAAATATCGGAAATATATGACCACGAAGACACAATTTTGCAGAAAGTTGTGCACTCAAGCCCTTTAGATGCTTAATAAGTGTATCTTCAAATCAAATCCCAAGGAATACTCGTTTGCAAAAGGGATTTGTTTACTTTTCGAAAATTGACTGGGAATGTGGATATAGTTACATTTACATTTCCCCGTGAATATGAGTGTTTTAATTTGATCTTAAATAATATACAGAAATAAAAAAGCTCTAACTATATCGCCTTTTAAAATACATCCACTAAACCCGCCCATGTCTGTCTCACCAATACATATACATTAGAAATATTCTTACCTGTGTAGCTTTGTGGAACTGTTTCTTCAGCCCTGCAACAGACATTCTTATAGATTTGCTTATTTTCTAGCCTCTATTGTTACTTCCTTCACCGTACCTTCTGGTAGCTCGCAATTACTGCAGCTTACCAGGCACCAGGGGTCTCTAATGCTATGATCAGGTTATTGGATGTCATTGTACTGTAATGTCGACACGCCGGTGACGTTCCACCTCGCCATAACCAGCATCTTAAAGGAGACGCGGTCATTTGCAGCCACGCTACATAAAACCGGCAATACTTCCCTCAAAAATAAATATAGCATCAATGCATGCCTTTAAGTAAGTGCTTTATGAATATGAGGATTGTTAATGATCATTGTGTTAAGTATAAAATAATAATAACAACAACAACAATAATACTAATGTCAACAATAATAATTTTAATAGCAAAACATATCCGGCTAACGGGGTCAATGAATAAAGAAACCAAGAAAATAACATGTTATTGCTCATTAAAATACATGCTGTCACGTTATGTGAGTACCGAGTTCATACATTTAATTATCTACACATTTAACAAGTCTAGTATCTAGTTACAAAACAAATATTTTTTATGTATAACATTTATTTATATTCATTCTAACAAATATCTGCTAATAGTGCTAAATACAGTTGCACTCTGGTTTATATCATACGTAAGCTAAGCAATAATAAAACGAGAGCGAACAAAATCATGAACATTTTTACTACGTATGAATGCTCCAATGCTATTGGATCTTATTGTTCGAATATCGACTGATTCACAGGTAAAGCGTGATAAGTATCTCATTGGTTAATCTTTGATCCATCAATGTTTTAAATTAATTAAAACATTTAACATAGCGACTTTAATACGCTGAATAAAGTAAACAATTTACAAGAAAAGTGTTTTACGTTAGTCAGAAATTATACCGACGGTCGTTATCATCAAGGACAGCGACCAGGACGGTCGTCGTCGGTGGCTGGATAAAATCGTTCAATCTGTGTATCCGTCTCACTTCTGTCTCTAACATATTCTATTTTACCCTTTAAGATGTATGAGTGCTGCAGATAAATTTGTCGATTTAGGAGGGGGAAGTGCAGAATTTCTGTTTCGTGTAATAATAGATTAATAGAATACATGTTCACTTAAAATCCCGCTGCATGACTAGGTTGTGCAAAAATCGAACGTCAAGACTGATACTGCGTTAACTATCTCTGTTTAAATAATGAAAAAAATAAATAAAATAAAAAAAACATTAGAAGAACGTCACAATCCATGGGTCTATGCTGCCACCGTATGGCCGTAGTCTTCAATAACGCCTCAAATATATAGAAATGTAACAAACGTTACATTTTCAAACGTTAAGCATATGCCGCCATCTTGTGGCAACAAGTCGCTACAAGGTTTCAGTACCGATTCAATTCTTTTTATTTTAGTATAACTAAATTACATTAATTAAAAAACGGGCTGAATCCTCTCGACCACCCAGTTTATGACTGATCATACAAAAGGAGTTAAAATTTACACGTAACTACCATGAAATGGACCCCTGAAAAACTGTTTTTCAGTCATAAAGGGCATAGTGGGAAGCAAGGGCAGATTTACAGCCGGCCACCTCAGGTTTTCAGCTAAAGTTTAAAAGAATCAAGGCACAGAAGACATAGATGACATAATACCAATTTCCACCGGCAAAAACAAACTCATGTATCACGTTTTCTAAGGTGGTCAGTTTACAAACAGCTTTCCTCAGATCTCTATAATGAACAAGGTTCAAATACCTTCCTGAGAACTAAGATTATAACTGCACGTTTCACAAGCTCTGTAGTTCCGAAATTGTCCGACTAAGAAAAGCCGTTTTAATCACTACCGGATGGGCCTTAAAAGGCTTATAAATCAAATTGACTCACGCAATGCCCTGTAATCATTAGGACAATGAAACATTTTGTCTTCTGTTGGCTATATACTCCAAAACTTTGGATTTGAAAATCAAAGAATTACTATGCTGTTAAAATATAGACTCTCAGATTTTATTTGAGGATACATATACATACATACATATATATAGGTTTCACTATTAAGACCTGACAGTACTTTATTCTTTTTAATGATATCCAAACTTTTGTTATCGGGAACCCTATGGTTTCTGATAGATTTCTGTAGATTTTTCAGCCTCATAATGACTTCCTTGACTTTAATCGAAACCACAATGGTCCTCATGTTGACAGACACAGCAGCCGAAACACAAAGCCTGAAAATCAAGACAAGGCATTGACAGCTCTCTCAATATGATGTGACGGAACACACCTGACTAACCAGAAACACCCGTCAAGCAAGTCCCAGTACTTTTAGTGTCATTAAATAGATAGACTATATTAAAATGTTGTATTAAAAGCTTCCCAGGGACCCCATTGATCCTCTTCAGAATTAACTTTATCTTCCCCAAAATACCCCACCGAAAATGGGACAGGTGGATTAAAAATAAAATCGGTTTGGAAATAACCAAATAAGGATTAAATAATTTTTAGAACTACAGATCAAAGAACTCCACCGAAGACTTATTTTCTGACACAATGTCTCTTCATCAACATTCGTCTTTTTCATGGAACACGGGCAATTTTACTGGACATCACCATACATTTTGAAGTTTTCATTCAGGATCTTTCAGCGTCAAAACAGTGCGATACGGACCATGTTAATTAAACCACTGGGAACAGACAGATTTGAATATGTCACATTAGCAGCTGACGTGTCAGTCGCGTGCACGGGGCACAGACATGTTGACTTTGCATCGTGCCTGGGAGAAGCCAAACAAAACAGGAGACTCTGGGAGGAACGCCTCCCCACCCCTGTCTCGCTTTCCCCACTCTGCAAAAATCTCTGAGTTATTAATGTTTGTCATTAGCAGAATTATGCTTGAGGACAGTGACTCGAAACTGCTAATTTATATGGGACAAATATTGACAATAGCTCGCTCCTGGGTATTCAAAAAAGAAAAGATGCAAACTATGTTAATTAATGGTAATTAACCACCAGGGCTTGGTATCCTCCGTAAATTGGTCCCCGAGTTGCTTAAAAAACCCGATCCTGGACTAATCCTTTAGTATAAAAAGATAAAGGAAAACGGCATCATTAGCATAATTTGATGAGATAAAAAGTTGAATTATTCGCGTTAATTTCTTAACGGGTAATTGTACATAAGGTTTTTAATTGTACATAAAAAAAAAACATAAAAAGGAGGAAAGACAAAGAGAGAGAAAAGAAACAAAGAATTCCACTTCTTACCGATACGCCACATACCTTCAAAAACTACCGAGGCTATCTGGGTAACAACTAGATGCTAAAAACGACATATGAGTTAAACAAAACTGTTTAAAAATGTACCAGCAGGAATCTTCTGCATATTATTACACAAAATGGAAAATACACAACTGCCATGACCCACACTCGTATCCGATAAAATCTATATATATTGTGGGAGGAAATGTAAATCGAAGGAATTGTCTTCTTGGTCATTAAAATAACAGTTGGTAATTGATTAGTAAACCTTTTCCAGCTGTTGTGGGAAGACCGGTGGCGATATAAATGCCAATAACTAAATTGCTAAAGTTGGACAGCACAACGGTAGGTGAATTAGTATATACGATGGTTGTGAAAATTGATAGGAAAAAACAGCCCAGCACTAACATACAATAACAA
>JAOVYW010000014.1:1582815-1595116 GCA_025775045.1 Hiodon tergisus | reverse complement strand
ATATTAAAGTATTGACAGCCGTCATATTTAGAGACAAATAAGCCCGTATAGCCGGGCAATGTTGCCTTGAGTTTTGGATCTCATACGTTATCTATATCTAATCCATTTATTAACTTTTTGGAGCCCTGGTTAACAAGCTCCTCTTTTTAAGATAGGTAGGTCTGAGCAGATATTTAATCGGACCCTGAGATGTAAACGTTAAAATAGGAATAATTCACTTTCCATGGCAACTGCATCAGTAAATAATTCACTGATATTTTTAATAAATCAGACAAATTGACAGCTTAGCAGATTCCTGAACAAATCCGCCCTTTAATTACTAATTAAGCTCTGTGGTATGTAAGAAGTAAGGTATCATTGTTCTTTTATATATCCGTGGTTCACAGCGTGTTTGTTTATAACATTTAATCTCCCCATGCGTAAGCATTTAAAAATTTAACACAAAGGAAACAGCGAGTGTGATTGAATCCTTAAACAAACCATGCCCATATAAAGCAATCGCAGCTCATTGAAGGACAGACAATAATACCGCAGGAAACGACCCCAGACTCACGCAAATACTTTTTCTGCTTTAAAAAAAATAGTAGTTAGTCTACCCTTCTGTTTCATGGCATAGGCCAAAATACATTTTTTAATGTATAGGTGATTCACAGCTGTGGGTAAGGGACAGTTCTTAGGCTATTTAAGGTCGGCTGTTGGGTAATTGTGCCAACACATTGCCTTGGATTCATTAGCCAATTTAGCTGCAAAAACATTACCTTAAATAGGACGGCTAACTCCTGGCAAGTCACCACACACCTTTTTTCAATTATAGCAAATCAAACAACGCAGTTATGCACATTTTTCTATGTCACTGGAAAATGAACTAGGCAGATGTATGGTGCAGGGGCTTGGACGTGGGATTGGATATGAAACCTGAAGGGGTGGGGTTCAAATCCCAGTACTCCCTTTTATACTCTTGGGGAAAGTATGTGCCCATGTTCCAGTAAACAATAAAATGTACTCTGGTTTTAAAATCTTTTTATTGTACCTATTAATACAACTGAGTGTCTGCATTATTATCATTATTATTTAGATTGGCCTCCTTAAAAGTAGGATCAATTGGTTAGTTGCCCCAAAATTTATGAGTGTATTTCTTATATTTATGCCATTTGTGATTTATGTTATGTTCATTATTTAGCAGTCAAAAAAGCAGTTGCGTACTCCCGAAAATCCAAAACCCACTCTGACTCCCAGTCCTAGCTGTGACATGGAGTCTGATCATTGACTGGTATAACCGCTGTCATCGAAATGGCAACATGATGCTGGGAAGTTATGGTGAAGAAGGATGTGTAGTTAATCTCACTGCCTTCTTAACCAGTGGTTACTCATACTTAGTGTGTTTAGTTTGTCTTTATTTAACTGTGGACACCCATTTATTCTTGGTGATAAAAAACCCTTGAAATAAATAACATTTTCAGTGCCCCATAAAAAGGTTACAAAGAGCAGCCTCAGCAATGGAGTTTACGTGTTAAACATGTGTTAAATATGTGTTAAACGTGTTAAATATGCACACAAACCACAATGCTCTCCAGTGTTCATTTTATTTAAAGTACAGCTTTGTCACAAAGTTATAAAAGTTTAGAAAGTGTTTTGTCAGCTCCTTTGCTGTATCATTTGTTCCACAACCATCCAAAATACAATACAATATTTTAAAATACCAATATCAACACAATATTTGTTATTTATTATACATTGTTCAGTATGACGTCACAGTTCTTGTCAGCAATATGCAGATTCCAATCGATTTAAAAGAGGCCTGGTGAATTAGAAACTTAATTCATTCATCAGAGGCATTCTTTGTTTTTTAAGACAGAGTATACCAGGTTAAATATATCTACTTCTATACTACTTATAATAATATAACTACTTCTTTTTTATTATAAATTTTTTATGATTAAAAAAGTGAATTTATTTTGCATTTGGAATGCCATAATTATGTGGGTTTTATAAATTGTGAAACTGTTGAAGATGACAAGGTCAAAGCTCTTGTAATTCAGTAGGTGAAAGGTCAGTCTGTAGGTGAAAGCTCAGGCCATTGACACCTGAAAGGTCATACCCATCATGAAAGACATTTGTGAGCATCAGTCAATTAAGTGTGAGGGCTGGCTTCCCTATGCAGGGAAACGACAGCGATTGATACCCACTCTTCTGCATGTTTATTCAGTCGGATTCGCTGCCATGTCTATGATGTACATACATCCTCCAATCAAGGGCAGTGCTGGGGAAAATGTCTGGCTCTCTCTACAGCAATACAACCTCTGTAAGGCCACAGCTGATGAGGTCACCCTGCCAATAAGCCTGTGGTTAGTTGGGCTGACATAATAAGACCAGGAATCAATTGAATTCCTGAGAGAGGAGGGAGACTCTGTGCAGCCTGGTGAAAGGTGGTTTATTGGTGATTTTTCATTACTATTGCTCACACTGACCTGTTGTATGTCTACTTTCATTTAAATGAAGACTCATTTTGGTGCTCCATCTTTGCATCATTGTCTGTGGGGACCTGCAACCTCCCTATTATTGAGCCCTTGTTGTTGGATACATCCCACAGTGGACCAAACTACCGGATCAAAGTTAAATGAAAAATATAATTTAAATGACAAACTAGATATTCAAGTCATTAAGAGAAAGTTTCATATTTGGTCAGAGCTATGGATTTGCAAGCTTCTGGTAATATAATCAACAATATGTACTAAAACAAAACTGTTTAACTGCAGCTCTTCTTAGTGCCAGTAGCAGACGTGTCTCTTATATTAGTTTTCATGCAAGCAGCAGCACATCACCGTTTTCAGTTTGTTTTCATTTGTTCTGTGGGTACTCGGGTTCGAAGATTCGGAGGCAATAAATCTGTGAGGTGTCATCTGTTCCCCCTCCCACTTCTCCAGCTCAGAGGGTGATGCCAGTCCTGATTATCACCGCATCCCCCACCTCCTCCGAAAACCAGCAGAGGAGAAGAAACTGATTACTGTCGATCCTATGGGGATTGAAGACACTAAACTGAAGTATTAAATTTATATATCCGCAGCTTTCCACGCACACAGTGGGCTCGATAACGATTGTCTTCTCGTAGGAACACAACACATTTTCCCCTCAGATGAAAAATGTGAACAGATACTAAAGCAATTTAACGTGTCTCAAGGTGTGGTATCTGTCATTGATGATGGCTGAAGGGGAGACAGCCTTTGAAGTTTTCCGACATAAAGAGGAAAATAATGCAAACGTATTCTTTCAGCTACTCACATAAAATTAGGACTTGCCAAGGAAAGGAGGAAAAAGTTGGCTCCACAGCCACACCTAATCACTCTCACAGTCCTTCTGGGAATGTCTGAAACACGCTAAAAAGCAGGGAAGGCCTTTAATCTGCCACAGCTAGTTTTCGGGTTTTTAAAAATATGAAAATATATAAAACGGAGATAAGCATAGTCGAAGTATAAGTGAAGAACCACTGACCAATAATCTTCTGCCTCAAAGGCGTCACTGTGTGTTTCCAAACCACTGAATCAAATATTAAGATCTCCGAATGATGAAAGTGACAGATAAAACTCCATTGGACATCACTTTACATTTGAAAACAGTTTGTACATTGTTCTTTTAGTATCATCCTTTCACCTCCAAGCAATGCCCTTCAATCCCTTCGAGATTTAGTGATGTGGTTTTATAAGGTCTGTGTACACACACATATAGAGCTAGTTTAAACATCTGCTCCATCCACATTATGCAGTACACTTTGCCTGCTTAAAATCACAGATAGCAGTCAAAATTAAGTTACTGCACAAAGGCTAACATAGAAAAGTCAAGAATGGCAACGTTACCTTTTTAAGAAATCAATACTTCACATGAGGGCTCCCAGTTTGTGAAGAAGCCAGCTTATTTGTGAGACAGTCCAAGGTAGAAGTGTCTCACGTAGATATTGGTACCATCTGACATTTGTGAAGGTTAGGGATTTTAAGTGCTTGTCGGTGTCAATCGCTTTGTTCAAAGGTCAACAAATATATTTTCTTCTTAATTAGTCACTCACGTGAGCAGGGCACCAGCACAGTGCAATACTTTCTTCGAGACAATGCTGGTTGTCTGGCTGGTTGTCTGGCTGGTTGTCTGGCTGGTTGTCTGGCTGGTTGTCTGGCTGGTTGTCTGGCTGGTTTGGTAACTGGCAATTTGCTTTGGTCGTCATCATTATCACTTTTTGTTATAGGAACAAGACGGGTCGATATAATTCCGTTATAAGAGACGTATAAAATACACAGGCTCCAAAAATTAAGTTTTTTTATTTTGATTCCGAAAAAAAGTAAAACAATATCCTAAACCGAGTGTGGTACTGGACCTAGGCCAAACCACTAGACCTGCTCGACTCCCCTTGGGCCTGCCTTGTTGCACTGAGGGGGCAGACCAGGATATAAATGATGGATTCTTCTGAGGAGAGGTGGAAAAGTGGAGCAAACACTGCAGAGATGCAAGCCACCTAATGGAGCCGTGACACAATGAGACCTGAGAAGGTTTCCTTATGGAAGTTTGATTATCTGCCTCGTCTTTGTGTGTCCACGCCTACACACACTGTCAACGGGAACGGTAACCAAACAGCCTGGGAAATGGGCTCCGATATCCCCATGGTCCGAGGGTCCTCCGGCTGGGCACGCAAATGAACACTGACTCCGTCCGATGCAAGGGGATGCCTGAACATCGTCTGTGACTAAACAGACGACGGGAGAAAAGAGCCTTTGGATAGACCACAAGGGTGCTGTAGTTTGTCATACACTGGAAAAGCCATTCTCCTCAGTGAGATACAGGAAAAGTGCAAACTCCGAGGTTCTTCTGAAGTGCAGAGTTTTTCTTCCATGGCTAAGAGGGAAGTCGTTTAGCATTCCCTGATTGACAAAAATATGCCCCTCCCCCTATCTAATCGCCACGGCTCTGCGGCTTCCGAAAACACCAGCACCCAGAGTGGCCAAAGAGAAGCCGAAAAGAGGGGTTGCTACACTGGGATTGCGTCGATATACTCCACAATATCGTTTTACATTTTTAAAAACAAGATTTTTATTTTCACTGCAGTAAACTTCATAGAGTGACTTAAAAACACAAACTGCCTATGATTAAAACAACACAATCTAATTATTTTGTCTGATTAAATGAGAGTTATCGAAATAAATGTGTTGTTTAAGTGCGTATAACATTGTTTTATTTAATTATGCTCGCAGTCTCAGAGTACTGTATCTGGGCAAAATTCTCGTCTTGTTGTAACTTACTTTTGGCACAATTATTCCAATTGCGGTCTCTGGTCACAGTCCAAATAATGTGAAATACTTTACGTTGTACATCAATGATTCACAAACATCTGCACCCATTTTGGTCAAACTGCACAGAGGCAGAAAGAATCTAGACACTACAAGGGCTGCGATTGTCTAGGTATTCCAAGGTGTTCTTTCCCATGTTTCCCTCAGCTGCGTTGTGTCGGTCTACATCAATAAATAGTGCATGGAAGAAAAATAAGTGAAGGAAAAACATATTAATTTAATTTCTTAGCTTTAAATATACCTCCCGTCGCAAGATTCACAGTTCATTTTAAATATTGGATTTCACTGAAAGGCGCAAAATTGCAATGTAAATTACAGGTAATAAATATGGCTAACGAAATGAATGAAAGACAATCACAGTAAATAATCACGATTTTAA
Source organism: Hiodon tergisus (assembly GCA_025775045.1). NCBI lineage: Eukaryota > Metazoa > Chordata > Actinopteri > Hiodontiformes > Hiodontidae > Hiodon > Hiodon tergisus. Next base: position 1,589,410 of record JAOVYW010000014.1, on the reverse strand, counting down.
TTTAAAGTTCACAATTATTAAAATAAATTTAAATTTAATCATAACTCAATTTAATAATAACTTAGGAAGATTTGATGCGAGATATAAACTAGTAATACACAGCAGTGACATTCTTACCGGTTCATGTATGTTACGCTTTATGATGAAATATCAACCCACCACACGGGGTCTTTCACTTGACCTTTAAATAACTCTAAAGTGTCCTGTCAGAATGTACAATTTAGAATGTGTTGCTCGTGCTTCCTGACTGGATAGTAAGCCGTTTTGACATTACATCTTAAATAAAAAGACCTGTAAAAATGACATGAGAACCAAAAGACAGGGCAAAGCTGTCAAAGTGCAGAGCACACATAGAAATTATTGCAATGATTGTAGCACTGGTGGTACAGACAGGTTGTGAGGGACTTACTACAAATCACAAATGAATGATTATGGTTAATATTCAATTTAAAGTGCACATTGAGTCACGGTAGGAAGGTATGCCCTCATAAGCCTCTCCAGTAAATTTAAGCTACATCTCCGACACAAGCTCTATACAGTTGAGTCCCACAGTAGCAGACAATTGGTATCAGGAGCTTGGGAAGCTTATTACAGTAAAGTCCTGGCTAATTTCTGCAGAACACGCAAATATTTAGCAATCCCCATTGTGTCACAAACAGTTGTTTGTGCATGTGGAGTTTAATTAAAAGATAAACCCAATGCCTCTCCCCTAGACAGTGTCAACACAGTCACTGGTGCTGGAGGTTGATACTCAGTGTTTAAAGCAGGAAAACTTTAAACTTTAGTGTAGACGCATCGTCAGCTCAGTTCGGCTTTATATTTGGGAAAGGTGAACATTTTTGGGACAGAATTCATTTTAATTAATCCAAATTTTGTTTTGGAAAATGAAAAAACACAAGATGTTTGGTGTTCATTAAAACATTTAATAAAAGCCAGGCATGTTCGCCCACAAAAATGGAAGCACCCAGAGTAGCCTAGTAAGGAGAACACTGAACACAAGAATGAGGGTTCAGGTCAAGGTGTAAACTTAAACAGAACTGCTTTGGGGTTTTTTCAGCATAGTAAGACCCTTTAAACAAATAATTCAACATTGAATGTCAGTCAAAAGTTTATACATGCCAGATGATGACGAACGTCACAGGAGTTTATTTTAAGTAAGCCAAGAGCTTTAAAAGTTTAACTTTGTGCTGCGTGTGAAATCAGCTGACATTAATCGAACAATGATTTACACCTACAGCTCTGAAAGTCTCCCAGCAGGTTGAACGGTGTGTGTATGTACTCAGTGTTGTCCTGAGGCAATGGGCCTCCCTGGAAAACAGGTTAACTTTGTTAAAACACTGAGTGCAAACGCATTTGACTGTTATCGACCCTATCACACCTTGTGTACTGCGTGATCTGTGAATGAACTAGGGCAAAGTCATATTTTTTCACTTCTTCACTTGACAATAAACTAACTGTTACAGTTAAGCCGATGTTTAATGCCACAGAAAAAGCTGAATTTCTTGTGGTTCACAAAAGCTGATTCTCTAAAGATGTTTTCAGTATGACAGTGCTTTCAGGGTCACAAATCTTATTCTCCTGAGCATTTACATCACGCATTGTTTAACTGAACTGATTTAATCAGCGGTTCCACATTTAAAGAGGCTAGAGGGATGGGCTCATTGGACAGAAGTGTTTATGATAACTGAGGTTAAACATGCCACTTTCAGGCCTGCTGATACCACAAGAACACAACTCGCAAAGCCATGTACATCAGAGTGGGTCACCATTTATCCTAATCACGGGCCTGACATGACATGGGGTTGGCTGCCCTGTGTTAAATATTTATGTCTGCTCTGGCGTCTGCTTGATGGCTGTCAGACTTTGACAAGTCTCTCACTGGCCGTTTCCAATTGTATCCATTGTTCGCTATTAAAATTCAACAAACATGCAGGTCATTCTGACAGAAAACCAGTATGTAATTTTAAACTGTATTTAAAAAAATAAAAACAGCCAAAATGCTACTAAACATATTTATCAAAGATTTCATATTTATCTTTTTGGTAAATAACAAGGCTTTTTATTTACACAAGAGTAATATCATTAAAATGCTATAAAAAAGGCACTATGATCATTTAGTATTTAATCTCCTAATCACAGAAACACAAAACAACATTTTTTTTCCTCCAGATCTAAATGAAATAAACAGTTCACTAATGACCCTTCAGAGGAAGATATTGCGTTGACAATAAGAACCAAATGGGCAAAAAGAAAATTAGTGTTCTACATTCAGACGAATGGCTCAGCTAAAGGCACACTGACACTCTAATGATTTTCAGAGCACCTTGTGTGGGGGCTCGACGCTAAGCCCTGGGACGATCCCTGGCGTTGCGGGCAGTGATAGCCGGCCCTATGCTCGAGGGGTTAAAGAGATTAATCAATGTCAATGTCTGATCTTCTGAAGGCAATACGGAACAGACTGTCTAGCAATGCCCAACAGAACATCACTTAGTTCAGTCACAGAGCACCCGCCCGCTTGTCAAGCCAGTTGCCAGAAACTGCCTTCGGTACACCACTCAACTCCTTCCTGCTTGACCTATTATATGATATTTGACCACTCGGTTGCAAGACACTTGCTCTTTCCAGCCGAAATGTCACAGGGGCATCTTGTCAACTCTTAGACACTTCTGCATGACAAGTGATTTTACTTCTGTGTGCTACAAGGCAGAAAATACAGGGCAATGGCCTTGATGCGGAGACTGTCAAACGTGAGAATCATTCCTGGGTATCATGGTTGAAAGGTGCCCGTCGTCCCCAGGGAGAGATGGAATATGCCAGAGGACGGAGGGATGACCTTAGGTGGTGCAGACATGATAATAACAATTATGAGAAGACACGTCTCAGTTGCCGTAAATGACGATGAATTTACAGGTTCAGTCCCCTTGAGTTAACACACAAAATGGTACCTGCAAACACCGGTACCTCCTGCCCTCCTTCAGTGCATTTATAAAAAAACAGAGGCGGCCTTGTCTTGCGTGGACCTGCCGGTATGCGTTTAAATCGCCACGGGACGTCAGCAGCAAGGCCTAAGACTTTGACCAAAAGTGACACTGCACTGAAGGGAGGGGGGTAGCAGTCACATCCTTTCTGTTTTGCGCACAACCTATGCCAAGTTTGCAGCTAAATGCCTGTCTTCCATTTGAGCTGACAAGAGGGGAGTGGGCGCTCAGTGGACCATGGCCAGGCTGCCATGAAATGACAGGAATCATTGGCATACATTGCGAATAGCTTGCGCGCCCCTATTAAAGTGCCACACTTCGACTTTAAAACAGACAAGTATGAAACAACTTTGATAGATAGAGACTAAAATGGCTTATTGATTCCCCCCCTTTTACAGCTCCAGTGGAAAACCACCAAAAATGTGTCACTTTTAAACAATCCGCAAGCACAGTATATAATCAGCAGAAAGGAATTCTCTTTTCTTCCCAAAGACTGAATGTGATTCATTGTTTTAAACATGGAAAAACACAATTTTTATTATGAACGTTCGCATTGGTCACAATAAATAAATGGCTACGACTGATTTATAATCGCCAAGGATCTGTAGGTTTCACAAGTCCTCAAGTTCATTCACACAAAAAGAGAAAAACAGAAAAGTGATGCTTTACTTTAAAGCGCTTTTCGATGTGACAGGGAGGCCTTCTTCATACACTTTCTGTGTCCTCTGCTCGTCTTCGGGGGCTCTGTGCGAGCGGAGCTGGGGTTCCGGCAGTGACCGTTTCCGGCACTTTCTCTGAGTGAGAGATCCATCTCCTGCTGGAGAGCTGTGAAGTCTTCTGCTTTCTCAGGCAGGCAGGTGGGGATCCCAGACACCTGTTATACAAAGCCAGACATACTCCAGATTACAGAATTTTAATAGACACTCAGGGTTAGCAGTTATCGTGGAGTAATCTTAGATTTTCTTAAATTCCTCTGCTTTATAAAACTCAACCCTTAAAAAATAAAATAAAATTCAATGACAATGTCAAGATACTTATATACTGGTCTACAACCATTAGGATGTTTAAAATTTGTTATTATCCTCGAGCTATGCCATTATGGAAAAAAGACTAATAATACAAACTATAATATAAAACTAAAACTAAAAATACAAACTAAAAATTAAAACGACACAATTGTTATTTTTCATGCACGCATTAGATAATTCCGTCTCCTATTAAAAACATATGCTGGTTAAACAAAACCAAAAAAAAGAAAAATGTTTTACAAAAAAAATGTTGTATTAACTGCACAGTCAAGAGTTACTGCAAATATTTACTGCAAACACACAATGCATCCTCTAGTTAAGACACTTTAGAGCAGTGGTATTCAACTGTGGAGCTACGGAAAATGTCTGGGCGCGATTGCCGATGCTTTGCTTCTGAACCAACATTGTGTGTCGAGAATAAAACGAGTTAACAAGAACACGAAGGCTGCACATTTAAAAGCTGCTAGTACTGTAACTCAAGAGCGTACGCAAATGACAATGGTAGCGATGACAAACTCCACCACTATTCATTTCCCCATTGCCAGAGGGGATAAAATAAAATCAGAACTGACTCGAACAGACGGAAAGCAGACAAATAATGAACAAACACAAGAAAACACGATGAGGCATGAGGTTAATGGTGAAATTCAGCCCCGTGCACAGTTAATGGTGAAAATTCCACCCCGTGCACAGTTAATGGTGAAATTCCGCCCCGTGCACAGTTAATGGTGAAATTCCGCCCCGTATCTGACAGCGCAGTGTATGTCGGAAAATCCCGTTTTCAATCCAGTTTGATGGATAATCAGCTTGATGAGGAAACTGAGGTATTAAAATCTGTTTATTTAATTGCGCATGTCTTATATTTTTTATAACAAGCTAGATATAAAGAAATATAAAGTCTCCAAAAATTGTGTAAGTTATGCACCTTTTGAAATATTGATCTACTTTTCAGATAAAAAATATTTCCAGTTTTCAAGTTATCTGACACTGTACAAAAAATTGACTGGTTGCTATCAGCCGTTTGGTAGGGATGCATGACACTGGAACATAACATACTTGCTGTGTTTAAAACATTTAGCATCTATTTACACACAAGGCCCATCACACGACACTTGCTCTAGATTTCCTGAACAATGTTCTTATAATGTGCAAGCACCAATATTCCGATTTAAATTAATCATACTGTTTTATTTTAGAATGAACAATATAAGAGCATGGGAGTTATAACATTTTCTTCCTAAATATCTAAAACATATTATGGTAACCCAATCATAAATTATTACAATAAATGCTGCAGTCCACTTAAAATGCCTCCTGCCAAGATTATACACCTAAAATGGTTTTGCCTGCTGGTTTGAGAGCAGTTGAGACAGAGACGTTTGCCGGACGAAATGGTGTTAAGACTGAGAGAAATAAGAAAGGGGAAGCCAATGTGGACCAGTGAGATGCCGGTTTTTCCAGGAGCGCGGTGAGGAGGGGAGGCTGAGCGTGTGTTCTGGCGGGGCGCTGCCGTCCGCCGTGGGCCCAGTGACAGGGCTCTGTCTTTCAGCCACACTCCAGTGGGTCTCACTGACACTCAGCTGTCAAAGCCTGCAACCCTCCACCGTGGCCTAACATGCTCTACAGCTTCACCCAATTAGCTCCCCGCCTTCTCTCGACATCGCAGGAGAGCGCTTCATAAGAGGTGGTGAAGGTGTGGCGTGGGCCTGCTCTCTGACTGACGCACTCACGCACAGAAAGTGCCAGAATTGCCTTAGCGCCTCTGTGGATACGTGGGCCCCCTCCGTTGCAGCTTTTGTCCATTTACCTTGCTGGGACAGAGAGCTCTGCATTGGAGTGTATTAACATAAGGTGTTGCGCAGATGTGTATGTGAATCACAAGAAATGTATCCGTGTATCCGCTGGTTAACACACAGGCCTGTCAGGCTAAAACGCATGGAAACTTTTCACCAGGTATTAGTTGAGCCCGATCACTCAAATAATTTTTTTAATTGTATGATACGTTTCTCATACTCTGACAAAAGATTCCATTTTAAATATGAATCTCAACTTATTTTATAAATGCTGTTACGTAATATATCAAATTATGCTCAAATCTGTCACTCACATAAGCCAAAAGCTTTCCTCGAAATTAAGGTCTCTGGCTAGCAGACCAATTATAAAACAAAGGTGTTATATTATCATTATATTATTCTAACCTATGCATAGAAAATGGTTAGCTAGCCATTGGAATTCCTTAAGACAATCTTATACCACAAACATTGCTATTTTTAATAATATCTACAGCATGTTGAAATTCTATTGAAAAATAGGAATGAAAAAAAATGATACTTAAAATTTGCTTTGATATGTATCATTTGTACAAAAGCACATTTATTGAAGAATAGAAGAAAACCTCTCATGTTTAAGGGCTGTATCTGACACAGAAACACAGCCGCACACAAAGCAAACAGTTAGATGTATTGTGCATTCAGTCGTAGAGAGAGAGAGAAATTAGAAATCCATATATGATGCACCTGCAACAAAGAGCCCACCAAAGAGCGACACATCCCCCAGCCCGGAGCAGGAGCAAGAGCAGGAGCAGGAGCA
>JAOVYW010000014.1:1560537-1571871 GCA_025775045.1 Hiodon tergisus | reverse complement strand
CCATGCACGGCGGTCTTGAGCACTAACGGAAAAACGCCCCTGCTCTGGTGGATATAATATAAATACCACCAATATTCAATACTTATCCATGCACGGCGGTCCAGAACGCTAACGGAAAAACGTCCAAGCGCCTGTGGATATAATATAAATACCACTTATGTCCAACACCACGCTTGGCGGTCCTGTGTTTGAGATTTGTACTGTGAGATTTGATTGGTGGAATTGAATACATAATATTAAGATAATTTTAAATTAATTTAAAATTTAAAATTTTTCTAATTGCTCAATATTACGTTAAGTTTGAAATATAGTTTAGTGGATCTGGCTCTAATCCAATTCATCATTTACGCATTTAAACTTATACTATTTAGAAGAATGGTTCTCCCTTTAACTGAATAATATTGCTAATACTATTCAGCTATCATAATTACTACTAGTTATAGTTCTTTAATTTATATTACTTTATAACAGATTTTAACACTTGTGTTTTCATGCCGCAAACAGGATTGTCAATTTGAGATTGTAAACACAAGACATCCCTTCTCTATTTTCACAACTGACAAGTTTTATCATTCCTAAAAGCTACTGTACTAAAGAAGCCTTCCAGTGTTTACGTGATAAGGAGCTGGGTTCTTGATGCTGATGCTGGGTTCTGTCAAGCAGTTGATGATGGTGGGTTTCCATCCGCACCCCAGGACTGCTGCCAGAGCTGGAGTGATTCCTTTGTGGGGGTGGGGGGGGGAAGCGGTTCGCCCAGCATCCACTGCTGACCGCACACTTGACAGCTAGATAAGCCTGGGGAGCGCCTGTTTAAACCAGAAGAGCCCTTATCCTTGCACAGCCAACCCACTCACAGAAGGCTATCATGGGCTCACCGTTCAGTGGCTCGCCGAAGGTAAGGCGCAATTCTCCTGCCAGAGGTGAGAGACTTCTATCAATGTTACAGGCCTGCTGGGCCACCGATTCCCCAAGCCCAAATCAAATCTCACTCTGCCGGGTGAGGAGGGGCACTAACCCCCTGTCAGCTCACCCTTGGTTACATTGGAGAGAGACTCTGAATTTAAAAAATCCAGTCTGCCGACCCCTCGTGCTCCACTTATTTCAGTGTCTGTTCTGTAAACCAGCCATTTCTCTTACAAGCAAGTAAACAACCAAAATTTTCAAATCTCAAACCTTAAGTAATAACTACAAATAACGTTCAAAGGATTTTCAGGCAGGGATTCATTTTAGCATTCTATTAAAAAATGTTGTGGAATATTTTTTTCCACCCCATAACTTCCCCCAAACAGGGCCTATTGTAATGGGTAATTGGGATTCTGGAGATTTATTTATTTTTAGATGGAAAAGACCAATGCAAAAATGGCCCAGTATTTGGCAGGAGTGGGCCAGACTGGCATGCAGAGGTGACAAGGAGAAGAGGACGAGATGGTGCCCTTCGTGGGTAATCTATGAAGGGTTTTATTAGGGTCTGCCAAGGTCTTTGGTGTCTCTCAGGGGCTGACGAAGGGGGTCATTATGGCACCAACACACGCCAACCATGACAGCACAGCTGGCTGGCTAATGACAGAGCGACCCACTCCACTCACACCTTTCCTGTTCCTGGCTCACCACCTTACAGGGAAATCTGGATAATCAGAACCAAATGTTCTAGGGAGAAGGCAGAGATCAGTGTGTGTGTGTGTGTGTGTGTGTGTGTGTGTGTGAGAGTGAGTCTGTCCCTCTCCTTTCTTCTTTAATTGAAAGCATGTAAATAGCCACTCACTGAGGGGCAGCAGCTGATACAATTCCTCTGATAAATGTACTGATAATGGCAAGGATTTCCAGTCACTGCCTCTGAAGATGTTATAGCTGCTGTCTCCATGCAGGTATAAAGACATTTTATGTGCAGTTCAATGAAAAAAAGTAACCAACACAAAATAATCTTATCACTTCCGACAATGAACATGAACAGAAAATCATATCATGGATACACCAGGTTAAAATAAATAAATGACTAATTACAATGGTGCCTTGAGGGGTATCATCGTTAACTTCCAGCTATACGTTATATAGCTGCCACAGTCTTACCAATAACAACATAATGCATAGACACTGGCCTGGTTCTCCAATCACAAAATCCACTTTCTTCTTGATATTGTAAAATGCGTTAAAACTAAAAGAATAATCGGAGGATTCCTCTAGACAGATGACTAATGAGGTGAGGTGAATCAGAAATACTCACATCCTTTAGGTATTCTTCAATAGACCTCATGTAACCTGCCAATGAGTCCTTGGCTCTGAAAATAAGCAAAGTATACGTTCACCGTTTATGCGTGACGTGGTTTATTTGTCTCATCGCACCGTTGAACCGTTAATGTTTTAGTGGCCTTCTGCAAACCCAGCCCCTTTAATTGCACCAGAGCACCAACCTTTAAACAAACACTACAAAAAATTGGCTTTCTGCATGCTTACGACCGAGTGACCATTTCAGCTGTTTAACTAGTAGCATAGGGCATGAGGATTCACTGAGACACCTGCACGCAGTTATGAGTTTATTTGGAGTTTATCTTTATATGAACTGGAGTGGTTTATGGTTTTATTATCAACCAAACGTTGCCTAATGTCACATCATAGTGGATAGCTGGATGCTTACGGCTGGTTGGGTTGCCTTTTAATACGGCAATGTAATGCTGTTTTAACTTTTTACTAATAAACTGGTAGTCGGCAGCAAAATGTGTTTCAAAAAGTTTAATCAGGGGCAAAGACACTGCCGAGCTAGTAGCATAAGGGGTACAATTCAAAATTTTAGTTTCGTCACCAGATTAACACCTTTAGAGTTAAATGTTTTAACTTAATAAATTGAATAGTTTAAAAATTATTTTTTTAAACAGTAATTACATCCCAAATGAAAACCTAATTACTCCCCATGTTGATGAATATTCACATTTCAATAACAGTACTACAGTTAATTTAGCACATTTAATTCACTATCTGCAGCAACGAATTAGACATATTATGACACTGTTAAATAATTATGGGCATGTACCGCTTTCTGATCTTGCCCCCACCCCAGACCCGTCCTGGCTCCGCACATCACCACACACACTGCCCCGCGCAGAGGTGGCATGGTGGACGCTCTCCTCCATTAGACACCTGTCCCACTGCAGCTGGGAGAGGCGCTTGCTGAGCTGACGCGGGGATTGACCTAGCCCCCACCCCTGCCCCGGCCCGCTCACTTGGCTGCCGTGCGGAGGGCGCTCTCTGTATGCTAGTCGTTCTCTTCCAGCTAACGCTTGTCCTGTTGTAGCTGTGAGAGGCACTTGCCGACCTGACACAGGGACTGACCTAGCCCCCGCCCCCTGCTCTGGCCCCGCCTGCTCACTTGGCTGCCGTGCGGAGGGCGCTCTCTGCATGCTGGACGTTCTCCTCCAGCTGACGCTTGTCCTGTTGTAGCTGTGAGAGGCGCTTGCCGAGCTGACGCAGGGATTGATCTTTTCTCCTCAGCTCCATCTTTGCCTCTGAGAGACTCTGGGTGAGGGAGAGAAAGTTCGACCTCAAGTCCTGCTTTCAACTTTAAATCCTGGCAAAACATTTGGCTTATCTTACCCGACTTAAAAATATCCAAAGTGTTTCCAAAAAAATTAAAGTTAGCACATGATTAATTCAGGAGCTAATGTGTCTGTTCATGATTAATAAGAACCATATCCTTGTGCAAAATCCCTGAGATTCCACCAAATACATTAATTTCCCTTAAGCATTTTCAACGATAAAGGGGTCAGATTGAAATGCCCTGCCAAGTTTGGAGTTTTCAGTATAAGAGAATACAACCTTTTGCATTGGCCTGATAAGGAAATCTTGTGTGGAAAGACGACACACGCCCAATGCACACAGAACACATTGGATAAATCATCAGTAAATGCATTCCAGTGTACACCAGAAGTAAGATTAAACATTGCTTAAAGAAAGATGCTTGACTTTTGGCTCCCCATTTAGACGAGGAGTTAAATGTCCTGTATGTGGGAACGCATGTAAAAACAGACGCAGACAGAATGATTAGCTCCATGAGAAAAGGAGACACCTTCTGACAACTTCTGTGCCAAGGATGTTAATATGATTGACATATGTGTTCCATTTCAGCAGGAGTATCAAACACAAACCCAATGACATATATAGCTTCTAATCTGCACCCAAGCTGACTAAAAGTGTAACAAAGGCTTTCATTTGCGAAAAGATAATTTAGTCTAAAAAATTAATTCTAGAAGAAACAGCAGAACTTCCAATCAAAAGCATGCCATGAAGGTCAACCAGAATCCAAGACCTACACAACAATGTGCTCCTGAAATAACTATGCCCAGCGTGCCATGAAGGTCTACCAGAAACCAAGACCTACACAACAATGTGCTCCGGAAATAACTATGCCCAGCGTGCCATGAAGGTCTACCAGAAACCAAGACCCACACAACGTGCCCACAATGTGCTCCTGAAATAACTATGCCAAGCAAAGGGCCCGCTTCTTTGATTTTAAGGGTCAATAACTTAAAATATATAATAATAAAATAAAATACAAAAGACCGGGCTCTGCATAAAAAAGGTATTGCCTCATGTATATGTTTAATTTAAGTGTGCCTCCAAACTGATAATAAAAATTAAAATAAAAAAGAATAAAAAATAAAATCGTATCTATTGAGGGAACAAGAAAATATGCCTAGTGCCGTCTTAGCTTCTTAGCACACAGGGGCAAACAGAACCCCTCACCAATCATCGCAAAGCGCTAGTTTTTTGCTCTAGGGGTGGAGGGGTTTGAAAACGGCTTAGCAGCTACAGTGATAAGTTTCAGGTTAGCCACTAATTTCTTAACAAGCGCTGCCTGTGAAAGCGCGATGGCCCGATACCCTGGAAATGGTTCTTGAGAGAATAGGATGAATCAAGTTTAATAACTAGGCTCCTAATTGTTGCCTCTCCTTACCATGCTGAACTCTAATTACGTGGAGAAGTCTCCAGACTGTCACCTGATATTAAGTTGTTGGAGCTGGAAGATAATCAATAAACATTTAGTGTGGAGGAGAATGAAGATCCCGCAATGCAGTGGGAACTTCCAGCACCCAAAGCCCTTCTGTTCGCGAGAAAACCGCTGGGACAGCAGGAGTGATTGCAAAGCAATAATCCCAAGTACAGTTCCTAGGCCTGGGGCCTTCAGGCGATGGTACGTTTGAGAGAGAAAGGTTAACACGGTCACCCTAATTACAGGCCATTTTCACACACTTCTGGCATAAGTAAAGACAGGCCAATTAGGTGGGGAGGAAGATAAGGGAAGTTTTATTTGTATACTAATTAAACCCCTGATGAAATTAAAGGGAAAACATACTGCTCAGTAATTGTGTGCCGGAGAAAGGTCGCTTTAGGTGCAGTTATCTGAAAAACGCAGCCTTGAGATAGTTCCCCTAATCCACGGCAGAGCCCTAGTGCAGTACCCATGTTCCCAATCATTTGACAGACCAACCTTAGGAGAAACAAAAGTCATTGCCCATCATCCTCTTGCATAGGGAGATCAAAATAAACACACTGGCTTTCAGAGAGGAGCAACTCTACAGAGATAATAGGCCCATTGTGGCTTAAATGCATCCCGTTGAGAAAATAAGCATAGCGCTAATTAGCTTAATACAAACAGCATTTTTACAGCTATACATTTGCACTCGCTGTTGATTCTTTACACAAAAAGCATTTCCACAGCTGTACATTTGCACTCGCTGGGGGATTCCTTACGTATCGCCAGCACAAAAGTGATGTATAATTACTTTGACACCATATAAATTTTCATAAATAAAGAAATTGGTTGACCACAAATTCAGTTTATTTCACTGATAAGCAGAGATGGCTGCGGAGGTTTGTTTCACATTTTCCTAATGGAAATTAGATGTCGGCTCCTTTTAACGACACGACAACCCATACAAACAAGTCTAATTTTATCATTTACAATAACTGACTTTGGTGTCAAAAACAAAAGGTTGAAAATTTTATTATAGCATTTAAGCCATACACTATATTAAAGGTACATTTTTAACCTCTTGCACATGGTAATGAGGCTAAACAGCAACAAAAGTTAGTTTTTGATGCATCTGAAAGAATTTCACACTGTTATTCAAACTGGAGTTCATGATGATATAGCCGTTCCGTACCGGTAATGTTATGTAGCCTGAATGGCTGTATCTGTGATAAATACATTTAAAAACAAACTACAATTTCAGAATAACTGATAAATTACAATTTAAAATAACCATCCATCAGAAGTAGTCTCTTAGGGAAAGACCTAGCTAGTAAAAATAGCAACACTACACATATTGTCTTTTTGGGCAAATTTACCTTTACAAAGCACTACACAGAGCCTGAATAAGAAGATCATTTTGTTAAAAAGACAAAGTAATTAATAAGAACATACAGAGCTTTGTTTAAAACAACATAAATGACCTGCCATTATCACACCACCACTGTATGGCCATTTATCCTGCAGATCAATGTGGCCCCTTCCTGTTCTTCAAACCGGCGAGGCCCTTATTAGCGATTAGCTTCAGAGAAACCCCCTGCAAGGCACTGTCACAGTAAGCCATGTTGCCTGGGAATCAAAGAGGACGCCCCACGGAGCTGTGGTAAAGCTCCATAATATCTCACAAGTATCTGGATCTTTAAAAGTCACGTAATCTTCCCATCTGACAGTTCGCAGCGTGAGGCCTTGTTACTCATTTCTGGGCTGAATTTAGCACATTTACTCCCCTCTCTTCAAATTGAAATAATTGCATGCGAGATGAAAGAAGAAAGAAATCCAGCAGTAAATGTGTTAATAGGGACCCAAAGCACTTTTTAAAGGTATAAAACAGGAGCGCGTTCAAGGAAGTTCTTTTGTAATCCATTACAATAAGGGGTTTTTAAACATTAATATTATTCATTAAAACACTGACTGCATTTTCCACATATTTACATTTAAACACAAACAATGAAGTAAATAAGCATGTCATGTAATGACGAATTTACTGTCGGCTGCCTCAAAGCAATGGCACAAAGCACATTAAAGCCGATAGCTTAGTGTTCTCAGCCTTCTGCCATGCCATGGGTTCTTCATGGGTTCTCAGCAGCAGAACTGAGAAATCACATCAACGTTCATCAACAGTAGATTCAAATATGGGTGATGAAAGCCCTTGCAACTCAAGTCAATAAAGAACAATTGTAAGGTGGGAGGGGGATTATAATACGAAGCATACGTCATTATTTCCTTGAGTGTTAGCATGATCCAATGCATACTTTACACACACAGGAAGAACAATTAATGCACATTATCAGAAAATCAATAAATTACACACATTCTCAGTGGTTACTCCCCCTCCTGTGGTGTGGCCTACCTTGACGGCTTCCGCCAGAGTCTGGTCTTTCTCGGCCTCCTCCCCTGAGTGGACCTCCAGCCTGAGGCCCAGCTCCTGCAGCTGCAGGGCCTGTTCATGGAGCAGGGCCTGGGCCTGCTGCTCCCGCTGTATCGCGTCACTCAGCTCCTGACAAACACTCTCAAATCGCTCCACAGGCACCCCGCCCTGGCAAATGGTGAAAACACAGCTTCAATTAGCATTTACCAATAAAACGTTCATAGAAACACAGCTTTCTTTAGCATTTGCAACAAAGCAGCCATAAAAAAAACACTGCTTCCTTTAGCATTAGCAGCAAAGCAGCTATACAAGCACAGCTTCCTTGAGCATTAGCAACAAAGCAGTCATAAAACACAGCTTCCTTTAGCATTAGCAACTAAGCCGCCATAAACGAACATGTATCCAGTTGGAACACTGAAAACAATATTTGCCAGCCTCAACATTTAGCTAGCTATCAGTAATTCAGTTATAGAATTTGACCCAAGACAATATTCCATCGCATAAGCAAATTGGCTACTTAAGGTTAGAATGGTCATATTATACACATTCGATTCGATCTTCCCAGGTAAAATTTTTTCCTTATGACAGCTGAAACATTTAGAGTACGTGTGGATTCTCCCACAACCCTCTAACAACATGAGATCTTCCCCCGTCTTCCATTAAGTTACTGCCCATGCACGTTACAGTCTTTCATTTTTAACTCTCACACTTCCAATCATCATCAGCCTGTATGTGATAATATAAAATCACTTCTGAGTCACTTCCAACGCTCAGCGTATCCAGTAGCGTGGAGCCTGAGACTTGTGAATCCCTGGCCACAGACGACTGTGGCACGGTTAGTGAGATGGTGGTGGGAGAAAAGACTCACGGTGTGCTGGAGGCCCGCCGCCCGCTGCGCCTCCCTCTTCACCTCCTGGGCACCGCGCTTGACGCGTGCCAGCTCCAGACGCAAGCCGCGCCGCTCCACCTCCGCTGTGTGCAGCCGCTGGGTGAACTCCAGGATGCGCTGCTGTAGTACAGCCACCACGCGCTTCCGTCCACACACCAATCAAAAACACATGCCAATCAAAACCACGCCTTCCAATCTGTACACTCATTTAAAAACATTAACAGCTCTCATCTCATCATGACTGATGTCTTAGAATGCCCTCTTCTCACTTATTTTCCCCTCATCATTTTTATTTCCTCACTTATTGTTATAAGAACTACCAAGTTCATGGGCTAATTATTAATTAATAAATCTCTTAAAATAATAAGCCCATACATATGCAAAACATTTGTACTCATCTTAACATTTGAAGCAACATATATTTAAGCAACATTTTAAGACACTGGTCAGGTGGAGGCAGAGCTAAAATTATATTTGTTCTTAGCACAACACATTAGATAATGAGGAAAGAACTCAAATCAATATCAGCATTCGTTGCGTTGAAAGTGAGTCACAATGCACTCAACCATGTGGTATTTCTGCATGCAAGAGCGATCAGCTCAAGAATGTGTGCATAGAGGGCAGAAGGGGAGGAAGGGGAGGAAGACAACTGTGTGGGGTGAAGAGAGCTTGTAATAGACAGAAGGCTACATGTTGGCGTGAGAGGGCAGGTAAATGCAGAACGTGCACTAAAACGCCCTCACACTCTTTGTGTTTGGCAGGTTTATTTCCCCAGTCTTACCTTGCCTGTTAGAGCAGTCAGCCTGTCACGCTGGTCGGCCTGGGCATTGAGCTTGTGCAAGCCCTGGCCCAGCCTGCTCACCAGCTCTCCCCTCTCCCCACACCAGGCCCCGAGCGAGCCCTCCGTCTCGGCCATCAGTTGCTCCACCAGCTTGGTAAAGCAACGTCGGGCGGCAGTCAGCAGCCCAGGCCCTGGGTGCTGAGACGGGGTCTCTGTCCACAGAGACCACAAACACAGCTAAACAAATGTACCCAAAATACTTGAATGTTTGGGAACAATCCGAGTGCAACTACAATGAATGATTTTTTAAATAACCTGCTAGACTGGCACAATAAAGCATAATTAGCATAGAGACTTGTCAAAGTCACGCGCTCCCAAATACCCGGCAGTTGGACCACGCCGGATGAAGTGAAATCTTGTTTTGTTTCGATCCCGTTTCCAGCAGGGAAATGGGTTGCCATCGCCCTCCAGCCCAGGGTCTCAGCCGTGGCAACAGCCCACACTCGTCACAACTTATTTCAGCGGCTCCATCCCTGTTGTCATACCATTTATTTCTGGAAACGAGGCGCTATAATTTAGCTCGCATTCTGGGGCAATTAAAATCTTACAGGCACAATTACATGTTTTCCCATTGGGTCCCAGTAATCATCCTGAGTGTGTAATGGGTTTATGGCCTTCATACAGCAAACAAGCTGGGTTTTCTCAGGGCTGTAATTATTAATTGTGTCCGCCGTTGATAAATAAAATTGTCAGTGCTCTTAATGCTAATTAGTGTGAGATAAGTTTAATGTGTTTTATTTATGATTTCATAAGCACCAATTCATTTCCAGCAGATATGAGGAAAGCCACGTCATCTGTCATACGGTGTCTTATATGTAATCTAGACGGATGAGAGAGGAGTCAGCTGAACCTGGAGCTGTAAGTACTTTAAGCACTTAGTGGGCACTTTGGGGCTAGTGTATTACAAGCGATTTATAGGCTGCTTTTCTCAAGCAAAGACGTGCTTTTTTCACACATAAGAAGCTGTCACAAAAATTCTGTTAGCGCCTGTTAGACAGCCTGAGCCACACCGAAGCCCTCATGCGAGATCAGGCTGCACATGGGGGCTGCACGCCGACGCGCAGACGCTCACGCCGTCCCGTAGACAGTGCGGCCTGCTTTGAGCTCTTCTCACAAAGCAACGCCGAGCCACAGTCAACATGCTTGGCATTTTTCACAGCTTTAGCGGTTCAGATGAAATGCTCAGAAGGGGCTACCGATCAGACATTTAGCAGAACTAAAGAGGATTTTCAGCGGCTGAGAGCGTGCGCTCCACCACAGGCTTGTACAAGGCTGACCTCCTTTAGGTCTCCATCTCGCCAACAGACAAGCTCCTTCATTGTGGATCCTCATTTTGTCCCCCTTTATTCTCAGAATGAAAAATAAAATGGAAATGGAATAGGACAATTTTCACTGGCTCCACAGACAAAACAGATCTATCCAGGAAAATCTTTACTGGGTTTTCTGCATTATGAAAAAAAGAGCTTCCCCGTTACAGAGGAATGGGATCGACAGTTCTACACAATGCCCTGAAGAGCACAGCTGCTTGTGGACCCAGGGCTGCATCTCTTTAAACTCAAACCCCTTCAAAGTCAATACAGCCCCGAGTAAAAGAAGAGCCCAGCTGAAAGGCCGCTAAAATTGATGGGACAGTGTTGTCCAGTTCCTGAGGGGCATGGACAAATAAATGTGTTCTAATCACACCACACAATGAGGCAATTAAGATGTGAGAGAGTAAAGAGAAACTCCTCTCAGCCCTCAGCGCCAGAAGTTGTGGAATGCCGTGGAATTAAGGTAGAGTTTCATTGACTGAAGCTCTGCTGTGGAATTACAGTAAAGTTTCATTTGCTGAAGCTATTTCTGCTCCTAAGCTCAGTTGTGGAATTACAGTTTTATTTACTTGGCTATGTCTGGCAAAGTTTATATGTTTATATACTAGTAAGGACACTAGTGTGGACACCTGAAAGATTCAAGCTACCCTGTGCCAACGTCATTGAATTACAGAGTTACTGTACACTTACCATAGATTCTATTTAGGTGAAGTGACAGCTCAAATGAGTCTGGAGATGCATGGTTTTTCATACAGTCACTTTGGGTCTCATTTCGGTTTGTTTTAATGATCCCACGGTCAATCCAAACCCACGGTTAACCCAAACCCATGGTTAACCCAAACCCATGGTTAACCCAAACCCCTCGTGCAAACCAGTCATCCACCATAAAACCAACAATTTTGTAAA
>JAOVYW010000014.1:1546053-1560437 GCA_025775045.1 Hiodon tergisus | reverse complement strand
GGTTAACCCAAACCCATGGTTAACCCAAACCCCTCGTGCAAACCAGTCATCCACCATAAAACCAACAATTTTGTAAACTACGGTAGCCTTTAAACCCCTGTACATTTTTAATGAGAGCTCTTCCTGTTTACCAATAAAAAAGACTATGCTCCATCCAGGCCCCAGGCCCCTCTGAAGCAGGAGGTGGTAAGAGGGAGTGAATCCACCAAAGCAGACAGCTCAACGTCTGATAGACGCGCACTCTCCAGGACTGTGCAGGAGCGAGCGTTTCAGCAGGAAGCAGCCAGAGACAACACTGCCTGCGCTCCGGCTGGCTAAAAGCACTCAATAATTCATTTGGCAGAGCAGATGTCAAAAACCCTCTGACACGCACGCGCACACACACACACACGGCTGGGTAGAAATCAGACACTTCATTCACAGGAACCAACTGCAATGCACTTTAAACGTATTATACTTCTTTGGTTTTGTTACATACAAATGGAATAGAAGGAATTTTTTACATTCTAGTCGAGAAACTTGCATATACCAACGATAATGACTTTTACAATTTTCAAATGTGATTCATACGTTTTTAATTTTCATACCAGTGTACTAAAGTCTTGTGAGGTTGGATTAAAAACCCACCTGGTTCGAATGCCAAGTCCTGAAGGTCCCCCATTGTACTGAGAACCAAGGCCAGGAAGTCCCGGCTGCGGACCCACTCGCGAGCCATGTCGCTCCGCCGCGGCTCGTTCTCCGTCCCTGAGAAATCCACACACCCATCACAGTCTAAGCAAAACTAAAGTGTGGGCGTGCAGACCCACGTTCCCACACCCTAGCACCACTTACCGGCACACAGCTGCGCAGACCTTGCTCCTACTGCGCAGACGGACAGAGCCGGGAGACCCCTGGAGCCCTGCTCCGTGGTGAAGAGAATCTGGGAGCGCTGCCTGAGTCTTTGGAAGCGGTTGGCAGCCACGATAGCGATGGCACATTTTCGGAAAACCCGCTTCCCTTGGACCTCGGACCGCTCCCCACTGGTACCCCCGGGCCCCAGGGCCTCCACCAGGGAGCGGATCTCACTCTCCAAGGCCTTGCTGGCACCCACCTGCTCCAGTAAGTGGGCCTTCTGACGGGAGACGGCACGCAGCTGCCTGTAGAGCGGGCAAAGCCCGCCAGCCAGCAGCGTGCAGGCCGACAGGAGGACGGCCCCCTCTCGTCTGCACTGAGGAAGGAGACTGTGAAAGCGCGCCAGGTCCAGGGCCATCTGAGTCCGGATCTTCTCCAGGCTGGCCACCTTCTCCTGCGCTTCCTCGGCCACCTTCTGCCACTTCTGGGGCACATGTCAAACCAGAGCCGCTCACAAGCCAATCAGCCGTTTTCCTCAAGCAAAACGTTAATAAACACCCAGACATGACTGACCAGCACCCCTGTGAAGGAGCAGTCCTTCCCACATTCTGTAAATGTTTTGTTTTGATGTAAAATAATTCATTGTTAAAGCAGAATGATTGTTACTATAAACTTTATCTAAGTCAAATGCGTAGATGTGTGGCTGATTGGCTAACTGGCTCCCACCTGTAGCAGCTTATTAGGCTGACAGACTGTATAAATTCAGGTGCAGGAGAGAGATGGATTTAGAGGTTACAAAAGTGTAGAGCAGCTTTCTTACGCCCTACAATCAAAACTACCACTAAAACCAGATTAGAACCGTTTTAAAGCAATGCATCCATCCATCCAATGGAGGCTGACCAACACCATAAAATAAACTAATTGCCAAGTTACAAAACACAATTATAGATTAACCCCTAATTCACAAAAGGGCTCCATAGCGGTCTTCTCCATCCTCACATGTGGCATTAGTGCCGATAATATCTGCAGCAAATGAATGGGGATTTCCACCCCCCAGCGGCGACAATATTTTTCACAGAAAGTCCTTGTCATGTACGGACTAACTGGGTGGTGAACACAATATCCATATGTATCAATGCACAATAAGTCCAGGCAGAAATTTGTATGAGGGGAAAAAAACTATAGCTGAGCTGAGAGTATGTTCTTACTGACTTGGGTTGGGCACATTCAGGATCAGGTGTGCGGCATAAAGTTTTCATATGCAACATAATGAGTGCCAAAAAAGCACTAGGAACACAGGAACACAATAAAGGTATAATTAGTTATTTTGTTCAGTAATTTCATTGTCAGAGTGCTGACCTATGTAAGGCAGCTGACATCATTGGTACATGGTCATTCACTGTCCAATCACAGTAGCCTGTGTGTTCCTGATTTGCAGATCGTCAATATATTTGACAGGCATTTGGCACTGCTGCCACCTACAGGGCAGTGGCACGTTTAGCAACATTCCTTTCACATTCTGCTAGACTACAGATGAATCTAACCTTCACATGTCAGACTAAGACAATGTGAAACCCACCCTAGACAATGCACTCTCAATCAGGACTTCATTTGAGTAACATAACCATTTGAAAAATGCTCGGCAGAATGAAACAGCAGTAAATCAGAATTTTCTAACTTAAGTGGGTTCTACAAGGATGTTTTAGTCTTTTTAAGTAGAGCCGATGAAAAAATTATAAAAACATCTTCTTGGTTCTAATGTTTATGGTAACAACTCTGATTCCCATGCCACTAATTCTGGCTAACATGAAAATATTGTTAAATATATCGCGAGCGACTAGAAAATTAGAGAGATTAATGTTCTAGGCTGTCCGTCATTATTCTAAGCGAGCTACCACTACAACCAGCTATATTTTACAGAACTGGACATGGACCATTATAGCCCGTCCTGGGAAGATGTACTTTATACTGAATATGCCCTGATCTAACACATAGGAAACATGTATGGTGCAGGTTTAATAGACCTGTGCAATGTCTTCAAGCGAGCAGTAGCATTAATGACCTGCAGAGATGCACTTTCTGGGGGCATCGTATTGCAGGTGGAAAAATTCCACCCCCAATTTGGGCTGTTCCGTCAGGTGAAATGTAACCTATCCCCTTTGGCTCAGAGTGTACAAGGGACTAAATTCAGGAAATACAGGAGACTACATTCAGTTGGGAAAAACAAAGGAAGACTGCAATTCTCATTTGCAGCTTTCTCGTTAAGCTAACCACCAAAAAAAAAAAAAAAAAACCTGTGAAAAATGGCAAGTTTGCCACATTGAGGGCATTGAGGTTTAATACCTGGCCCACATCGGGCCCTCATCCACGCCATGGCATTTGGACATTGATGTTTGGACATTGAGGTTTAATACCTGGGCCACATCAGGCCCTTACCCACGCCATGGCATTTGGACATTGAGGTTTAATATCTGGACATTGAGGTTTAATACCTGGGCTCTGGTGTTGACCTCGGCACTGAGACTGGAGTAATGCTGCTCCACATCCTTCTTCTGCCTCTGCCAGGCCTCCTCCCTCTTCTTCACTTGCTCGGCCAGCTTGCTGAATGTGTTTTCCTGGGTCTGATGGAGCTCCAGCACAACAGCATTCTTCTTCTGGCTCACATGCTCCAGATGGGATATCTTTGGAAGAGAAGGAAAAAGAAAAAAGAGAAAGCTTAAGGCTTCCACTGCTACCAAGACAGCGGTCACATCCTTCAACGTTCCCCCACGTCAAACACTGCGGCCCTCATTTCTTGGTATTTCTTGGAAACCCTCTGAACTTTTCCTTGTAAATACATACGCAATAAGCCTCCTGGTGCTAACTGACATCCTTCACTGCCACAAATCTAGAAATGCTTTGGTTATATAATTTAACACACATAACGCTGTACATAATGTGAAATAAATACATTGTTCCTCACACCTGTTCTTTAGCTTTAGATATGGCAAATGGCTGACTGAAGCATCATCCTATCTAAAAACCAGCAGCAGCCGCAGCACATTCTGAGAGAACAATGCGGTTATAAGGACCTCACACTGCATCACATTCTTACACAGACAGGCAGGAAACCCTAACACAAAACCCCTTTATCCATTCCTCGGTAAAAAAATAAATATATGGGGACCTGCCGGTCCAGCATTGTTTTACACAAACCCATAATTCAGTTTGGATAATTAGCCAGCAGCTTTGCGCGCCTTTAGCCTGAAGCCAATTACAGCACGGCACTAGTGGCACAAGCCCCCAGAAAAAGAGTACACAGCGAGTCCTCCCAGCCCTGACGGTGGGGGAGAAACAAACATGTGCTACCCCATTGTATGTACTATAAACACGTCTTCACAGACACCCAGAGCCAGCTCCACGCTCACTGCTATGACTGCTTTCTCAGCAAGCCTTAATTTATGTTGTGTTAATTAGGTCCCTGTGGTCGAGGCTGGCTGGTAGCAGTAGTGGGTCCCGTGGAAGGAAGGAGACGAGGAGAGGCTCCACAAAGACATCAGTAGCATTAACATGCCCTCAGCAATGGCATCAAACTGAGTTGTAGACAAGTCATAATTAATGCCGGTGAATTATTAATGTGGCACAGTACAGAGCGTGTTCACCCCTCCCGCGCAGAGCACGTGCTTTAGGAAGGAGGGCTTTCGCTGGAAGTTGGCGGCTGTGGACGAATGTCATTGCTGGAACAGACTCGGTCCGTCTGCTGCAGTGCCGCACGACGGCCCACCTTCTCATTAGCTCGGCTGAGGTCGGAGGTCAAGGCATCAGCATGTTCCCGCAGAACGGCACAGAGCTCGGGCCAGGAGAAGCTGCCCAGCAGGCCCTGGGGTTGTTTTATTAGCACACAGCCGGCTACCAGGCGCTGGTACAGGTCATGGAGAAAGGTCAGCTTCTCCTGAGAGGGAGAAACGCAGAGAGAGAGAGAGAGAGAGAGAGAGAGAGAGAGAGAGTTGGGTTATTAGCAAAAGAAAAACAGAGAAAGAAAAATGGCAGATATACTAAAAGTAGTGAGACCGCCTTTCTTTGCCCAAGTTCTAAATAAGAAATAAAATAATTAAATAAATAAAATCCACATAAACATTTATAAATCATTGTCGATGCTTGGTCATAAAATTATTTGCTTTGGTCCTGTATTTTTATATTTAACTGAATCGGTCTACATTAAAGCTTCACTTAATAGATTAGAAATGATCTTGACCATTAATGAGTGATAACTATGATAAGGCATTAGACATATAGAAAGCACATAGCTTGATTTTGTTTTTAATCTAACACGACCGCGTCGATTCGATTTACCCCATGCATGCACCATCTATTGTTCCTGTACACAAAAAGACCATTGGTGAAGCATGCTGTACGTTGTCAACATGAGAAGCAGCATACAGTATTTACACTTGAGAAAGGGATTGTTATTTCTTGTATTACTTTACATTTAATTCAGATCCCAAATTGCCTGTTTACATGAATGATTTCGACCCCTGATCACATCACTGTTCTTAACTGTGGATCAGTTATAAAGATTAAACAAAATTACACTCTCCTCTCTGAATTATTTAAGTGTGCTGGATACATTAGGAATAAACAACTTGTTTTACTGAACTGCTCACCAACAAACTCATATTTTCTAAAATATATAAATCTGTACCACACCCTCAAGACATTTAAATTGCTAATATCTGCATATTTCAAATAACATATAGGCAATTAATTATTGAAACATCGGTCCAGATACCATAATTTTTTTAATTATGATAATCTAATCTTGCTAACCTTGAACATTAATGAGCGGAACCCGGCAGTGATTTACAAAACGAAGCCGTGATTATTGAATAAGATCAAAGACAACAAAAAGAGAGAAAAACAGCACATCACTGATCTTTGGGAATTAAATGATGTTTGAAAGATGGGCCAATGCTCTAACTGTGGTAGTAGATCATATGAAATTTGACAGAAATGTCACTGTTTTCAGCTATGAAACTGAAAGGATGTTCGATCATAAAGAAACGTTTCTGTGAAGTCACTAGGCGTGTCTTATACAGCAAAGGTCTAAAAGCGTCCTTAAAAGAGAAACTACAGTGAGGGGGTGGGGATCATGTGGTGTTTAGTGAGAAACATTCTCTCAGTCTCAGGCTTATCTACATGCCATGCCCCAAAGCAACAGATACAGAAAGGTTAAAACACCTTCATGTATCTAGTAAAGGACTCCACTACAAGAAAATATGGATATCATTGGAGCCCAAAGACCAAAGGGTGGTTTACCACCCTGTCAGACAATTCAGGTCCAGTTCACACGTCCTGCGCAAAACCACCTTCAGTCACATAAATACCAATGATAACTGTCCACGCTGTCCTTCACTGTCAGCAGTGTCTCCAACTGACAAGCGTGCTGATGTACTGCAGGAACTGCGACAGATGCCCAGCGCCCGTGTGCGTGGAAAGAAGGCCTGACCCTCTCACAGCTGGCAACAGCAGCTCAATTTGTCAGAATAATAGCATGAAGACGAGAGTCGGAGACCGACGGTTTTTCATCGGTGCAGTGGAAGGTCGACGCCGACATGATTGTGTGTCACATAAAGTACTGTTCCCCTGTGATTGCTGGCAGCCCGGTAACAGAGCGACCATCATGGAATACGATGGTTCGTTTGCATCTTCTCTCGGTTTATGACAAGTTCAGCAAGCGCGGAATAATGGACAATAAACACAGAAAAAAACAAGCTCAATCTGCCTCGCTGGTGCACAGCTACACCTAATGTTACGACAAGCCATCCAAACAGCCAATCAGCTGCACTTCTCTAAAAACTGAAACAAAGCTAAGTAGAGTCTCAGATGAAGAAATAATTGCTTGTACTACTGTCAGTACTACGGCTTGTTATAGATTATATTGAGAGGTGGAGGAACCTTGGAAAAAAGACTTCTCAAAGTATGTAGGCTAATGTCAAGGGGCTGAAAGCATGCCGTATTTCAACAAAACAGGGCCATGTTTACGGCTAGCATCCCCCTTATGGGAGTAAAACCAACACAAACATTTTTTTAAAAGCTCAAGTATAACCTTGGCCTAAACTTTGAAGAAGAAACGTTATCAGCCAATGGTAAATGTTATCTATATTCAGCCGTCTGCATGAATAAGAAACAGAGAGGGATCTGCAAGCCCAATCATCTCCACAACACGTCCTTTCTCAAAATCATCAATGCAATCTTTCTGTACGATTGGTTCCTCTAGGCAATCTCTCTTTGGCCACGCTTATTACATTTGACGGTTAAAACTCAGAACCAAACGGAATTGCTTTGTAACCTCACCCAGTATTGCCTTCCTGTGCAGGCGTTTTGTCGGTGAGAGCATTTTAGTTGACAACAGAGAAGTCATTGAAGATAACTAAGGTGGATCACCAGATTTATACAGCATTTCTCAACTGTACCCTGCATTGAACCAGCTGGTGGTCAAATTAATTCATTTTATCCCCATCAAATCTAATCAGCTTCGTCTCAACTGCAGCTTAATTTCAGCGTTTCAGAAGAACAGAGAAAAGTCACCGACATTAGAGGCGGTGATAAAATAAGCGGGCCGGTAATGCGCTTGATTCAGTTAACTGCATGTTGCTGGCCAGGCAGTCTAAAGCCTCATCCTCGCAGTCGGGGATACATACAACCCAGAAACTCTGAGAAGTACATTCCTCCTGTAAGCCTAGTCATTTATTTTCGAACACCAACAAATATCCAACGTTCTGTACAATTGGACTGTAAAGATTATTTTAAAAATCTGTGCTTCAAAGGGTTAAAATTTACTTTAATACATCTATTCAATGTCCCAATAAAAATAAACCCTAATGGCTTTTGACCTTAACTTTGCCTGAAGTTACACTGTAACGGATAACAGCGAGACAATTCCCAAATATAACGGAAAGAAAACTAATTGGGTTGTCGAAGTTAAGGACAAAATCCATGACTGCTTGGTCTAATCAGCAGCTAGCAGGATCATAGGTTTAACCTAGAAACATGCATACTTTGAAATCACTGTGTTGGGCAAAAAACTTTTCCCAGCAATAAATCTTATAAACATTTAGAGAAGTTTTCAAACCTCAGAACTCCAAATAATCCACAAAAAATATTTATGTCCAGGAGAAAATGTTTTCCTCGTGGGTTTTTTGTGCGTGTGCCACCTAATTTTCTGTGGATATTTTTGAGGCGTGTACCTTTTATGCCCGTTTTTACGATTTGTTTTGTTCTCAGCAAAGCATAGTGAGCAGAATATTACATAATAAAGTCACGCAAAATCAGACTAGAATTTCTAATCGTATTCCGATGTGAGGCGTTAGAATATTCAAATGTGAATTGGAAGGTTTGTTATGTTAAAAATACAGAATTTATACATTTGTACATTTATACAAGTCAGTAGAGCAATATAGCCTAAACTGGTACTCCATACAGCTGCGTGTCTTAGCAAATAGCACTGCATAACAAGCCATCTATGAGTGCTTGTTAATAAACTATAGCTAGCATAAAGGGACGCAGAGTTGCAAAAAATAGCTTATGCCTGGCTCCTCCTTATCTTATCATCTTATTATTTTTTGATGGTTTGGGTTCATATTTCCCGAAGCCTGGCACTCAAGATAAGTTGAATTGTTGTTCCATTATACGTCTTTTAATGTGAAAACGAAGTATGCACCATGTGATGGCCCTCTTGTGGCCACAAGGTAGCATAACAGTAGCTACTGTGGACGGTTCTGTTTGCTTGCGTATTTTAAATACATTTGAATATTAACATATTTTTAAATCACAATTTTTGGACCTGATGACTGCCCTACTACACAACGAGGAATCAGAAGCCACAGATTCTCTTCACAAGCCAGCGATAAAAGAAAAGCTTAACTAAGAGAGCTGACTGAGAAAGACCTCATCTCAATTATAACTTTTCAGTTCCAAAGGACTCATATGTGGGAAAGCGGGGCTCCTATCGAAGCCCCCATTTAATGCAGTACCTCGGAATCCGTTTGGTAAACCTGGCTAAGCCTGTGGATTTCCTTCTCAGCCTCCACCAAACGCTCCCTCTCCGACTCCCAGTGGTGCCGCGCAGCTCGCAGTTCTGACTGGGCTCTCTTTGCCATGGATGCGCTGTCTGCGCACCGTGCGCGCAGCTGAACCGCCTCCTCGTTCGCATGGGCCAAGCTGGTGTGGGCTTCCTGTGGGTACAGTGAGACGCAGTGAACGGAGAGGACAAGGCCCCCATTTGTGTCTGCATAATTAGTTGGGGAGTTTAGTGTAATGCCAACCCCTACGCAGGAAACGATATAGGCTTGTAAGAAATACAATTTTCAGAACAGGTACTACAAAACAGGCATACAAAACTAGCAAACTAATTTTATTTAACTTGAAAATTTTTAAATAACTTACCTGAATACGTTTCTTCTGGTCACAGATAATTTCTTCATTCAATTTGCATTCCTGAGTGACGGTTTCATGCATCTTTTTCAGATCCTGCATCTGTTCATTAAAAAAGCAAAAACACTTCTGTTAATTACAGTGACCACTGAAGACAACCATGTTACCCGCTTAAATTCAGGAGTCGGTTACAGACAAACAACTGTCAGACAGGTAATGTTCCAGATGCTCTGAATTTACCCTTAGGAGATGGGACTGCGAGTGAAAAAGACATTAAATAACAGACAATTTACCCAAGCCAGTTTACAAGAGCTTCAAATCGTATCATTTGTTTTCTTCAGATTTTCAATTCAATTCAGCATGTCAATGCAGACAGGTTTGACAAATAATTCAGTTCGTAAGAAATCATTAAAGCTGGTACAGCCAAAAACCTGATCATTTACCAGCAGATTACGTTACCCATTATCTAAAAGGACAAAATAATGGTAAAATTTTTATTTTAATCTATAATTAATAATCATTTCCCCTTGACGGTTCCCAATTTAGTATTTACAACAGGAAGTTTTAGCCCTGTAAACAAATGGAAAGCGCTTTCTTGTCTAGAACTCCTGAAGCTGCTGAAGTTCTTCAGGTGGATTGGAAGCAGAGGCACAGATGACTTTAAAACTCCTGAATGTCAGCCGGGGAGGCGGTACGTTAAAGGACAGGCAGGTAACGAGAGCGGCGCCCGCCCCGTCCCGTCCCGCGCCGGCCCACTTTGCCGCCCGGTCGCCGCCACAGCAGGACACAGCTCCAGGGTCAGTCACTGGCTGTCCTACCAGGGAGTCATGTGGCAGGTCATCTGTGGCACCTCGGCAGCTCGTTATTTATTCTCCCTGACAGTTCATTCTTCTTGCTGTCAGGGCCCTTTGCTTCACTACCCCTCCCAGCAAACCCCACTGCAGCCTCTGGCACACATATTCCACGGCCCGGAGCCTGCAGAGTCGACCCTTGGCTTTGACGAGGATCATGTGACATTTATCTTCATCGGTAACGATTCACCGCGGGCGCCGTGTTCCCGCCTGCTCTGAGGCTCGCCTCCCAGGACCTTTGCGGAGACTTCCAAAGTACCGACTCTGCTAGTTCCCCTGACCAGCTCAGGCCTTCCTCCCAGCCTACAGAGGTGTAATTATTTTCCTCCGTTAGCTGTAACCGGGCTCATTGCCCCCTCAATCTCCCTGGAGTGGGCAGGACATTGCCCTTTCATTAAAAAGAAGCTAACGGAGGCAAACTATCACAAATTGAAGGACCCCCTTTTCCTTTGATAAATTGGTCTGCCTTGCGGGCTAAGAAAGTGACAGGCAGAGGACAAAGGCAAGTAGTCCCAAATATAGAAAGATCTAAAATTATTGAAATCTTGTGTTTATTTTTTTATAAAAAGTACAGATAAATCAATTGAAACGGTGTGTCTTCCAGGGAACGGTCTCGATGATTACATGATAAGACTGGATCACTAACCAGCGCACTCAACTGGGCCATTTACAACACAGCTGCTTCCAACAGCAAAAGGCTTACCGGTTACTGCTCACAGTAGGTTAAAAATCGCCACAAAAATAAAACAAGCTGGTTCATCTTAATCATCCTGTGATTTATACCGCAGTATTGATCCTGGCAGTGGACATTTGTTCCTCTGAATCAGATGTGCTAAAGGAAGTGTGCAAACCAAGAGGCCAACGTGTGGACGATTTATGTACATTCGGGACGTTTTAATAAGAAAGAAACTCTGCGATTGCGTCATGCCACATGCCAAAGACCACACCCCAGAAAGTGAGCACAGGGAACACTGACCGCTTGACTGCTTTTCTCATTACTAACGCCTGGACACATAGGCCCCGACGCTTACGTCCTGAATTACTCATTTAAAATCATCTCTCCCAGGGCTTTTCAGTAGAGTCAATACCTCAGTGGAGGTCTTCTCAAGAGTGTGTTGGTAATGGGTGACAGTTCTCCTCAGGCTCTCCAACAATGTGGTGGGACTCTGCCTCGCACCCTCTCCTGGTTCACCTGCGGGGCGGGGTTGGGGGTGAAACAATAAAATCATGTCCAATGCCCTCCCAACACTCAGCCAAACGACATTACCATACCACATGTGGATCCCAACGGTGGATTCCAAACACAGTTACAGCACCACATGCCCACCAGAGCAAGCAAAAGTAACTGGGCAAATTTACCCTAAGACATTAATGCACCATGACAAAAATCTATGCAGTGATGGTTTTGAAATTCTGATCTCACAGGCCAAAAGTATGTCGGCGTTTGTTTGAAAACCTAGCGGTCGGATGCTAAATTGCCAAGTTTGATGCTGTACAAAGTAGAACCTGATGTCAAATTTTCTTCTCTGTTCAGGAAAATTGTTAGTATAGTACACAGTAACCTCACTATTTATTTCTATTGATGAGAGAAGACAGAATACAAAAATCATACTTTATACAAAACTAAACTGATTGATTGATATAATAACCACTATATAAATTATGAAGCAGAACAAATTGATTCCATTTAGATTGAACCTGATGATACAACTAGCGCACAAGCATTACCAAGTACATTTTCCATGGTAATTTGTTTCAGATGGTTACTTTCGGTCACGGGAGCCGAAATAATAAAAGGGTGAAAACATCTCATCTCATGGGTGTCACAGCAGCGAGGAGCAAACGAGTTGCTAGGCTTTTGATCGAGCTTAAGTGCTCTGAAGACTGGCATTTACGCAAGGTCCCCCGTGTGCAATAATCTCCCGATCACCTTTATATTCCAACTCCCTTAAAAAGTTAATGTGCTGATTTCACGCTTTCTTTCAAAGCTATCCCTTACAATCCTCTCTGCTTGCCGCGATTGGGAGGAAGGGCCCTTTGATCTTATTCCCCTGTTAAGGTTTAACGTCTCACTTCCTGACGATGTTGCACCTCTGCGACCCGCTCGGTGCCTTTCCTTTCCCCTGCACTTAAACAAGCCGCCCATCTCCCAGCTTCCCATCCGACGCTCATCTTTCAACTTTCCCCGTCGCGCGTCACGGCCGTAAGCCCCGGCTTTTGTTATCCCGACTCGCGTCAATCCACTTTGGCAAAAGAAAACAACAAAGGCCGGTAAGCTGCGCGTTCATCCTGGCCCTCGCTCTAAGTCTTCCGCTGCCTTTTCACAAGTCCATGCAAAGGTGGGGAAAAGGTGAAGACCACTTGTTAGGCTGGGTTATCGACGCCCGCCGGGGATCTGCTTGGAAAAGTCTGGCTGGCAGAAGTGGGTACAACCAAGCAGAAAGGCAGAACAATGACAGGGTAGCTACATAAGATAACCATTCCATTTGAGAAAAAAAGTGAAACTATGTTGAGTGACAGAACATGCACAAAGACTTAAAACTAATAATAATACTTAAATCATAGCAATGCCGTTAATATTAGTTGTTGAGGTTTGCTAGAAAAATTATTAATTGTAAAAAGCGTAGTCAGTGTTCTACTGGAATAAATCATATTTACTAACATTTTACTAACACAATGACATGTAGGTTTAATCTCTGATATGCTTTCAGCCGACCCACATAACAGTAATGGAATGCCACCTTTCGGTCGGACCCTCCAGGCACCAAATGGAAGCTCAAATCAGTAGGGTAGAATGTTACACTACAACCCCGATGCTGGCCTCATTATTAATATGTTGTGGTATTAAAGTTGAAACGCGTGCTTCAGAAACGTTCCGTGCAGCCCTTATTGAATACCTGACCTCCAAGTAGCTGAAGGTTGCGTGGGAATTTGGCAGGCTCCAAGGAAAACATCTGCTCCCCTCACAGGCAGACTGTATGGACCCCGGTCTCAGCTGGATTTACAGCCCAGCAAGAGAGCCCTTTCACTGTCCTACCACACTGACCCTGGCATTTATAAATCAAATCAGGGGCCCGACAACAGCAGGTCCCCACTCCATCACCTTTCTCTGAGCCAGCTTGGTCACCACCGCTGTGAGGACCGCTTCTGTCTTGTCATCAAATCATAGGCTGCCGGGGGGGGAGGGGGCGGGAGGCATCTGCGGGACTCGCGCCAAGCGGCAACTCTTGGACCGCTGACAGAAGCATCTGTCATCCTCCCCACCTTGGAGTGTTCACTCCCTCACTCACTCACTCACCTGCCGTCCACGGGCCCGAGACTCCGCACTGGTGCAGAAGCTGCTCCAAGTCCCGCACACAGGCCTGTTGTTCTTCCTCCAGAAAGGCCTGCCGTTTCCTGGCCTGTAACACAACACACACGCCCACCGTCAGCCAGCGCTGTCCCTCCATTATTCATTTTTACATCACAGACCGTTTATACACAACTCTAAACAGATCACAGATCAGAGTGCATACACGGTTCCCTGTTAAAAGCTGGGTCACGTTTTATACCAATTAACGAGTGTATCAAATAGTTTCAACATTTAGATTAGACTATAAAACTGGGAAACATTTCTAAGGCAGCAGCTTTCATTAAAAATGACGACACCCCGACAACCTTTGGCTTCAACCAAGGCACTGCTTTTCCAGTATACACAGCCAACTAAACACAAACGTCACCGCAGAACATGCTACACGTGGCTACAGCTCAACACAACAACCAAAGACTACGCCCATAAGAGAGCAACTTGCTAATTACATTTCTAACCGAGAACTAAAGGGAAATCGTTCCAAAAGGTACTGACCAAAACTTTAGTTGAAACTAAATGTACTCGATTACCAAGGAGTTTGCCAACCGTGAACACTACAATCAGGTAAATAAACAAAACAACCGCTATAAGGCCAAAAATAAAAGCAGTTAATCAGGATGTCGAGTTTTGACGTGACTGATGGCCACTTCATCATCTTTCCCATTCAACCCCAAACCCCAAAAAGCTGAAGGGCTGCCAGAAGCCAGAGGGGAAGGATGCCAATCGACAGGGTCTCCTGAAAGGGCCCAAAAACACAAAGTTCTGAAAGACATCAACGCTCATCACCGCTTACTGAACTCTGGAAAGGTGCCCTTCACATTGTACCATCAAAGCGCCAGACACCCTGGACACGCCCGAGACAGCGCTGAAAAAACTCCTACAGGACACTGAACACGCCTGAGACAGTGTTAAAAAAACTCCTACAGGACACTGAACACGCC
>JAOVYW010000014.1:1525164-1545298 GCA_025775045.1 Hiodon tergisus | reverse complement strand
CCATCTCGTCTGGGACCCTCAGACTCACTCACAGACCCCTCTGCTCTGAGAGGAGGGGGCAGGCAATTGGTCCATCTCGTCTGGGACCCTCAGACTCACTCACAGACCCCTCTGCTCTGAGAGGAGGGGGCAGGCAATTGGTCCATCTTGTCTGGGAACCTCAGACTCCGGTCCTGCTAATGTCTCTCCGTAGTGACATACTGTTCTCCCTGTTGGCTGAGCTCACAGTGGGTCATTCACCTAAACCTTGAGCCTGTGGGATGTATAATTGCATTGTCCTGAGATCAGTTTTTCCCGTTTAATGCACAAGGCCCTTGAGAATATTCAAATGGCGGGTTCGGTTACAGCAATGGACTGATGAATGCCTTTGTAGAGAGGCTCTAGCGAAGGGTTTTATTTTTTATTTTTTAAAGAGACTTCTTTGTGTCCATATTCTTCTGGATGTGATTAGAATACTGTAATCAGACCCCCTCTGTTTCTGTTTTCCTGCTATTAACATCTATCACTGTCTCTGAGCTCAAGGCCTGTTTAATTACGGTGCTTTATTTCATCTTTATGCAAATCTGTAACCGTTAATTAGATTTCTTGTGAGCTTATGGTCTAGGTAACACTCACAGATGTCTGGGCATAATCATTCACATCACCAGCTAATTGGCGGCTGTGTGTCTCCAGCAGTAGTGAGTCGTTTTTTTGGAGTGTTTTCTTCGACTGAGACTGCATAATAACTGTTTGGCCAGGCTCTCTGTTGGCATCCCCGAGGGAGGGGCATGTCAGCTCAAACAGTGCACAGTCAGGAAGTCCTACCTGCCAGATCAGCAGGCTGTTTTCATTCGTTTTCCCCTTTTAAGCGGTTCACTGCGTTAGCTGGATGTGTGCACAGCATCACTGCCCCAAAGCAACCAGGGCCAGGCAGTCGCACAAGCCCTGCTAGTCTCGGATAGGTGTCTGGTTGCTCAGAGCCTTGCAGGGAAAGGCCTCGTCTCGTGTTCACGGACGTATGAGGTGCGCACCAGCAACTGGAGTTGGGTTTTCAGCAGCTGCCATGCGGCCCAGCTGCTGGGAGACTGGGTCTGGACTTGTTCTGTTGAGAGAATTTTATTCTGCGCCTCAAGTTTAGAAGTTGATTCAGGACACTCAAAAGGCAGACAAAGGTAGGCACTTTGCAATTTGCCCATATTGCATAAGGGTTTGTGTACAGTGTAATAGTTTCTAAAGTTTTCTCTGAAATGACTGTCAGTAAGTAAAATACAGTAAGTCTGTCAGTATGGTGTTACCATGTTCCTCGACTTCAAGATGGAGTTGGGTAATATGCTGTGTGTTTTTTTCTTTTTTTTAAGTTAATGGAAGCATTTGTACCAATTTACAATATTTCCCACATGATTAGTGTAACGGATCCTTTTTTAAGTTGTTAACTTCCTTAGCCACTGCAAATGTGACAGTGTTAGTGTGTGGCCCGTATCCCTGCTCTAGGGGGGGCTGGTCTGTCCTGTTATTCCCAACGTCCTGCAGTTTCAAGGTTAAATGTTTCTTCTCTCCGCCTGTGCAAATAAAGTCCTGACTTTGATACAGTCACACCCGACAATTTTGGCCGGTCGATATTGTGCGATTGACCGCAGGAACAAAGTGCCTGTTGTGCCTCATTGGGAACCTTGGTGAAACTGCGGGCACCCCGCGGTGAACAATAATCTGTCTCTTCCCTTTCAGTCAAGGCCCGCTCTCGTCCATTAGAGCTGCCATCAAGAGAAGTAAGCTTTGTTTTGTTTATAAGC
This sequence comes from Hiodon tergisus, assembly GCA_025775045.1. NCBI lineage: Eukaryota > Metazoa > Chordata > Actinopteri > Hiodontiformes > Hiodontidae > Hiodon > Hiodon tergisus. The sequence goes on along the minus strand of JAOVYW010000014.1, from coordinate 1,543,529 downwards.
TAAAATGGCTAAAATGTGAGTGTTGATGCTTATTGGGTGTTTGTCATGCACTGGTGTTTCTAACCAGCGGCGCTGGTGTGATGACATCATTAAGCCGCAGTTCCTTAACGTTCTACAAATTCAGGATGTTTTTTTCTTCTTTCTTGACTGGAAATTAATAATATGCCCACGTTTGCAGCATCGAGAGCCAGCCAGGGCGACCCACTCAGAGAAAGGCGGTAAGAACACAAACCCGCCGCATTTGAGCTGCCTGGCTTTTAATGCAGTTGAACAGTCTGGAGTCTGGATTGCGGCTGACTGAACCTGCAGGTTTTGTGCAGGGGAGCTAATTCGGCTAAATAGTTCATCGCTGTTGAGGCTCTGATGTGAACAGTGATGTGACTTCCTTTTTTTTCCAGTTCAGTCCCCTTCCAAAAGTATTCCAAGCTGTCGATTTTCCACAAATGATAATTTCCCCCTTATTATTGCATTGTGCTGAACTAATACTGACTTGCCTTAATAGATGGTCCTCGTCAATATGGTCCAAACCAATATAAACACCAAAGTGTTGCACAGACGCCACACTTTTTTGTGTCACTCTTTCATGCCCAGGTCATTTGGACCTCGGCCAACTAAATGGTTCTGCTCTAAAGAACATGAGCGCAAATGAGTCAACAACTGTTCGGCCCTGCACCGTAAATAGTTTTTTGAGCTCAAGGGAAGCGTGGCCCTGTGGTTCACTAACCCTCGCCGGCGTGTGTGCAGACGGCCGGCGATAACTATCCTGTCCGCCGAACCCCTTGCCCCGAATTCCTGGTTCCCTGGGTCTTCTGGGGGATTTCCGCCACCTCCACCTCAGCCTCAACAGATCTGGGGTGGGAGCATCCTGCCAGATGCCCAGGTACCGTCCTCTTTTTCCTGTTTGTGTGAGCCGTTGGCGGGAGTGCAGGCACTGGCTTCAGGTCGCTGCCTCTTGTGTCTGTGTCAGTGTTTGAGTGGTAAATCTCCTCCTTTCTCCTGCTGTAGCCCCCACCGTCCTACGACCAGGTGATCAAAGAGAAGACACAAGAGCAGGTCCCCCCACCCACCGCCACCCCTAATTGCTCCACCACTAGTACCATTGCCACACAGACTGACCCTTTGTCGGACTCTGAGACCTCAGTCCCAGAATGCACTGCAGCTTCCCAAGCCACAGAGAAGACTGGGTCTGACGGTAAAGAGTGGTGTTTGTCATTAAAAATTCTCATTTTATTTGGGAAAATATTGCATTTACTCTCCTTTTTCCTCATCAATGTTTAGGTTATGAAAGCAAATCCGATGCATGCTGTTCTCTTGTAGCAAGGCGACCCCTGAAGCCACCCAGGCCATCGCCTCCCTTTGAAGCCAAGCCAGTGTCAAGTGGAACCACAGAGGCTGCAGCCGAGCCTCCACTCAGTCAAGTGAAGAGCTACACTGAAACGGAGACCCAGTCCCCCGAGGACAAGCCGAGCCCCCCCTATTCCAGCAGTGAATCCCTGAGAGACCCCTGTCCTCCTGGAACCACACAATCAGATGCCCAGACTGAACCCTGTGAAACCTGTTCCCCGTCTGTAGACACGCCCCCTGCAGAGCCAACCTCCCTCCATTCAGGCGCTCCGCAGACCAAGCGTCCAACGCCACGCCCTCGGACCAAGCCCAGCTTTCAGCCTGTTACTAGAGAGGTCAAGGTTCAGACTCTAGTCAGGTTGAAGGACAATGGGGAGAGTACACATGTGATCCCTGCCAGTGGAGAGGCTCCCACAGGTAAATATCTGCAAGAGCTGCTGGACGTTTTCAGTTCGGACCATCAGTGCAGCCAGAGCGATTCCACTGACCGCGCTGACCAGAGTGACCAAAGCGAAGAGAGCGACGGCGAGGGCATGGAGGCCTTGCACAGTCACAGGAACATCCGGGCGAAGATCCAGGCTTTTGAGAAGCAGGCCAGCACCGAGCCCTGCGAGAAACCAGAACCCCGACCTCGCAACCTACAGACCAAACCTGCCGTGGTGGCCCCCAAACCAGCGCTCGCTCCCCGACTCTCCACCAGGAGCTTCCGGGAATGTGCCGCAGCGGCTGGGTCAGTGGTCGAAAACAACCATAGCCGCTACCAGTTCCCCGTCCCAGCCACTGCGATCAAGCCTCTGCCTCCCAGGAAGCCTGTAGAGGCAGATGAGGAGGCTCCGTCTGCAAGGGCCCCTCTCCTGCCCCCCTCGCTGCCCTCCGTGGCAGAACGGGCCAAGAGCTTCACACCCTGGGACGAGGGGCCTGCTGCTGACACCCCCAGTTCTCTTGCCAAAGCCAGAGGCAGCATAGACCTATTCGATTCCTTCAATGATGGCAACACCTCTCTTCCTATTCCCACCAGCACAGAGAGCGAATGCTTGGATGGAATTACCAGTAAGTGTCCCAGGCTCATGCTGTGTCAGACGCTCATTTGTACGGGCAGGGATCCAGCAAAATCTTCAATCTCTTTCTACAGGCAGCGTTCCGACAAAGCCCCTTCGTGCCGCTTTTGACATCACAAATCGTCCAAGTGTTTCTCGGAAACCAACCATGATCAGAGTTCCTAGTAAACCTGCAAAATGTGAGTTAACCTGTGTAAAAACCTGTATGAGACACACGTGCATTGTGGTACTTGAAGTTTCTGTGAATCTCAGGCTTCAGCTTCAGGCTGTATTGAGTGATTATCTCAAAGAAAAGACCAAAGCTAGTGGGGCAGTGCAAGCGGTATTTAGACCACCAATTGTTGTTGACTTGTCACTAAGGTCCTGATATTTAATGATGTATGTAATTTAATTTAGCATATGAAGATGAGACTCGGGACCCCCTCTCGATTCTTCCAGTGCAGAAGGTAATGAGTGGACCAGCTCCCCCCGTGACTCGGAAACCCAGTCTCAATTACAAACAATACCCGGTCCACCGACTGCCATCTCAGGTGAGATCCCTCACACCCACACCACAAACGCAAGCACAATGGAAGGCCACCTCACTAACTGTCTAAACAATAAGTATTAGCATTGTAACATTGAGTGCCTAAAAGCAAAGCACCTTGTACCTTGGCTATTGAAGACCACTCATACTTCCCAAATCTCCCAGTGTGTTGTAAGTATTTTTAGCGACAAACCAAGTTATTTAATTAGCATAATTGGCAATTCCAAATTGCAGAGAAAAGGCAAAAATAATGGTCAATTACAGAAATGTGCTTGGTTTTGTCATAGCTCTCGTCGTCTTGTTTTGATACACTTTTGTGAATATGGTGGGCTTCTGCTCTTCGTCACTCTGTAAACTGGTAGCCAACTTTTTAAAATCCTGCGCATACAAGTGATGGGGCATGAGGAGGACTCCTGCTCATTGCTGATCACCTGCTGTCATTCCTGTTACCCCGACTGCATTCTGAGAGCGATCAGCTGACCAGCTTAGCCCATGACATAACAGAGCCTTTGTCTGGGTAGGCGGAAAGGAAAGGCTACTTTGCATTTTCTGTTGGTCTGAAACCCAGCCCGCGGAGAGACACTGCTCTTTCATAAACGAGTGTTTTTACCCGTCCACTACGTGCCTTTGACCGCTACGTTTCCTGGTCACAAGGTCACGCGGTCACGTGGGTCACACTGTGTCCTGAATGATAACACTGAGTGAACTCCTGTCCTGAGCTGTGGTGGAGCGACAGGGATTCAGCATGGTGGGGTAGAGAGTATCCATGTTTGGGCTACAGCGGGGAGCCCAGAACCATGTGTCTGTAATGCAGGGCGGCAGCGACCTCCGTCTAACCCCATCACATTATCCCTCAGTCCACAGTTCATCATCTGGCCAGGCAGCTCACCTCGGCAGAGTATTTAATGCTTAAATAGTATTAACAGATGTCAGCCACCCTCCCAGGATAATTCATGCTGTAATGTCTCTGCCGGCCTGTTTTTGATCTCTAGGAATCCAGCGTATCTGAGGGGTTCGGAAGCTCCTTTTCCGAGATGGCCCTTCCCCCTCGGTGAGTATTACAGCGTCCGCCCTCCAGGGTTTCTCCTTACGTCAGCCACTTCTCCATCTGTTGTGTTCAGGGGATCCCATAGCACACCGTCCTGTTCTGCAGGCTGGAGCCGTAAAGCCAGCCACACCCCTCGTCCTCCGGTGATCGACCTGCAGTACATGGAAAACAGGCCTCTTGTAATGGGCGCGATTGTGGATTGGCCTCAGCACTCAAATCACTTATTCACCACAAGAGCAGCTGCAGTGCCGTGAAAAAGCTTTTGCCCCCCGTCTGATTCAGGCCCGTTGGAGGCAAGGTACTTCCTCCCCGGCCCCCTCCGGCTAAAGTATCTCCTGGAAGGCCCCCTCCGCCCGCGACCGGCTTCCGCCGCCCCACCTTCCGCGCAGGACAGGGCGCTGCGCTTCCCCAGGGGACATCCAGGAAAGGTCCCGTCCTCCCCCCCAGACCTAAACCCGGACATCCCCTTTACAACAAATACACGGTGAGTGGCCTCTCCTTGCCGATCTCAGTTGATCGGCTCGTTTAATCAGTTTCTGTGGTGTCACGCCAGCCACGGCCGAATATGTTGTGGTACTGAACGTCATTCTCAATGTCTGTTTTGTAGCTGGAAATCCCACATGGCATTGCAGTGTTTGACTACAACGGGCGAAATTCAGGGGAACTTTCCTTCCAGGTAAATCATTGAATGAATGATCATTGAAGGTTCACAGCGGGTGAACTCAACTGTGATAAATACTGAAGTGTAGGATAATCAGGCTTTTCCTGTGTTGGCCCTTTCTGAGAGTAACAAGCTGAAATGGTTTGCGCTTCTCTATTTACATTCGTAAGTGATGCGAGTCTTGTAGTGCTAGCATCAGCAGTTTTTTGTTTTTTTGGCTTCTAGAATAAATAACGGTGCTTTTACATTTTAAGTAAATCCCTTTTTCTTGAAAAGGTTCAAACACATTTCCGATCGGTCTGCGCTGATGTAGTTCGAGACATTTTGAGTTGGCAGCATGAAAATTGAAAAGAAGTTCATTTTGACCATAGTAAAATGAAAGAATGAATGCCAGTGAACTTCTTTTCTTGTAGAAAAACGAGGTTCTGTGCCTGCTGGAGCAGATCGACAACAAAACCTTTGAGTGCCAAATTGGCGACATCAAGGGCCGAGTGCAGAAGTCCTATATGAAAATTATCACTCCTCTCTCCAGATATTCGGAGGTGAGGGTAACTTTTTTTTAAGCAGATCCCAGGTGTACTTCACTCCGTACTGATGTTGTATGACCTTAGTGGTAAGAGCTGAAGGCTGTTACTTCTGTTTGGTTCTCTGGATTGAATGTTTCTCTCCCCAGGACCCTGACCCTGGGCAATCTCAGAGAGAGAGCAGTGGTTTCCAAGTGCAAGCACTGCATGATTTCACTCCGGGTAAGGGATTTTGCTAGCGCTGCACTGAAACGCATTACTAACATTAGCCTTTCATTAGAGTAGCCATTAGTGGAGTAGCCCAGTTGGGAGGTGTGTGAGTTATGTGTGTGGCTGTGTGTGGTCCTCAGAGGCTCCTGGCGAGCTGGCGCTGAGAGCAGGAGACCGGGTGTCCATGGTGGAGCAGGTGGACAGCGAGTGGTACCGTGGGACCTGCAAGGGCTGCTCTGGCATCTTCCCGGTTTCCTTCGTCAAAGTATTGGTGAGCGCCAGAGAAACCATTCTCCACATTGCCTTTGCGTTGTTCGTGAGTCACAGTAGAAGGTCATGCATTGTTGAAATGCTGTGCCATCGTGTGGAACTTACCATATCCGTTGATCTGTGTGCCTCCAACAAGTCAAACCTTCCAGGTCCACCTAATGGAAAGAAGACGTGGCCTGTAGCTGCATCCGTCAGGTGAGTTTCCAGTGGGGAAACGGCTTCAAACCTTGTTTCGAGCAGTTCCAGTTTTACCCAGTCGGTCACCCATGTTGCCCTCCCAGCAGTAAAATGGGTCCGGTCTTTGTTTCGCTGTAGTGGCCCGAGGTGCGTGGCGCGGTTCGATTTTGACGGGGAGCAGAGTGACGAGCTGTCGTTCTGCGAGGGTGACGTGATCAGGCTCAAGGAGTACGTTGGCCAGGAGTGGGCCCGGGGGGAACTAAACCACCACGTGGGAATCTTCCCTCTCAACTTTGTCGAAATCGTGGAGGACCTACCAGCACCGCCAACCCCAGATTCCGTTCAGAAGAAGAGACCACTACCTGGTAGGATGTCCTGTCAACGGCAAAATTATAAATGCTCTTCCTTCTAACGGGTAGCTGATGATTGCATTTGGAATATGTCTGGAATGCACATCTGTGTTTGCTTTTCATTAAGAACTGCGTGGAGGTAAAGCTGCACAAGGTTCATTATTAAAACGGTACTCCTTGGGAACGTTAAGTCTGCCTTTGCGTAGATATAAGTCTCTCCCTCTGCCTATAAAGTCTCCCATAATATATGTACACTCCTGAATTATGAGCCGCAGTGATGGAGAGAAAAGCGCTTTGAGTTCTTTGCATTTTGCGTTACACGTAACGTGACCTACAGCAGGATTTTAAGGATTTGTGATTAAAGCACACTGGGGTTATGAATGCGTGTTCCCGCTCGTTGTTTTTTCAGGCATGGTTTCCACACCAGTGAACCAAGCTGCCATCACCACTCAGGTATAGTTCAAGTTGACCATCCTGCCATTAAAGGAACCCTTGAGCGTATTTAGAATTGGTACATTCTGTGTGCATACGTGTCATAACCAGTGTTCGTATTCCTGAACTCAGCCCGGGCTCATGGGCGGGGAGTGGGCGGTGGCACTCTACGACTTCACAGCCCAAACGGACGAGGACCTGTCTTTCATGCAAGGGGACCGCATCCTGATCACGGAGCACGTGGACGGCGAGTGGTGCCGCGGTAGACTCCGCGGAGAGGAGGGGTTCTTGCCCAAAGCGTTCGTGGAGACCTGTGAAGGTAACGGTGCCCCTCCGCGGGGAAAAGTCCTCTGTATGTGTAAGACTAAAGTAGTCTTCACTGCGTCTCTCCAATTCCGTCCACAGACGCAGACGAACTGCAGAGTGGAAATCACGGGACAGGAAGAGCTAAGGCCTTGTATGAGTTTGTCTCGAGCTGTGATGAGGAACTTTCCCTAAAGGTTGGACATACTAACCTCTTCTTAATTATAGAGTGACCCTTAAATGTTCAGATAATCAGATAACAGCCCATCACAAAGTAATAGCCTTCCTGCCAGATAATCTATTCCATGATGATGGATAATAACGGTACTACAGCCGTTTCAGCAGAAAATATATTTTTACATGCGGCGTTGAATAACTTTAAATATATACAAATAACGAGATAAATTTTGTGCTACCTGTATCATTGTTTACCTAATTTCATTCTTTGCAGGTGGGTGATGTTGTAACAGGTCTGGAGGCCGTTGATGAAGAATGGTTTTTTGGAGAACTGAAGGGAAAACGTGGTCTGGTACCAAAAAACTATGTCCAGATCTTGCAATAGCCATCAATATAAAATATTGGGGGTATTTTACCAAAAATAAGTTGAATGCGCCTGGAAATTACTAAGAAAGGAGGACGACTAAGACCAACAAAAACATTGATGAAATATGGACACCCTCTGTGAAGGAGAAACAGGACGATGGAGCAGCCACTGGAAAAATCATCTTTAATCGACTCTCCTGGCATCTACTTTCGATACGTTTTCCATGAATTCCTGGAGCCTTTGGGGTTCTTCCACGTGCCAGATATTTTATTTACAAAAGGTATTAATAAGAGGGAAAAGCGCCTGCCAGTTTTTGAGGTAAGCCATAAGTGAGTGGGTAGGGTGTATTATACACATCTGGTGAAGAATTGGTGCATGTATGGGATGGCAGTAAGTCTAGTCATCTGGTGTCATTTGTAGGGTTGGTTTCCCCTCTGGCCAGGGTTGTGTTGAAATGAGAAGACAACTCCCATTAGGCCATTGTAATGTCAAATAATTCCCACTAATTGTAAAATGCGGACGTGTCTCGATGCAGGCTTCGTCTAGGGCACTGTCTGAGCTGCAGAATTGAAATAAAACTGTATTTAGGAACCCAATGCTCTGGTCCACCACAGCACAAAGTTCAAGGGTGTCACTAAAAAGTCACCTAACGGGAAATGTGGCCGTGTCAATTAGTTAACACGCCTTATGTCTCACCACCTGCTCGGTAAGGTGCCAACGAGCACCAACCTCTGTTCTTGGTGTAATGCAGTTTTCACAAGGTACTGTAAACACCTGCCTTCTGAATAATGGGAAGTTGGCTTTATTACTTAGTCTTACAAACTAGCTTTTTTTTACCATTGTGCAATATTTCACAGTAAATCCAAGACCAGTACTTTTTTTAGCATCACACTACAGCCATTTTAGCTACTGCATATGAAAACTAAACCACTATATGGCTAATTCTAATTTAATTTGTGGTTGGGGAGGTCCATGCGGCTTATGGTGCCAGGGAGTGGAACCGTTCTCAGATGAAAGCAAGACTTCCGAAAATAGGCAATATTTGTCTAAGCGGACGTTTAGTAGTAGAAATTTTTGAATAATTGTTTTTCCTGATAACTCAAACAGGTGTGATTGGCCAACCTATGCAACAGAACTTTTAGCATTAATGATCTTTATATGTATTTTGTTACTCCACACAACGAAATAAACTTCCGACACGGCTTCTGAGTATGTACACGATTCTTTTATTTCGGTCGGTGTGAAAAGTTTCAGACGGTTTCCTGAATGGGGGGCTCGTAACCGTCGGCTCTCTCCACCTTGGCGCCGGTGTCGTCTCCGCTGGGTTTGGCGGTGCTGCTGCTGGCTCCCCCTCCCTCGCCGTGAAGCTCCATCAGCTTGCCCACTGTGACCAAACACCCAGGCTTACTACAGCGCTAGTACAACTCTCCCACTGCCGTCTACCACTCGACAGCTACAAATGCACACCACAAATTCTGGCAAACATTAAGGTGCCAAGAAGCATGCAACAACCCAAAGCTAACCCAAGCAACCGAACCACCATCGACGGTTGAATCTCTTACATTCAAATTTGGGCTTCTTCAGCATCTTGACCTTCCTGACAAAGACGTCATGCAGTGGGTAGATGGACTGACAGGCCTTCTCAATGTCTTTTCCCACACTGTCTGGGATCCTGCGGAAACCAAACCCAAGACCTTACACTAACTGACTAACGGGGTCTTCGTACATACATTATGCCGTCAAATGCATTTACAATTTAAAACGGGTAAATCAATTATGGGTAATAAACACTTATTACCTACTTAAGTTACTTACAGTTTATTGACGACTTCCTTTAGATCATTGGTCTGCACCTCCCTAGTCATGATCTCCATCATCTTCTTGCGTATCTGGCGGACCTGCTGCTGCTGGGCATAGGACGTCTTCCTAATCTGGTTGGTGCGTTTCTTGGTGAACCCAACACAGAACAGGCGAAGCAGGTACCCGTCGGTGGTTTTCACATCAACATGGGCTTCGATCATGGTCTGAAGGACAGTATGAAAATAAATGCAAAAAAATCTACACAAATTACAGAACCACACTGTTGACATCCAACGTAAAAGAAAAAACATGAGTCTCCACTTTGGCAAATTTATTAAAAACCACTAGGTGCAATTACTGAAAACTTTGTAACCAATGTTTTCACTTTCCAAACGCCTGCTTCTAGGCAAGCACTGGGAATCCCTGCTGAAGCGCTACATCAGAAACGCGCTATAGACGCTTCCGGCCTCACCTGCCATTTCTTGACCATGGAGCACATCTTATCACGGGTCAGATCCATTCCGTGAAAGTTGGTCAGACAGTTCTTGCCCTGGACGTCCTCTGTGATCAGCTTGAATTTGCGGAAGGCCACCTCATCATTCTGCAAGTCGGCAAGACTCACTTCAAACACGCGGCCCTTCAGGCCATCAGAGGCAATCTCTGGGGAAAGAGGAGATGCGTTAGGCATGCCATGTGCTCCAAGACTGCAGAGGCCTAACTGATAGAGAATGTCAGTCAGACTCAAGGCAAAACCATGTGTGTGTCCATTCAGACATAAAATGTTCAGTCATATAGGAGGAGGCAAAAAACTTGGAACTAAATTTACAATCTGAATTTGTCATAAATACACAGAACTCTAAGTAGCAACCAAGCATACCTAGACTTTGGTCAACTTTCATCACCAAGTGAAACTATTCTCTTCAGCAGAAAATTGCTGGAGCAGACACCTATGCAGATTAATTGAACATAGAAACTGGAGGGGGTGGCACGCTTACTCGTTCCTTGTGTCCTGGTAACCAAGGTCTTGCCCAGGTTGCGGATGTTGAACATGGCCGGGGCCTTGACATCATACCAGTCCTTCTTGGAGAAGGGATCAACGCTGCGGGGTGGATGTATTACATAAAGAATTACTGGGTTTTTAATGCCACATACAAACAAACCAGTAGCAAGCAGCCATGGAGAGGAGAGTAAATGAGATACCAATTGTGAAAAGCCATCTGCTCATTATATACACACACACACACACACACACAGAAACTCGTGTATATCAGTTGGTGGCACGGTAACTGCAAATTTTGCCCCAAAGTTGCACAGGCCTGAACCCTACTTCCAGGCTAACGCTTTCTTGAGTGACGATAACCACCGTAGCGCCAACTCAGTAGTGTTTTGGTATGGAGACTTTTGTTGCATGCAATATGACAAAAAGGTAGGTACGACCCCTCGCAGTCGTTAGGTCAAATCCAAACGCCTACAGCAGCACTAATGCTAGCCAGTTAGCATATCTAAACACATAATGCCTGTCCAGCTAAAGGAGCCATTTGCCAGCAGAAGGTACACAATTAACTTCAATTCCGTATGCAATGGGTAAAAATAAAATCCCGAGGCTTTATTACCCAACAAAAATATTAGCAAACAATATTATTCAGTGTATTTTTCAAGTCTTGTGTCTTGTCGCTACTAGTTGGATAGCATTACGGTCACTGCTTGCTTTAAAAGATATAGGCCTTGGTAAGGATATGACTTGTCAAGGTTCATAAAAATATCAAAACAAAGTCTGGAGAACTTGAATGTTAGGTTAGCGTAAATAAAAACCCTAACAGACAGTATATTTTCAGTTAGCCACACAGGAATATCAGCGGCGATAACTAACGTCATCCAGTGAGCATCAACTTGATCCTTCACGTTTCATACCACAAATCGCACGAGCAAGGTCAGGACAACCTATCGAACTATTTTAAAAGTGAATTGTGCGACTTACATCTTCTTCTTGGCACCTTTCTTGCCTCCTTTAGTCAGTCTCTTATTCTTGCCGACCGCCATGTTGGACACATACACTAAAAAGAGGGAGAAGTATATTCTAACGCGAGAGCTAAGACCTACCCCGTCTCGCGTTATCTTTAGAAATGCCGTCTGCCATCTGGCGATGCTTGTCGGTGTAGCTAGAATTACGACGTATAAAGAAACTCGTCTGATTTAAGTGCACTAAACAGGCATTCTTGACATGTGGAAAATCTACTGTCATTGTGGACTTGCAATAATAGAATTGCTGACCCCCAGAGCATCTATGTATTAATAAGGGATAATAATAATAATGTGTCCTTTATTAATAATAATTAATATAGATGTGAGGCTGCAATATAAGTAATAAGCTCGTAATTGGACCGCAAAGTTCAAGGAAATCAACAAAAGCAAATATTTAATTAATAAATAAATATAGTTTTTACGAAGCGTGTGCTACACTTCTCTTCCTCCAGAGTTATAGCGTGTCTTCGCGCTGTTCTTTGATCCCCTCACTTCTCATTTCGCGCAACTCGGATGCCTATATATAGCGACTCAGGCGATCCAAAAATCGAACCCCGCGCCGCAGAGCTGCAGGTTCCAGCGCGAATAAAATGCCCATGTTGAGTAAAAAGATTGAAGACAAGCGCCAGGGTGCGCTGTAACCACTGGAGGAGGGCAGTTTAGCGATGCTGAAGTCTCGCTAAGTGGCACTGTGACCCCCGGGCACCCACCGGAACGTTTATGCAAGGTTTTGAGATGCAAAGTAACAAGTCTGTGTCTGCTTCTGTGTTCTTCCAACTTATTACATGTTACACGACCAAAGCAACAGTTCACTTAATGTAGAATAAATAAGAGGCGCCATTCTTAATTCTTGTAGTGGTTAGTAAAAACACTTACATTTTCAGTATAGGCCTACTCAAATTGTTCTACTCGGGACCTACGTATGCTACTTCCGCTCTTGACTAATACTTGAAAGTAAGTTTTTCACATACAAAACTGATGCTGAATTTGGAATATTACTTACTTCATGTGGTCACGGGGTGCTGGTGAGGTTGACATCTTTCGACCCTAGGAAAAAGCTCGGGATTCCGTGAATATAAACATCGGTGCTTATGGAAAATATAGTTTGACAACCACGAATTTACCCCGTGTAAAATAGCCTGCGTATACGGAGTCAATCTTATCTGATTATTAAAGCCAGAAAGGAAAACATAAACCTCGTTCTATACAAAATGTGGCCAAAATGTGACGGCTTAGCCTTTGTGTTAAATAACCACGCATTTGTGTGATAATGTGGGGGGAAATAAATTTTATCAAGTTCTATTTATATCTTAAACTGAATGGGTCAGTGGCTTAAAGAGGCTATCCGAGCAGAACTGTCAGGTCCTTTTAATCTCCAGATTTCAATTTTGCCTAAGGTTTTGAGCATCTGTCCATATTACCCCGACTACACATAAGAATCTGACACATGATTTAACTATATCGCATATGCATAATATAATTTGCGGCTAGGCAAGTGTCTTCTTTAGCACTTTGTTAGGATATGGGTAGACATTATTTAACAATAAATCAAGTTCTAATTAACAAAAATGAGATTTTTCACAAAATCAACTAGGGCAAACGAAATGGACCCATTGCATTAGTCTTGCTTTAATACTATATATGTTTTCCCTACAGTGCCAGAAAACACTCCGAGTAACTGAAAAGCAGGGAAAGGACAATAGCCACCGCGGTTAAATCCTGCACTTGAACCAGGAGCGCGCAGCCCAGAGGTGTTCTAATCTTGTGTCTTCCCCTCCTCTAGATGTCTCTGCATTATACTGGCTGCGATCTACTGCGAGGGCCCTCCTGAAGTGTTAGTCGTTGATATCGAATGCATGGGACAACCTGCGCGCCTCCTAACGCGTTGCATTCACTACTGCCTCTAGGTTCTGAGCGACGAACCAGCGACTTCTACCTGGGATACACCTGGCCCAGCTCCGGGTATCCGTTCGTGGCTCACTGCGCATGCTCTACCTGCCTAAAGGACGACACTGTCATGGCGGAGACGAGCAAGAGCAGGGAGTAAAACAGGAAGAGATGTTTCTGAGCGTGGGTTTAGTCTGAAATTTTAAACAAGGCTAGATGTTTACGGGAAGCCTTTTGCACTGCTCGAGCTGCAGTCGGACTTTCACTGCAGTACGTTTGGAGTTTTTTTTCCCTCTTGACGATGACCGTGTGCTTATTTTACCTGTCTCAGATCCTTGAAGCTAGCAGTGTACTGCTGCTGTGAAGAAATGAAAGTCACGGAGTTTCCTTTGATCGTTGTTTTCACAGAAAATAAAGGGGAAAAGTAACCGCGTAAAGAATCATTGGTAGCTATCATATCTATATAGTTAGTAGGTGTGCGAACTTGAAATAAGCTTTTCTCTCGTTTTGCCTGTTATCAAGTTACCATCCGTACAACAGTTAAGCAGTGGAACGCCGCTACAACTCAGTTGTCGCGCTGTCACACAGACTGGAGACTGGACGCACTTGCGCTGGCTAGCAGAACAGAATATCTTTAACACATCAACAAAACTGTTTGGAATTTAGTTGTAGATAGGGAATGGACATCTTTTGTGCGCTTACTGTAAGGCTATCGACATAAATAAAGGCGACAAAAATTTAAGGGTTTTCAGCGACCTTCTAACTTCTCCACCTAGGCTTAACAGGTGCATACCTGTTAACGCCACCTGTCCTTGGTTTTAATGGCTAGCGAGGAGACGCCGGCTACTGGACTACCAGAGGATGGAGGCAAGGAAGATAGAGCGGCTGTATTACAATTGAATCCCGGGATCCCGATAAGGGGGATCAGGATGAAATTTGCCGTGCTTGCCGGCCTGGTGAAAGTTGGAGACGTTTCTAACCGGGACATTGTGGAGACAGTCTTCAATCTGGTAAGCTGATTAGGTTCTTTAAATAGGCCTCAACGCTGTCGTTGAATTGGTCGCGAGGGAAATCAACACTGGAAGCTGTTGCGAGTGCTCTGAAGGAAAGAGCCACGACTAGTAAACTGTTTTATTGCCGTGTGTGGTACGACATATTACAAACCAAACTTTCGTGTGCCCAGAGTAACACGCAGATTCCGGAGAGCTTTAGCTGGTGTGGGTGCGTAATGTCCCGATGGGTAAACTGGTGGGTCCGTTTAAACAGATCTACTCTTTAGGCTTGAATTTCATGGAAGTGTAAACGGTCAGATTTGTTCTCAATGAGACGCCTGTATCGCTACGGTACGATTGTCGTGCGTGTGCTCTAACACGAGTATCTAAAGAAAATAATTCAGACATCTGCTAATACCCAGTGAATGTAACCGGACTCCAGCAACACCACAACCTGTTTTTTGGTAATCGTTGATTGAGGAGGTTGTTAATTTAAATAATAAAACAAGAGGGGTCTAGGAATCCTACAACACCAAACCAACCCGGCAGCCCTCATTAACCTTGTTTGTTTAGAAAATAAAGTGTAAGGTTCCATGAAGGCGTCTGAGTTTAACCTACCCCGTTCCTTCAAACAGTTGTAAATAGATTTTCAGCATAAAAGTAGTCCCGTGGCAACAAATACCAAAGTCGCTGTATTGCCAACTAAAGGCAAGTGTAAGCAGGCGCGTGCTGGAATTATCTGGAACCTGAAACCTGATGCTACAATACCTTCAATTCATTGTGTCGAGCCACCTGTTAAATAGTTCTGCTATTTTATTAACCATTTATATGAGGGATCTGTGACCAAGTTTGTCCATGCAGCTTTTAAAGCAAAAAAACCTATACAGTACACAATTAACCGTGTGTACAAACAAAGCACTTGTGAGGAAATGGCTTTTGCTGGCTGCACCAGGAAGTGTTTAATGATTCCCAAATCTTTCAATCTTAGAAAATATCTAGGTTATTTAGTCTCTCATTCGTTTACTACATTTTAAACCAATGTAGATTGATTGACTTTTTTTTTGTTGATACAATGCCGCAAGCTTTCTTTGGGGTTTAGTTCTTCCCCAAATGAATGAATGAAACGGATCAGGAAGTAAAGTGATACAGCCTCGAACAGGGGTGCTGTGCTGAAACCTGTAAAACTGCTTTGTCACTGTGGTAGCACAATGGTGGTTCAGAAGCAGTGGCTCTTCCCAAATTACCACAGCCGGTGCTATCACCTGTTGGGTTCTGTAATGCTACTCATGAGGGGTGGATGTAAAGCCTTTCCCCTCTAAGGGCCCTGATGGGGAGCTTACAACCAAAGGAACCAGGGACCAGCTTAAAAGGAAGCCGGAATATTTAAGATGTCAAATGAAATTCGGTCTTTTTAAAATTTATGAGGTTTATTTTATTTTTTTATAGTGCTAAGGCACTACTTTTCGTCTTTTGAACCTTAATTGAATGATGAGGGATATGATTTCTGAATATAAATATTACATGAGTGATATTTCTCCCTTTTGTCAAGCTGCATTTGAAGAAGTGCACATCTGTAGTTATTATTAGCGGTGTTTGATGCAGTTGGAAAGCCCTCTTGTGAAAGTGGGTTATTGGTAGAGAGAGCAATGTGAGGGATTATAGCAAGCTGTAACTGACAGCTTGTTATAACTCACCTTTGTGAGTGCAGTCCTTTGTTCCTTCACGTCTCCGTTTCTTATTTGCAGGGCAGGCCTAGTTGGCTGTTTTCCATTAGCATAACTTCACCTGTCTTGGTGCTCTCCCCCCCCCCCTCCCCCGAGTGAAGACCTTAATCTGATTTGTTCATCCCGGTCTGATCCACTGCCACGAAGGAGGCCGCTTTGTGTTCACGTTACGGGCGGCTTGCGACGTCGGCGATTGGTCAGTGCCGAGGGAACGTTCTTTTAGAGGCCTCCTCGGACAAGCAACCCGCGTGCGCCATGGGAAAACTGGTTTCCTGTGGAAGTGAGGAAGGCTTTTTCGTGCCAGGACACGGTGGTTTGAGCGTCTGAGAAGTTGGGGCTTTCAGCGCTAGACCAGATAAACCACTTTGTCTTCATCAACAGCGGAGCCTAGCTGCACTGATGGTGATACACGCCCACCGTTACCCAGGTTTCCACTGACGGCTGCTCTTTCAGACTTCCTTAGTTCAGTCTCACGTGTGTGTATGTCATGGGATAGATTAAAATGCGTGCACTTAAGGAATCAAAAGAACTATAAGCAGATATTCTCTTCACCATTACTTATTAATGCACCCATGTGCAATTATTTTAATAGCTGTTGTAGATTTCTTTCGTAAGTATTTCACCTTGCGTTTGAGCATTTCTGCTCCGATATTGTTACCGTAGCATTATGGCTTATTTCAGTGTATTGTAACTGACTAGCGGAGAGATCCGTGTTTATTTGAACGCGCCACTCCCTTCTGCATTACGGGGAACATGTGCGCTTCCCCTTGGTTTTGAATCGCCGCTGCCTCTCCGTGTCTTGTCAACGGTAGGTTCTTCCCTTTGAGCCCCCTTGTCAGGAGAGTGGCGAGGTGTTCGCGCAGCTTTAAATAGCATTACAACTTTTATAGGGATAAAACCGCTGTTTTTTTGGGGCACCTTCCCAAACCCGTTCTCATTAGACGCACTCTGATTTCATTTGGGGATACAGGCTGTCATGTTATTACTCGATATTCCGTATTCTGTATTGTGTGGAAAAGGGCTCCTCAAAGCATTGGATTTCTGAAGTTCCCTTTTGTTTTCTTCTTTCTGACAACCTTTCATCGAGAAGTATAAATCCCATTACATAGCATCTGAAATTCATTTGTGAGAGCCTGAATAGGCTAATTTGATATAAATTGCAATTCATTGGTACCTATTTTCTGCAGACCTTTACGGCATGCTGTTATTTCGCTGGGCTGAGATCAGATTGTGCACCCACAGTGCTTTGGAAATTGTCTGCTCACAAACCAGCCGTTAGGACTGAGAACTGAGCAGCCTAATACCCTTTGTGGCTGCAGTAAAAATGGTTTGACAAGAACACTTTTGATTAGTCTTTGCTTGAAGGGACATCTGTTCAGTTGTATTGAAATGAATTAAATTTCAATTTTTCTTTTGGTTTGTTCTGATGGGAATACATTATGTATCTCAACATAGTGATGTAAAATACTTCAACCCCCCCCCACCCCCCATGCAAATAGTAATATGCCTACGGTGTTAGAAGTTCAACGTGCATTAAATTGCAGCTAACTGGCAAGCTTACTCAGTTTTATTTTGGAGGGGGAGTGAGTGCGCTTGTCATTTTCTTTGTTTGCAAGACCCCCTTACTGTCACTTATGTGCATGAACCATTGGTCAGGTTCACAAATTATGTCGAAGTGTAATTATTAATTTAAAAGTGAAACCGGCAGATTAGTATTTTACATTACACGCAGTAATGGAACAGGTAATCGCAGATGAAGTATAGATTTGAGTACGTATGGCTACGTTTTTCTCGTTCATGGGAATCCGCTCACATTCCTCTGTAGTGACCAACAGGAACTACACAAAAATGTCTCTTCCAGTTGCAGGATGTGGGGGGGGAATCAAACTGCAATACTTTTCGTGAAACCACACATAAGACAATGGGCAGAATTGAGTAATGTAAATTGGGAAGCAGGTGGTTAAGACACGGGAGAACTTGCGCAAACTTGATTTTCTACAACCGTTATCCAGCTGTATAAATGAGCAAGGTGCAAAATCGTACCACACATAATTGGCTTTAATAAGTCACCCTGGATAAGGGTGTCAGCTAGATGATGAAATAAAGCACAGTAGATAATGGGCGTTGACTAAATGATGAAATGGATATAAATTAATAAAGTTGTGAATATGAATAGCTAAAAAAATTCAACAATGGAAGAGTAGCGATGGTTTGGATTTCTTCCTTTAAGTAGCGTTCGCTTCTTTCTGTCCCAGTTGAACTGGTGATTGACCTCCAGACTCCAGTGTTTTCTTTGTCTAAGAGCGTTTGTGCTTTTGGTTTATAAGTGACACACAGAGGTCACAGTGCTGAGACCGAGCACAGTGCTGAGGGTAGCGTTCAGGGCGAGCGCGGGGACCAGGTGAGGGTAGCGTTTAGGGCGAGCGCGGGGACCAGGTGAGGGTAGCGTTCAGGGCGAGCGCGGGGACCAGGTGAGGGTAGCGTTTAGGGCGA
>JAOVYW010000014.1:1494163-1504657 GCA_025775045.1 Hiodon tergisus | reverse complement strand
GCTAGACCTGCCGCGATGTAGCGTTCCTCTCACTGAGCGCTAGACCTGCCGCGATGTAGCGTTCCTCTCACTGAGCGCTAGACCTGCCGCGATGTAGCGTTCCTCTCACTGAGCGCTAGACCTGCTGCAAAAAAGGTGCATGCCCCCCCCAGCCAGATCATAACTTCTTATTATGGTCAAATATTTTTAACCCGAACCCTAAATATTTTTCTATCTTCAGTTTTGTATTTTTGATGCATTGTTTTCTGAATCCTTTGTTTTGGTTTTTTTGACTTATGGATCTTTTTATTCACTTATTTATCATTTTTAAAATAAATAATTAAAAATTATTTAATAAATATTTTTGTTAGATTTAAAACTCATCTTTAAAACAAAGATTTTGGGAATAAGTTCAGCTGACTTCCTTGCAAAATGTTATCAATATTTACATTTCTCTCCTTTCTGTTTTCAGAGAAAGATGAAAATATATGAAACCCCAGGATGAACTACATATATTGGGAAATAATTGATTGACCTTTCAGTAAACATCACTGTATAGAAGATCCTTATAAACTTTACAAACTCCTCAATCAGCGCATTTAATAAAAAAATGTAATTGTCATTTGTCCCTATATTCTGTCCATTTCCCAGCACGTACTGTAAAAAGGCATGTATTTCAATTCCAACATATCTGTACTCAAAGCTATATTCCCATTGGCTGTCCTGTAGCCAAGAACAATGTTTTTTTTATTTTATATGTGTTGCTACATAAGTCACACTCAGAAGTCTTAAAGTCCAAAGCAAGTACAGTTTCATCTAAAAACAAACGTTTAAATGTTTCTGTTAAGGAATACATTCATCCAGTGGATCATAAAAGGGGTCATAAAAGAAACAAAAATTTCAGATGTTAACGCGTAGCTTCTCAAACTCACACACAGCACTTTTAAACATACGGTATTTTAAAAACACAATCCAGTGCCAGCCCAGCTGTAGCCTTACGTGTTGTTATCCTGGGGCTGGAATACTGCAGTTTCAGGTTTCGTCACGGAGAATAACAAAGCAGAAAGGATTTCATTTCCTTCTTTAGAAACTGCAGTTGCTTTCCTGGGTACGTCTTCGCTGGGTTTACACAAACTCGTCGACCGGGATTCGTTCTTCCCTGGGCCTCTAGCTCCTGCTTGAGGCGTTCACTGCAGAGGCGGAGAATTCTCCCAACTCGTCTGGGATGAATTTACAGGTTTCTTCGCACGCTGAAAATCGTTTTTTCCGAGGTAGAACGCGCGGTCTACGCGTTCAGTGTTCTGTGTTATCGATAATTACTTCGTAACTCAAGTGCCGTGATCAATGACCTTTCACATAGCATGCTCAGAGTTCAGCTGATTTCAGCATTCAGGATAGTTCGTTGGGTGCTTATTTTACGGTTAAGTCTTGAGAGGATGAGAAAATGTCTGTTCTCTGCTTTTAAGTAACATTTATTTATTTTATGACCTATTAATGGCTCTCTGTTACTGGGCACTGGAGTTTGAAAGTACCGGCCGGGAGACAATGGCTGATGATGTCATCCCCTGGTGCCGGAGAGAGTGAAATGTAGTTTGTTTGCACTGTGCATAGTCCCTATATAACCTCACTGTATTAGTCTATATTGTCTCAAATGTAAATGTCACAATTATCTAAATACTAATATACGTTATCCAACTGAATTACAATGTCGTATGCGTTTCAGTGAATACACACCGACATGCTTATGAGATCCCGTTTATCTAACCGAACCTGAATCCAAAGAACGAAGGAGAAACAAGTGTACGATGTTCTCTAATTCTGTTCCAGCTATATTTGTTTGTCACCAAATGCCAACTTTATTCTTTAATGGTTCTGGGTTATTGCACATACTTCAGACTGTCAGTACTATTCATTGTGAATGTGAGAATCATTTAAAAGCAACACGTTAGTAAACATTCCACATTCGCAAAGGGGAGTAGCTGAATTTATCACGTCTTTCCCGATTAGAATAAATCTGATTGATCTTTAATTATTATTTTTTAAATTGTGATTGCAAAGTGGCATTTCTTGCTTTAACAGTAAAAATCACGAGCCACATCTTTAGTTAATCCAGTAACACTATACTAGAAATTATTTATTACTTAATTTTATCCAGAAATACATTGTATATAAATCACACAATCTGTGATTGTTCATGCCGGTTGACACAAATCTTTTTATCCACTGTACGTATTATTTTTAGATTTTTTTAATGAACCCTTGCACTGAAACAGTGATCTGTATTTTTTTTTTATATTCTGCTTATCTTTTTTCACTTATGCAATGCAATGAACCATTTTTTTTTATAATGAGTTGAAAAAATTTATATTTCATACTACTTTAAATAAAAAAAGGTAATTAAATAAACTCCAATTGTATTCATTTTATTTTGTTGCTTGAATTATATGTAAATATGTGAACATTAAATAAGTGTCACAAGATAATGTCATTAAAAACGGCACTCTGCACAACATTAGCAGTAAATGTATTTTCCACCCTCAGGGCTTGAGTGCATTGTTATTGAGGTAGTTTGGCCCATTGTGGCCATAGTTTGTCCTCCAATAGCTTGAGGCCTCCAGCACATTGAACTGCATCGTTGGCTGCCTACTAGGTTCCTTTACGAGAATCTGACCCGACCACCTCATCTGTCACCTCTGTGTCTCACCCTTTATTTACATCTGTTATTTGCATTCTAATTACTCTCTTTATTGCTTTAGCCTGGAGGAATCGGCAGAAAAACTCAAAGATTTTGGGTTTTAACCAATAATAAAGATATTACTCCCACCCACAGGCACTAAATATACAGGCTTCAGATTGTGATCAGGGGGGATACAACACCTTATTGGACTTTGACATGCCATAGAACGTTAACTGATATAAAATAAAGCTTCCCCCTTCTTTTTAATTTATTAATGGATTTCACAACACAATTATTCACCTATTGGCTGAAAAGAGATCTAGTAAGAATTGGGGAAAAAGCTGTCGGAAGATATCATTCTTTCTCCCAGAGTCGTTTGTGAATTCAGTTTGAACTGTAAACTATAGATTCAAAGGAATCGTTTTTCTTTTTGATTTTGGATAATTAATTCTGATTAATCTAATTTCCTTCTTTCTGTGCATGCGAATCATTGGAGTTTTCTAAGTACTTAATGCTTTATTCCTCTCAGCAACCCTCGAGCTCCTGCAGTTGTGTAGATAAATATATACTTTAAAATTAGAAATAAAGCACATTACACACGGGCCTAAATTACTCAATATGGACTAGTTTGATCTAGGAACCTTTCTGTCAGCAGGATATGCTCGAAACGTGTAGTTCTCTGGTAACACGAATAATTGTGGAAACGCAGATGAAAAGTTAACGGTTGTGTCTAGTGTACCATTCTTCTCTAAAACTGCATCAGAAAAAAAGACGTGGTATTTAACGAGCTCTCAACTTTAAAGACTTGAAGGATATTAACAAGCTGCTTGACAAATGGTTCTTAGCAGCACATTAAAGACGCTGCTAATGGAGCGCATAATGATGGCTAATTTTCGATCAGATATAAATTAGAACCCCCAACAGTTATTTGCCTTAAGGACTTTATGTAAATGATTACGTGCTGTATAAACGGAGAGCCGCAGAGAGGCCTGCCTCTCTGGTATCCATTCTGAGTATGATTGATATACCTGCAGCAGAACAGAACTGACAACTGAGATAACGTACTTAAAAAAAATTTCCCCCATTTTCCTGCTGTTTTGCGGTTAATCCCAGCATTGTATACCTGAAATAGGAATTCAACTCGCTAGGTTTAGGAATTTATGGGACGAGCGCTTCAGACTTTAATAGGCATGATAATTTAATTATAATCTGAAAGAAAAGTGTAATCTTTCAACTATCGTCGTTAGAATGTCATTATTTGGGGTTTTAGTTCGATGCATTCATATATTTTATGAGTTTATTAAGGTTGAAGATTTCTGTGTTTATCGTTATTATTATTTTTATTTAAATTAATGGATAAATAATTGCATGTCCTACCAAATATATATTTCCTATAAATGCAATATCAGTTGTTTATATGTTCATTCATTTATATTTGAGAAAGGGTATACAATTTTCAAAAGGACACTGAATGTTAGATGAATCTTGACGGTAGAACTGTTGTGTATATGTCTCTAATAATAAAGTAAACCAATCTTACTGGTACTAAATAGTCTTTCTACTAAATTGTAGAAAGTGTTGTGGAAATGCCAAGATAAAGTTAGAGTAAAGTCCGTTACCGTCATCCTTTGGCGGAAGTGGTTTTATAACTGTTTTAGATGCTGATAATCTATACAATTACAAAATATTTACGAATTTATAGAATTTTAGAGGTGCGAATTTGGCAGTAGTTTTCTGTTCTTCTAAAAAAAATTATATTGACTAGTAAGACTATTTGGTATGTGGTAAATGTGAATATGACGGTGTACACAGTTATGCAATGTTGTCTTGTTCAAAATACATTCCAAATTATAAGGATCTATTAAAACTAAAATTAAAAGTATTAGATTAGGAGATTGTTATTTACACACAATTTCCTTCTGATTCCATTCTGGACAAACTTTAAATACACGTTATTAACAAAATGCAATATTTTTAACATTTATTCCTAAATACAGAAATGTGCTGTGTTTTAAATGGACATATTTGTGTGTGATTCGTGTTTAGTTTTACATTGAAACTGAAGTTCATGAACACCAACGCAAGGCACAGGGAAAGGTGATATAGTGATTACAAATCATCAAGACGTATAGGCTAATGGAAACGTCCGACACGTCAACTCATCCGGGCGATGTGAATTCAGTTTTTAATTAAATTATACATGCGTGTTATTCTTTCCGTCCACACTCTACAAAATTAATAAATACATTCCTGGAAAACATCTCCCATACTTATAACCACTTACAGCAACACATATAACATTATCTCAAGTGAAAATCCAAAATCAGATAAGGATTTTAATTGATGCTGAAAACGCATCAATTATTGCGAGCAGTTTGATTACAACGTAGGTGCGTCTCGCACCATAGTGTGAGACTGTGTAAAGAACAATACGACACGGTGACAGTGGGCATATCGTAAAATTATTATGAAAAATAAAGGGTTAAGGTGTCTCGTATTCAATATCTAGCCCGTGGTTCCACTAATTTGAGATTAAAAGCAGCCATGTCTTTGAAGGCAGACACACGGTGCAAAAGTACAGTTAAATATTCTATACCCAGGTCCCCAGGCGGAGCTCGCCAGTCCCCGGCTTCATTAAATTTTCATCTGCATCCCAGAGAAAGGAGAAAAATGATCTGGGGAAAAAAGAGAAATAAAACAGAGGGATGAATTATAACAAAGAAAACAGCGTTGGCAATTTTTTTAACTTTAAAATGTCTGCTAACGTAGGACCGTGCTATTAACCGAGGAACTAGCTTGTGATCTTCAGTAAACCATATAGGCCTTACATAACACCTAATGTAAGATAACAAAATGTAAGATAAAAGGCATTGGCTCGTGTAATAATTTTAATGAGCACTAGATTTTCGTCTTTTAAGTATATTTTATAACGATCCTAGTAATACTTTTATTTAAAAGTTAATTTTTTTAGAACTCATAATTAATAGTCACAATGATTAACTCTTTTTTTTTTAAGCCAAGTGTATGACAGTTGTACAGGGAATTGTCTTGGTGGGGATAAATATCACTGCTCAACGTTAATTTCAAATCCCGAAGAGGATTTCACATTTCACCGTTCCCTGACCTACTGTAATTAGTAGGGATAACTAATGATTACTTACTTACTTAAAGTAATTATCTCGTTTTCATAATTCGCCGTGTAATTTGTTAAATCGTTTATATTATCTTGCAAGTTAATTTGGAGATACGGGCACGTGAAAGTATCCGCATACCGGAGAGTAATTTAATTGATTAAATATCTGTCTCCCTTAATTATATAGACACTTTCTTACGTTATTTCGCCACTTTTATAATCGTAAATATTTTGAGTTAATCTCAAAACATTCTTAATAATCTATCTAGTTGGGATCAATGTAAATCCATGGTGGATAATCAAATGTAAAATGTATAAGCAAATTTAGATTAAGTTTCTGTAAACAACAACGCTCGTATTTCTTTAGTATCACTTCTAGGGGCCGTGCTTAAACAGGGCTTCTTTTCATTTCTTCAGTTATTTCATGACGTCATTGTGTTGACGAAAAGTGTTTTCAGGACGAAGGAATTGGGATACGAAGAGTTTACAGGAATAGGCTTTCTATTAATATATTAATATTCGTATTCATTCATTTATCTACTGAAAATCATCAAACATGTATAATTACTCGGCTGATGAATATCTAGAAATATTCAAGGGATGTTCGCAACATCAGACTTTAATCATCACTAGTAGTCCACTTTTCTGTAAACTTTACTTACAAGCTAGTATTAACAGCGTGTCAACGCGGGAATATACCGTGCTATAAACTATCGTGAAGATGTAATCCAGCGCAATTTAAAAATCTTTTAAATTGACCAAATCCTGCGCAGTTTAAAATCCCACTGATTTAGTATCACGTTCATTCTGAAGCAAGTAGCTGTCCATGGTACTTTGGGGAGTCACAACCGAGCCGCCTTTGTCGAGGTAAGGGTAAGTCGTCATTGTTAACCTTTTTTGAGTCCTGTGTCCCCACATTAACGTCTTTACCTATTCGTATATTGACTGCGATCGAAATTGTGGCTGAGTATGTAAATAAAGATAGACGCTTTGGCAGTCTGAGTGTTTTTTTCAAGGTTCTGACATCTGGCTGAGATATGCTCCGGGGACGTACCCAGATCCCGGCAGACAACCTGATTAGTCTAATAGAATATTAGCATTTGCTCTCAGGTCTTGGCTATTTTGGTCTTCAAAATTTGCTTATAACCTCTGTATCATTAGATTTGATCATTTAGAACCGTGAGCAAAAAACAACAACAAACAAAAAACGGAAACTACTTTATAAAAGGTCTTCAACAGATCCTGGTTATCATCGATATTTGTTGTAAAATTATATTATTTTGATTGGTTAAATAGTTTTGTTTAGGTTTGCAAATTGTTCTACAGACAATTCTATTAATTATTCAACCAAATTCCAAGAAAATGTTTAATATATTATGAATATTTAATATTTTATGAAACACGGTGCAATTCAATAATCAAACAATCTGAAAAACACAATTACTAATAAAATAACACTTTACATGTAATCAACAACAGATAATTCATAAAGGTAATCTTAAAATATAGATGGTAAACAGAAACGCAGCAAAAGGGTTAAGAATGTGTGTGTGCGCGCACGCCTAGGTGGCTGCCTCAATTAAATATTTACGCTATACAAATAGCCTACACTTTGTGAACGTTGCTTGTTTGATTGAACGTTGATTTAACTTAAAATTTCATTTTTTAAATTATGAGCAGAACAGACAAACAATGAATACATAAATACATTTTAGGTTTGGTGAGCTCAGTTTGTATATTCGTTTTGAAAACACGTTTGACTTTCAGAATAAGATTCTAAAACTCAATAAATATATAATGAGGTAAACATCAAAGAAATACAAGTACTTTGTAAGTTACGATCCTGAAAAGGTAGCATACGGAAGAAATATGGCATTATAAGAAACTGTAACGGGAAAATGTAGGCTACACCTAGCCCTGGGAAATATTTCATTCGTTTTAGTGTAATATTGGAAAACAATTTTAAAGATTATTTCACTGTATACGTTGCAGTTTTTTTTAACTACTTTAAAATTCCGAATTCTTGAATGTATCACACTAAGAGCAAAATGAAGTACCTTCTATTAATAACCAGGGGTAACTGGCCATAGATTAGTAAGAAGTTTTAAAGAGAGAAGTGTCTCGATAGTGTTACCTCGACGTAAATATTATGATAATTAGATAATGTAATACACAATTTAAATAACTTTTTTAAATGCCAGAATGCTTAATTTAGAAAATAAAACGTTAGGCCTACCCACTACTCAATAACAAAAATGAACTAAATTAAACAGCCGTGATTATGTATTACTATTTGTGTATATTTAGCAGTTGAAATGAATACACGATCTTCGAACAATTACAGAAAAAGTTGTGTTTGATTGGCAGAATAATGCAACATGTAGGCAGAAAACAAAATGTTCTTACTTGTTCATTCAAACGATGCTTTTTAAATGATCCATTTCCCATTTCTGGTTAAAACACGCAATACATTTAATTTCAGTCTCGTTGAGATGAATTAATCACTGTGTTCCGAAGTCCGTTATTGTAAAACGTGAGTAAAGAAATATATTACACAAATCGATTGTTTCACTCTGGAATGTCTATTAAAAATACGTGAATGCCTCGGCTTTGATTGTTCTTTCTAACCTCAGTGGTAAAGCTAGACGCATGCTGAGTATTTCATTCTTTTTTGTTTCTGACGCTGATTGCAAAACCAGACCCGCACCACATTCTTTTTCAGGTCCAGTTTTTCCGCGATAGCTGCTATTTTCTCGGAGGACGGACGGGGCTGAATGGCGAAATAAGCTTCCAAAGATCTTTTTTCCGGAGCAGCTATTGAAGTTCGCTTCCTCTTCTTCTCCGCTCCGTTGAAGAGCTCGGGCTTGCTCAGCTTCTCTCTGTGTGATTTCTCTGCTTCTTCTAGCCATGCCTGCAGGATGGGCTTCAAAGCGATCATGTTGTTGTGAGACAAGGTGAGCGACTCGAATCGGCAGATCGTACTTTGGCTGAGAGAGCCGACCCCCGGAATCTTTAAGTTGGCCAAAGCCGACCCCACGTCAGCTTGCGTTACACCTAGTTTGATTCTCCGTTGCTTAAACCTCTCAGCAAAGGCTTCCAAGTCCCTGGGATCTGCATCCACGTCGCTCATGCAGCCCATATGAGAAGACAGTCCGTGCGCATGGGCCATGCTGAGGGCTGCCTGGTGCATGTGATTCATGCCTGCCATGTGCGCAGAGTGAGTTGTTGTGGAAACCACCGATCCATCCGGCCCCGCCATGGTTCCGAGTGCCAGACCCGGAGTGATGTGATCCAGGAGGTCTCCCTCCAGAGCTTGATGTGGCTGGTGATGGTGGTGATGATGGTGGTGGTGGTGTCCCGCAAGAGCTGAAGGGTGAGAAATTGGCACGGAGGACGTCGAGGAAGAAGACGAGGTACAGGGAATAGTATTCATATTGTGATATGTTGCGTCCGGCTTGAAAGGACTGTGGTGGGGAGGGTGATGGTGGTTTTTGGTCTGAGAGACTAGATCCACCACCGCCAGAGCTTCAGCGCGGGCCAGCAAACTCTCATCCAGACCTCCGAATATATGGCTCTGCGATTGTAAATACAATGCACACATTGCTGTCAGCAGGGAATAATCTCTCCACAACTCAGATTTAAACATTTCCGGAATATATATATATATCTTGAAAAGAAACATAAAAAAGATACACGCATCATTCCAGATCATAAAAATTTATTCGAAAGGGAAACCCGACTGAATACATAAATTGGAGTGAAAATTCTGAGGTATTGGGTGATTTACTATGCAGACATGAAAAAACCATCAAGCAAAAAAGTGGGCTGTCAAAATGTGCCTTTAAGCGATGATTATGCAGAATACGTACCGGTGGGGTTGGGAGACAGGCTCGGCGCATCGCCTCTGAGCTGCTGCTGCTGATGGTACTACTGTGTCTGGAAGAAGAGCAGGAAGTAGAAGACCCACTCGAAGTCAAAGTAGAAGACGAAGAAGATTGTAAACTGGAATACTTGAGTTCGGCCAGGCTGTTGTGGGACATTGCAAAAGCCTGCTTGCTGTTGAGAGACATCATCATCATATTCGCAGGCGACAGAGTTGAGGCACCTGCCTTTTAGTAAGTTAAGACTCCGCCTCTTCGCTGAAAGCTCAAACCCAATGGTCGGCTTAAGTCTCGGGCCACTGTCTGATAAGTACCTTAGTAAGAAATGAAAGGCGAAAAAGATCCGTGTGATCCGTGCATACACACACAAGTCTAGGTGATATATTGCAGTGCAGGAGTGATGTCGCGCTGAAGATGAAATTACACGATATGTTTCAAATAAGGGCAGCTTACTATACTGTTCAGTCGATTCTTTTCTCTTGTCCCAGTTTGTTATTTTGCCTTGGTCACGTTGACATTTCTCGTTTTTGTTGACTCCTCATAATGGATGTTACTTAGAAAGAAAAAAATTGTCCTCTCTCAGCGGGCCAGAGCCATGACTTGTGGAATCATAAATCTGCATGACACAAAAAAAAAAAAAAAAAAAAAAATTAATGGCAAATTAAATCGAGAGGCAAGTGGAGGTGACCGTCTCTCCGTCTCTCTATTGAGACTCTTCATTGACTACTTCGGTGCTGCTGGGAGTCGGTCTGTTCTGAAGCTTGGTTGCTCTCTCTCTCTCTCTCTCTCTCTCTCTCTCTCTCTCTCTATCTCTCTCTCTCTAT
>JAOVYW010000014.1:1476038-1494063 GCA_025775045.1 Hiodon tergisus | reverse complement strand
CAGTTGTGCATAAACCTACTATTCGGCCACCCCTAACCAATGCTCACAAGCAGAAACAGTTGCAGCGGGCCCAGAACATGAAGACTCATTTTCAAATGTTTACTGATGAGTGCTGTGCAACCCTGGATGGTCCAGATGGATGGAGTAGTGAATGGTTGGTGGATGGCCACCATGTCCCAATAAGGATGCAACGTCAGCAAGGAGGTAGCGGAGTCATGTTTTGGGCTGGAATCATGGGGAGAGAGCTGGTAGGCCCCTTTAGGGTCCCTGAAGGTGTGAAAATGACCTTGTAAAAGTATATAAAGGACCGTACTGGTCCTCGCCCTAATCCCCTCAAGTGTCTGCCTGCGGGTTCTCGGCGTTAGTTTGGACAGGAGAAAAAAAAACTATTTCATGTAAATAAAGTCCATCACAACTTTACAAAAACAAATTTATTGGTTCCATGTGAAGAAAAACTAGTCTAGGTACAGTAGGTTTTTGGAGACATTGTTTAAAAAAAGATGCAATACATTTAATTTGGAATGCGGTAGCCCAAATGCATAAATAAAACTACTTCATTACATCAAGTATCGAGGGCCCCAAAAATAATAATTAATTTCAGCACAGCTGCAGTTTGTTTTAAGTCACTAAAAGACAGACCTGCATTGACGTACAACCTTTTCTAGCACAACACAAAATTGTGAAGGAAAGCTCTACTCTGGAGGTCAGTACAGTACATCATTACGACCCGTAAAATAAACATAAACTATCACTATTCAGTCCTGACTCCTGCCTTGCCATCGGGATTCCCTCACAGCTTTAATTTCTTCCGTCGCCCACGGCCATCTGGTGTCCCGTCTGCCTTGCGTTTCTGGGTCTGGCAAAGACAAACCGTGACAGCGGAGTAAATAAGCAGACCGAACAACGCAGCACCCAACCTGGACTCAATACTCCACGGGTAGCTATAAGTAGGGTTTTCATTGGCCAATTGTGACACCAGTGAGCCGAGCGGTGAACTTACCGAGGAGTTCCGGGGGCCTCTCTTCTTCTTCTCCGCCTTCTCCCTCTCCTCCAGTTCCATGTTCTCTCGCTCGATCAGTGTGATTAGCGTGTTGCATCTCCTCTGGAGCTCCTGCCAGAGACACGCACACGGCTGTTTAAAGGGCGTCTCACTGCGGTTTACATGACTGCACACATTCACATATGTGAATATTACATCTAAGCAGTTATTATCCAGGGGACACCAACATATTGCTAAGAGAACATATTCTTTAATCGGTTTACACTAGCAGAGCAAATCAAAAGTTCAGAACTCTGACCTCTAGACCACACACTTAGTTGATAAGATAAGTTGATAAGAATCAACTTCCGTTTTATATGAACCTTAGGCCTAAATCTGCTACAGCATATGCACTTTGTTTCAGCGAACGCGTCCCAGCTTTACACTACGTTCATGCTCAGACCAAAGACGCTGAAACGTCTGTAATCCAAAATTAAATGCATTCAAAGGAAGAAGCGGCGGGCACCCGTGTCTGTGAAATGGGTAAGCCATTTAGCCAGACGCCACAGCTGTGTCACGGCAGGGTGAATGGCCACCATCCTGCAGCATTTGTCAATAGGGCATGGTAGCTCAGCATCTTACCGCATGCTAACCCCAAAACTATGGCACTCTGGATATGAGCGTCTGCTAAATGACCAACGTGGAATGCGTAAAGCGTAGCGTGTAAACTAACCATGGCAGTCCTGGACTTGAGGAACCAGTCAAAGCGGAACTGCGGCGAGTTGCGGATGCACTGGCGCAGCTCATCGTAGGCGCTCTCCTTGTCGAAGCCCAACTTGTGCAGCATGCAGATCAGGAAGCGGTCCTCCTCCTCCGTGTAGTTCTTCCCTTTGTTGGTGCCATAGGAGATCCGCAGCTGGTGGAAGGGGGCCTTGTAGCGGCCGATCTGACCACGCAAACATGCAGCCGGCAGGTCAGATGGCGCCTGGACATCGCATTACTCCGTAACATTTACCGCAGAGCAAGTGCCTGCTAAACTAAGCCGAAGCACAAGGGAGGCACGGATTTGAATCCGTTTTAATTAAAGTGTGTTCTTAGCTCTATATTGGAGCCAACCCACAGCCAAAACAGTTTCCTGAACATCGTTTTATTTCAGCTTTAAAAGAGCTTTAGATGGGCACAGTCGTTGAGTTTCACGCTCACCTTTGTGTCAAGTGCCTTCTTAATGCTGATCCTCCTCTGAATCCTGGCCTCTCCCCTTTCAATCTGGGCCATTATCTTCTCAATGTCCTGCAATTCGTTGCAGCGCTCCCAGAACACAGCTGCAGGTGTAGTCAACATGGAAAGGTAATGTTATCAACACAGCAAAATAGGATAGACTTTACAGTTTCTGATTAGTTACATTCCACTCGTTTATGTCAGAAACGTGACATTACCAGAATATTCCATGACTTCCTCTGGAGTTTTCCCTTCAACCTCCCGAGCAATGTTCTCAATATCATCTCTGCCCCACTTCTCGTTAGCTTTGATGAACTGGTTGAAATCACGCTTGTTCCAAATGGTGAAACCCTTTAAAAGATTGCATCAGAAATGTTTAGCTAGAAGACAGAGCATTTGGCTTTGGTTTTCAAACTCGAATCTCTGGCAGATCCCTCAGGATGTATACCTGTGAAAGGAGGTTCTCCTTCTCCTCCAGCTCC
This sequence comes from Hiodon tergisus, assembly GCA_025775045.1. Lineage (NCBI taxonomy): Eukaryota > Metazoa > Chordata > Actinopteri > Hiodontiformes > Hiodontidae > Hiodon > Hiodon tergisus. The sequence goes on along the minus strand of JAOVYW010000014.1, from coordinate 1,491,384 downwards.
TCTTCTGACAGTGGCTCGGCTTCATCGATCTTCCTCTGCTCCTCCTTCTGGGCCTGTGCAGAGTTGGGGACGTCCGGGTTACGAGGAACCTGGGTTAAAGTAAAAAACAAAATCACAGCGTTGTGTAGTAGGTGCCAAATTTAACCTGCAAGCCGGTTAGGGTAAAGTACCAATGAGGCACACTCTACACACTTACACAAGATCAGAGGAATTTTTAAGCAGACAGATAATGTTTTCACTCAACACAACAACAAAACAATGCACAGGAAAACGACAAAACCTTGTAGCCAATGGTTTTCCTGTAGTACAAGATCTCCTTTTCCAGCAGTTCAAACAGGCGAGGAGGGAAGAACTGGAAGTCCTGGACATTTGGCTGCTTGGGGGGACGAGGGGCCTGGAGAGGAGAAATTCTCATATTAGCGCAGCACTCCGAGACTGGATTGCAGTAGTAACCTGCATTTAAAGCACTCATCAAGATGACATACAGCTGCACTCTACCTTGGGCACTTTAGGCTCACTGACACGCAGAGCTTCTCGGAAGTAGGCGTCCACAGCGTAGTTGGCTTTGCGTTCTCTTTTAGGAGGCTCGATCCACTCTGTGACCACCTGTATAAGCAAAGGTCTACGTCACACAACCCCCTCAGAGACAAACCCCACTAGAGTTCAATCCTTCCCTTTACTATACAGAAACACACACGACAGGTAGGGTTAAAGAACAGGCTTCGTCCAAAACAGTAGACATTCTGTTCCTGAAAGAGCGCCATCGTCACAAACAGACACACTGCAAATGTACCGACAGTATCAGAAGACCGTTTAACAAAACGTGAACATCGAAACGTCACATATGAGAGACACCATTTACCTTCTTTTTCTCTCTGTAGTCCTCTCCTTCAAAATTGTACACGCTGCTGTCTGTTTCCATGGTAAAATTCCTCAGCGAGCTTTCACCCATTTTGGACATTTTCTCTTTCATCTCCATTGTCTAAAATCAAAGCGAGTATACATTTCCACATTTTAAGGAAACATCTGCACTAGGAAAAATCTTCATATTGACTACTTATTAAAATGAAATCACTGGATTCATCAGCCAGAGTCAACAGCAAGGGTTTCCAGATCATTGTTTATAACCAACCTTCTTCTCTCCCCTCTCGAGAATTTCATCAATGTCCTCGTCAGTGATCTCACTCTCCTTAGACGCAAACACATGGGTCGCACCATGACGAATGATGGACAGCATCTCGTCTTTGCCAAGCTTATTCAGATTCTGGTCAACCAGTCTCCCTATTTGTTGGGCATGGAATCAAAGGGAGTTTCCATCTGTTCATTTCCTGTCAATTCTCCACAAAGAATATTCTTCACCGTTGGAAAGCACAAACGTGATGTGAAAGGTGGCAGAGAGCAGAGTTCACCTTGCTGAATGACGATGGAGTCCAGTCTGAGCTTCATCTCGGCTCGCTCCACTATCCTCTCCTCCACTGTGTTCTCTGTGATGAAGCGGAACACACGCACTTGCTTCTTCTGACCGATCCTGTGAGCGCGGTCCTGAAGATAGAGCAGTCCATATCGCAGAGGTTTTAGGCCAACAGCATTGTACAATCACACACATACCATTTTAAATGTGTATCGAAGCACTTGGGATATGACTAGGTTACAATTGGCTCCGTCTGTAGGAGAAGGGGCAAACGGAAATAAATGACTCACCATGGCTTGGAGGTCCACTTGAGGATTCCAGTCAGAGTCGTAAATAATGACCACGTCAGCAGTGGCGAGATTGATCCCTAGGCCTCCAGCACGAGTGCTCAACATGAAGATGAACTTAGGGCTGTCAGGTGCGTTGTAGGCATTGATGGATTTCTGCAACATCAAGGAACATGGCCAACACATAAGAGTGATGATGGGGGACAAAAATAAAAGAATAAAACCCTCATTATCAAAATAAATGAGTTTGGGTCATGCCTGTCGCTCCTCGTGCGCAGTCTGTCCATCGAGGCGACAGTAGCCGTAGTTCCTCCACATGCAGTAGTCCTCCAAGATGTCCAGCACCCTGGTCATCTGGCTGAAGATCAGCACACGGGACCCTGAGAGAGAAAGCACACCAGCCTAGTTCACTTCTCAAGCCTGTTCACAACACAGCACAGCACAGCTGCAACCCTCACACTGCCCGACCTTGCTCTTGCAGCTTAGGCAGCAGCTTGTCCAGCACGGCCATCTTGCCGCTATTGACCACCAGGTGCAAGTCGGTGGTGTAGGGGGGCCCGGGCTCGGCCCCGTCAAATAGGTACGGGTGGTTACAGCACTTCCGAAGCTGCATCAGGACGTTCAGCAGGCGCATCTTATCCATTTTCCCGGCAGAGTTTAAAATGTCGATGTCTTTCATCAGGATCTTGGTGTACCTCAAATCGGAAAAGAGGTTTTAAAAATCTGTGCGAAAAATGGAAAAACTACAGACTTCAAGCAGATTTAACTATCAATTAGTAGCCCCCGAAGAGGCAGGCAGCGGTTGCCGGCCCTCTCGTGACCTTACCATTCGCGCTGCATCTTGCTGAGTCCCACATACATCTTCACCTCCTTCTTGGGAAGAAGGGACTTCTCCACCTCAGCTTTGATACGGCGAAGCAGGAAGGGCCGCAACACCTGATTATGGGTGGAGAAGATAATGTGGTCATTTGGGAAATTCATACACCAATACCCAATCACCCAAATTAAATGCTTACAGAAAAAAATACTTACAATATGTAAACGTTCAACAAGTTTCTGGTCCCCAAGGCAGTTGTTTGTATCGAACCAAGAGTCAAAGTCCTACATAAAAAATAAATTTAAAAATAAATAAAATAAATAAAACTGATTTTTAAATCAGTAAACCACATATAGTAAGAAAAAAACCATGGAAGTGATTTCTGTCCGTAGCTTGCGGCACGACTCGTACTTCTGAGGAGTTGAAGACGTCAGGCAGCAGGAAGTTGAGGAGAGCCCAGAGCTCGTGCAAGTTGTTCTGCAGGGGTGTTCCAGTCAGGAGCAGGCGATTGGTGGTCTTGAACTCACGGACTATCTCTGAGAGCTGACAATGAAAAAAAAAATCAATCCCGTTAACCTGGACCTTCATCTCATTACTCCCAGAAGAATCGTACATCTTAATTGATGATAGACAGCTGTAGACTTTAATGATGTTTGAAAGCAATGCGTTTGGTACCTTGGTATTAATTGGTACTCGCATTGACACTGGAAAAATTGGTTTATCGTGAGAAAACTCCGTCCATACCTTCGACTTTTCATTTTTGATCCTGTGAGCTTCATCGATGACCAGGTACCTCCAGTTAAACCTCTTGAACACAGCCTTCTCCTTGATGAGCATCTCGTAGGACGTCACACAGACATCCCACTCTCCAGGAAGGAGAACATCCCGGATGAAAGCAATCTGGGAAAGAAGGGGCATCGAATTACAGCAGGTCAAAGCACCTTAAAAGGCTCCCGACACTGTAAATGGGAGAAAATCGCAGGAGAACAGTGGCTGGTCCTCATACCCTTTCATCCCTGCCCCCAATGAGGCAGATGGCTTTAAGTGACGGCACCCATCGGTTGAACTCGTTCATCCAATTGTATAAAGTGGACTTGGGCACCAGCACCATGTGAGGGCCAGGAATGTTCCGGTAGTGTTTCATGTAACCTAGCAGAGAGATGGTCTGTAGAGTCTTCCCAAGACCCTGGGGATTTAATAAAAACATGGAAAGAATTGAACACACACTTAAATTCTTGACACATCGCATATTTTTTAATCAATATATGAAATTATAATATACATGGTACATCCTTTGATTACTATATAACATTATGAAATAAACCACGGCTACCACAATACCTGTCAAAAACAGAGGGATCTGAGGTTTAGGTGCAGGGTGTCAGGATGTGAATTACAGTAGTAAAGGGCTATACCCCAAACTGATCTGCAACAGCGTCACCATTCATCCACAATAACAAATTACACAGGGGCCACACTTTCAGGTTCTCAAAGCAAACAATACCATTTCATCTGCTAGGATTCCATTAATGCCATTTTCATAGAGTGAAATCAGCCAGTTCAGTCCTCGGATCTGATAGTCTCTCAGTTTTCCAGATTTCACATCTGTCCAGAAAGACCACAAACAGTAAAAGGTTAAGCACCCTAAAGGAAAACCTGACATTTAAAAAGGCATGTCTCTGTGAAATAATTAAAACTCACAGGAAGTATTTGGGCACACCAAGCAACACCCAATGAGCCACAAACAAGCAGACAGCTAGGCCTGCATTGCAAATCATTCTTTGCCCTCAATAACAACAAAAACAGGATTTGTATAGATAGTGACAAGCACTTATTTTTAATTAAATATAATCTCAGGACATTCATCCACCCTTTTTTGGTTTAATACTCAATTTCATTTGACCTGAGAGGTTAAAAGTACTTCCAAGCTCATAGGTATATTGAGTTAAAATCACCAGTAATAATAAGGCCAGACAATGCTCATTATTGAAGTGGCTCTTGGCAGCAGATACAGAACGTTTTACCGTTTCCCACAGATTCACAGCAGACAACGGCATGTAGAAAGCGGACATCACTCACAGGAAGGCGATTCGTCAAAGCGGGTGCAGACGTTGGTGGCTTTGCTGTTCTCGCTAAGAAGCTCCTCGTCCTCCTCCTGCTCGGTGCGGCGGTGCCGGTTGCTGCAAGGAGGACAAGGTCAGTGCCAGCGCAAATGCCAACCTTGACGTGCGTGATGAGCGTTGGCACACAAAAAGGCGAACATTTTGGCAAAGGGCGGCCCGGCGTGTACTCACTCCCCGACAGAGAGGAGGTTTTGCTTCTCGTCCTTCTTAATGCGGGGTCGACCGGGTTTCATTTTCAGAGGAGAAGTGGGCGTTTTCTGTGCAGCAGGCTGGATGAAATGGGCAAACACTTCTGTCTGCTTCAGCAGGTACTCAAATCTGTTAGTCCGGTCCGTTAGCTGCAAAGAGAGGGGGGCTATTACTTATTCGCCAACAACTTATGCTTCATTTAACAACGCTTTTTCAGTAAACAATACAATTTCTCTTAAAATGTCCATAGTTCCTGCACATGGAATAATAGAAACAAGCTCCAATGTTAGCACTAGTTATAAAGGTACCATTTTCTCTTCGTAGCCAGGTTGTGGTAGGCTCTCGTTTTCAGTAGTCTCTTTTGGGGGCGATGCCCCGTCCTGATCATCCTCTTCTGGTTCAGAAGGTTCATCCTGTTACATTACAAACACCACAACACTTAATACAGATAACTGACACGGCCAAACTCAATAAATGAAAAAGTGTGAAAAGCTGTCTTTTGCAATTGATCTTTTATGTATATTTGCAATCTATAATCAAGCTTTACAGTATTGTTTAAATTACTACCTTTATCTGGCTCATGTGTAAGTGATCACAGTCTTTAAGCAGATAAGAACTTAAAACTTCAGTGCAAATTAAACAGTATGAGAAATAACCAGTGTCTAAAAACCATATATACAGGAAGACTGCCCAATCTAACAGATTACCCACTTGTAACAATTATGGGTGTGGAGCAACTCTCTACACAATGGCAGTACGGTGAGCGTTACTCAATACTTTGCCTACTAGTTAGAGTTCGACGGACCATCCGTAACCAGCTATGTCCATTTTTCGCTCGTTGGACATTCAAAACATAACCACTAACAAGCAGCAAGGGTTCTTTCTTTAGTTCGTTTCTGACGTCCATTCATTATCTCTCGACTGACTTCCGTACTTCCAGTTGTGAAAGCGTACGACGGAAAACTAGCAACACCAACATTAGCCCGTTAGCTACAGCTCGCTGACTAGGCCGCAGATACTCGGACACAAATCCGATACTGCTTATAGTTTAGGGCAGAAACAGAAGAAAACCAATAACACATTATTTACACGAAACATTCTGAGACCATCTCACACCGAGTACAGGTTTTCAAGCTTCGTAGTAACATCAACTATTACTTTCACGTTGTCAAAACAGATTACAGCTTGTCAGTTTAGAAAGCCATTGTTATTGTCTTAAGACAACATAGCCAGCTGGCTAACAGCTTCTTCACTGGAAGTTGAGATCATTGGGTAGTAAAGAAAAAGTAACACCGCCAGCATCACAGTTATCCAACAGGTAAGGTAGCGAGCGTTACCTGAACAACATAAAAAGCAGAGTTTTAATGTTGACATTATTACAAATTGTACTATAATTAAAACTGCAAATTAGGCGAACATAAACAAACGTAGTCCATAAACAAGCTAGCTAGCCTGGTTTCTTGGAAGTTTTAAAGTATTAAAAATTAACAAATGAATCTCTGAGGAAATTAAATGGGAAATATACAAAAGCCAAAGGTCACCCGGATTGCATAACTTTGAAAGTTTGAACTTCCCCGGTATACGATCCATTACCATTAGTAAACAACCATTTATCCACAATAGACTTCTATTGTTCCGCTCACCTCTTCTTCGGGTTCTGCCTCCATGGGCTTCTCCGGCTCCACGTTGTTTTCAATATCGGACATTCTGAGGGTATTCCTTAATTGATGATAATAATAATCGGTTACAGATTTGAAAAAAGAGGTAGTGGTAAAAGAACAGTATTATCGCCAGTCACAGTTGTTTTGTGTATTTACAAAATGCCACAGGACAGGTTACACCACGCCGCCACCCGGCTTTTTAGCATTATTCCATCAAGCGGGTTTGCCTCGAAATATCGCGAGGCGTTGGATGCTGGCTGTGCACAACTGCCGAGGGGTAGGCAGGCACGGTGTGTAAACTTCGTGTCAGCTCACTGGTGTGCGTGGTGTCACTCAAAAGAAATGTTAAAAATGACGCGATTTGAAATGAAAACATTGTAAATCCGTTCATTTAGCAACGATAAGACCTTCGCTTTAGGTCGAAGTAAAAGTGATATCGTATCCGTGAATGATCTGAAATAGGGCTTAAAAGAACGGGTTAAAATACTATTTTAAACGTGGTTAAATTTGAAGTTCAGATGAAATGTCGCACTATTATAAAGTCTTTTAAATCCATTTAATTGTAAGAATCAAATCAATTGTTTTAAAAATGTTTTTATTGAAAGCAGTATGCTCCTGGATAGCTCGATTGAGTATTTAAAAATAGTGTAGGTCAAATTACTAAATGCACAATCTATTAATACGCAACCTTGCATGTTCAAAGTAATTACTTCAAATGCTAAATAAAATTATGAACAGCAATGTCACAAAATTGTGTTTATCAAAAAATCCAGTTAGACTAGATATAACATGTGTGCCAACTATATATCCAGGACAGATGAAAGCCCTCATGTATAAAATTGTGATTTGCAATCAGGTGCCTCTTCTTGCGCAAAGAGCAAGATACATTACCTCCGTGTAATTGGTATTGTTTTGGAATTGCGATAATCGGTGAATGTTAAATACTGTTGAACGGTAATGGATCGTTGTTAACATTTTGTCATTATAACGGCGTTTTATCCTGGAAACGTAAATTATTTCAGGACCACGGACAGCTTCCCACCATTACAGTGAATACATAAATGTAGCTAGAATAAGAAATTGTGCCCCCGATACCGATACACCAAACGATCTTACACAGCCTTTGACTGTTTCAGGATTTCAGGACTTTTTCCAGAATTTTCAGGAATTCCTGTACAGAGCCATATCTGTAATGCTGTAATTGCTGTAATTAATGTCTGTGTAAAGCACATAGAAGGATATAGTCTGTCAGAAGAGATGGTCTAGTGTTTTGAGTTTTCCCTGACTCCTGAAATAAAGAGCTACTTTATTTTTAACATTTGGGTAAATATGATCGCCAAGGCCATACAGGCATCTCTCTGCACTGGATCCAGGGTTCCACTGTGCATTCTCTATTTTCTAAAAAAATATCAAAATATAATCAACATTTATCCTCCGCATATACTAAGGAGTCTCTTGAGGGTTTGGAGATCCCTTTCATTCTTACTGGCTGTTGAGACATAGGTGGTTAAATTATGGTAAAAATTTGCAGACTTAACGAACCTCTACTCATGCCTTTACTTAACAAAAACATGTATTCTAATGCAAATCTGGACAGTGTGACTGAAAGGAGAGTCGAGGGTGCTGCTACATTTAGAATAATGCATAATGTTTTTATTTATTCATTCAGTTCACTTTACATTTGTTAGATTTAACTTTTTAAAATACAAAATGTGGACGTTTCCGAAGAAGACTTGGAAATAAAAATCTGAGGCACAGCTTTCAAGGCTTACACACAGGAATACCAGAACACATTTATACAAGACATCTTTGTCAAAGCATAATCTATGCTGGGTGCCTTCCATGTGTAAAGTATAGGCAGGTAAGTGAAGCCAACTGCATGTACAAAGGGTCATAAGTACTTAATGGTTCAGGCAAACGGTGACATCTTATCATATTTACAGAAGACATATCTAGTTGTATAAGGCAGGCAGTCCCATCCCAGGAATACTGGAAATCTGAAGAAAAATAAATTAAAATCTAACACAAAGAGAGACATTTATGAAAAATTAATCAGAAAACAGGAGCAAAACAAAATTAAATCAGGTTGGGGAAAAACTGGCTCTTTCCAAGAAGGAATCTGTTTCAGCTAACGTTTGTCATAAACATGAACAGGTTACACATCAGAAAGCAGCATTCCTACAGTAGGGAGTAGATTGCAGAGCTGTTGGCATGATAAACTGCGCATCATAATAAATTAGGAACGGAGAGCTGTAGTAGTGTTTCTATGGGAGTACCTGATTTTTCTACTCTAGCGTTTTATACCTTGCATAAATAACAGAGAGCTTACAAACTCTCTGTCAAAGGTTGTCACAGTTGTAGACTTCACCATTCTCCTGATGACTTGTATTCATTTTAGATCCTACATCTCCATATGTACAGTTTTCTACTTTGCGGAATCTGCATTGAATGTTCACATACAGGATATCCAATACCTTGAAAGGACACTTCACAGATGACTTGCATTTTGCTCTGCATATATGTAAAAAACTCAAAATAAATAAGACGCTGTCATTACTGAGATGCATAAAGACATTTTTTTAAATGCATGGGAGAAAAAAACAAAACGTATGTTTAAATCCTGGGAATCTGGATGTAATTTGTATCATGATATAAACATAAATGCAAAATGTTGTAACATTTAACATTCTTTTCACCTAAAACCCACCTTGGAAATAAAAAACGGAAGCAATGACTACTTTCTCTCAGACACCTGAAACTACAGAATCTACTCCGGCGTATCGGTGCATGTAACTTTGTAAATGGGGGTTGGGAAACGCGTACCTTCCCATCAGCTTTTGAAATGGCGTACTGGAGAACAAGGCCAGTGAGTAGTCCAATTCGCTCCTGCAGCTGCGGTGTAATGGCGGATAGCAGCCAAAGAGAGGCGCCAGAGTTCTTTCCAAGCTGAAAATGCCTCAGCAGGCAGCACTAGTCTGTAAACAGAATGCTGGGGCCCAGTCTTTAAGTTTTCTCCTGGGTCCTCGGGCCGGTTGTGGCCGCCTGGGTTTGTGCCTCAGAGCTGTGAGGCTCATTTGGGACCTTTGGAGGGAGCGTCTGATTCGGTGGACTGTCGCCCGTCGTTCCAGGCCTCTCGGGTGTTTTTCAGTGCTTGGGTCCGGTGCTGGTCCACCACCACGTAGTCTACACGCTCATCAGACACGGCGCCGACCGCTCCGTTACTCTTTTTCTGCAAAACAAGTTTCACCCTGTCATTTCTCCTGCGAGCGTGGGTGCTCATTAGTTACCATGACAGTAAAGTGAAGACTCATTTCTTTAAAAGGCCTACCTTTCGAGGAGGGGTGGATTTGCTGGGGTCCAGGTCTAAATCAAGGTATTCCACCTGGTTCTCTCCCCTAGGCTTCACCATCGGGCTGCTGCTCCCATCTACATTCATCTGAACACTGAGCTTCACGTTCTGAAAGCAAGGAGGCAACCTCAGCAGAGGGCAATGACCAAGTACCAGCAGACTGAAAATGGACCACCATAGGGGACAACCATACTGGGGGCCACCATAGGGGACAACCACAGCGGACAACCACAGGGGGCCACCATAGGCCCATCATGAGGAATTAAGCTCTGAATTTGGCAAGAAAGGTAGGGCGGCAATAATGATGACGGGGGAAAAATTATAAAAAATAAATATGAATACTGCAGAATTAATAACACTATGTGTAAGTATTTTTGTATTTAGAGTAAAAAAAGAGAGAATAGACCTTTTCACCAATTATAGGGTGATTTAGGGTATCCAGGTGAAAAATCAGCTTGTTTGCTTTACTTTGAGTTCTCCTCCATCACTGTATAGCACTTTGAAATCCTGATAGATGCAATCTATTCTAAATCCTATATTCCCAATAGGATTAGGGAGCTGTTTAAAGTCATCGATAAACCATTTTCAGTCTTTTCCTCAGAGCTCTCGACAACCTCATCTAACTCCACGCCAGGCTAGCGCATACATTTGCAATACTCAACGACATTGGCTTCAGAAACTGAGCCTGATCACAGGAAAGCTAAGATTAATAAACACCACAGCTTACGGTCAGGTGGGAAAGAGGAAGTTCACATACTGGTTCGTCTGCAGTCCCGCTAGAGGTGGTCATGGCCACGTAATTCTCCTCACAGTCCTCGGAGTCGGTACTAGAGGTGGTGCTGTGCACTGACGGAGGTCTCGGCGGCATGGGGAACCTGGTGGGGCTGATCATGAAGAGCGTTTACACACGGCTTCTCCAGCTCAGTGCTGCTCTGTGGCCAGCAGAGGGCCTCAGAGCACGACGGGGCCAGCAGAGAGACAGTACAGAAAACAATCACCCCTGGCAACAGTGGCATGCTTTTGGGGGGTCAGGCCTGGGACATACTGTATTTTTCTGTATGTAAAGAGTCTTGTGACATGGCAACATGTGAAAAGCGCTGTATAAAAATAAAATTGATTGAATTGAATAGTTTACTCCAAGATCGGCACACATGTGCTCCCCTAGCGACAATTTAGCTCTTGCAACGAGAACATTAAAGATATTCAAGACAATGGTAGAAGAGAGTGTAGTTCGGTTCAGTTTGGAGTTCAGTTTATCGCTAACCTTTTCACAGATACTTTGAAGCACGACAGCTGCATGTTGATCTTGGAATAAACTGATTCCATCTTTGACGACGCCACATAAATGGAATAGGTACTAGCTAATGTTTGCTTTAGTTTCCTCCATCGGTTTGCTCGCTAGTTGTGCACATTCAGCTATTGTGAATTTGAGCCCCGCCAACATTAAACGAAATCGCTATGGTGCGATTGACTGGATTAACCTGACGTTACCTACGTGCATTGAGTGCCTTTCATACGAACACTCTGTCACCATGCCAGCTAAGGAACACTAGATTGCATTGCTAGCTTCTCTCATTGACTAGAATTCAAACAGCTGCAAACACTGTTTGATCGAGCAGGTAGTTGATCTGTAGGTAGCTAGCAAATGTCAGCTAACCGCTAGCTAACATAAACAGTACCTGTAATTCAATGCAGTGAAAATGAAGACGGTTATAAATGTGTTTTATTGTATTGAGTGGTAGAAGTAAAGAAATGACTAACATATCCTTCGTTTGAACTACTTACTGGAGGTCAGTCACCTACGACAAACTCCGTCAGATTCCCACACATGCACTGTACCTGCTTCATGTGCCACAGCTGAGGGCTGGGGTGGGAGGCAGTGGATCAAACCATTGTGAGGCAAAGGGCGGGGGTCGCAATCATTTTAAAATTAAAAACGCGCTATTAAGTGCCCCTATGCCCCTTCACTTCAACTGCCCCTGATGTACAGCTGTACAAAGTTAGTCAAAATCCTTGTGGCCAATGCTGGGAGTGTACATGATGCGATACATGTACGAGATAATGAATAAGCAGTCAGTGTTGACCTGGGTGCTCCCGAGCGCATGACTGGGTGACCGGGGTACTTACTCCCGAGCGAATGACCGGGTGACGGGAGAGCGGACCGGGGCTGGAAGCTCTTCCCACTCCGATGAGGGCTTGATTTCTAGAGGGGCAGGTTTAGCTACGGAGTGTGGGGTGGGGTGGGTTTGGGAGGAAAAAAAGCTCAGTTACTCTGGGCCTGCTCGGACCCTGACACAGCCCTGTGTGAGAGAGGAAGGATAAGTGTGCAATGATTCACTGCTTTATCTCACAGAGTGTGAGTGCGGTATAATGCCTGAGTGCGTCCATTAACCCTGCATGGAAGACAATCACTCCTCTGACAAAAGTCCCCCACATTTAGCTTCCCCTCCGAATGCCGCCAATATCCCTCATACATCAGCCAATCATGAGCTTTAAACCACTCAAGCCTCCAGTCTCACCAATATGAGATAAGTGTTTGTCATGTGACCAAATTTGAGCGGGAATGAATGAACGCGGTTGCCGTTATACATTTATCAGACTTCCTGGGTCTTCTGGATGAGTTTCCAGCTGGCACTTAACATGCCCAGCAACAACACACAATTACAGCTCCATAGCGCCACCTGAGAAGGTACCTAACACCACAGATGGTGTGTGAGTTTCGCAACATTGGGCACTGGAGATTAAGTAAAACTGGACTGGTATACTTGGTTCAAGCAGAACACTACTACGGTCCTTAATGTACACAGGCTACACAGTCATTTTAACAGCAGTTTAACCAACAAAAGCACCTATTATCTGTGTTTCTAGTGTTCAATTATTTTATTCACTGGCCTTATTCGGTAGCCAGACAGAACACCAACAGTTACATTGTAATTATGTCTATATCGGAATCATTGTTAAAATTAAATGACTAGATGGTATGTGCTGATTAATTTACGTACATACTAGCCAGTACTATTATCTTCTCATTATTATGCTTGGCCCTCATTAATATGAACATAAAAACTGAAATGTGAGGCATGAAACGAGTTAGAAACACTATAGTATATATTTAAAGGTCCGACAGTTTTACGCCCATGTAGCTGCCGCGGTTCAGGTGCTTTTTATAAGCATGTGCTGGGCTATAGCACAGGCACAAAAACTCTCTGTTACAGGACAGATCATGGGACCTATTTGTGTTGTGCTTCTCCTTTGGGCCGGGCCTCCTGAACAGAGATCTGAAAAGCAGGATTCAGAATCTGAAGACCTGAAAAGTCCCACCAGCTATCTTCCCAAAAGCCATCTGTATGTGATGGAGGATTAACTACTTACTGGATACTTTTACTAAAACTTGGCCAAAGATCGGCTAGCATTCCAGCTAGGTTGAAGCCCAGTCTGAGTTCGAAAACGCTGACAAATAACCCAACGCTGCTGGTCTCAACTGCGCCCTCTGATGCAATCTATAACTTAATGCAATCTTCTGCACTACCATCTTCAAATGCAGGATCATTCAAAAATGTGCGTCTGAAACTAAAACAATTTAGAAGCTCCCCAAAAAAAAACATTTTAACACATACTTTGGTTAGTCTGTGAATCAGTAGAAGACAAGTTAGTGGACTAGGGAGTTCAGTCTAGGCCCTGGAGGCTTGTTCAATTTCTGCTCAGATTAACCTTCATTTGAACTCCCTGTAGACATCAAATTGCAGGATGTAAAGGCTAAATAAAAGAGTTCAATTAGGTTAAATGATTTGGAATTCAGATGAACTAAAACCAGAACAGCTGTACAGGAGAACGACTGAACTCCCACAAAACACAAATGTATTACTTCACATGGCATGCTGGAGCTCGGGCCTTTGCCAAAACAATCCAAAGTACAAGATCCTGTAGAAACAGAACTCTCAGGCGTACATACCCTTATGTCGTCTTGGGATTTCACCTACAGTTTGTGAATCGGTTCGCTCTAAACCAATCGGCTTAGTTCTTAATATTTTAGGGCTCTGACCTGATTGGTAAAAAGAGACCTACTTGTTACATTTGTTCTGAAACACAATCTTCCCGCTAAAGCCCTTCGGCCCTCCCCGTGCACAGATAAACGGCCAAGCCCACCAAGCACCCCGCCCATGCAGCGGCCTCTACACTGTGTCGCAACGCCAGCTCGGCAGTCTAATCAACACAGGCCAGCAGCCTCTGAGAAAAGGTGTCACCCGCCGCGGGGACATCGTACCGCCACCATCAACCATCCACCATCGACAATAGACCATCGACCATCCAACAGCATACAAGCTCAGCTCAGTCTGAAAAGCAACAAGGGGCAGGGCAAGAAGGACAGGTGACCGGGAGAGCCAGGACTCGGTCCATACTGGAACGCTAACAGAGAAGCGCGGGCAAGCCATTGAAGGGCAGAGATTTTTGCTAGCCCCTAGAAGAGAAAGATAACAGGATAGGATGAAAACGAGCACAGACGGGCCCTCATTTCACATCGTAGACAGCTGGAGTTATAGCACTGTGAAGGTGAAGGAAGAGACCCAGACAACCCAGACAAAGCAGGCATCGCCAGTAGTCCAGAACAGAGAGAGAGAATGTTGCTTCATTTACAAGTTTGCGCCAATCCCAAGGTTATAAATGTATAAAATCAGCATGTGTTTCACAGTGGCTTAAATTTAAAAGCTCGTTTAAATATTAGATTAACATTAAAATGTTAGATTAGATTAAAATTGAATTATTAGCATTATTAAAATATAGGATATTGAGACTCAGGTACAAATAATGATTGATTGAATTTAAAAATGAAACTAATGTCCTGTTAATGCTGTATTAAAAAAGAAAGTAGAATTTCTTAAACCAAGTGTATCCATGCTGAGTCAAATATGTCACATAAGAACGGATAGTGCCTACTCCAATTAATCCGATATGTTTGTTCACGGTCTATTTGGCATATATCAGTTTAATCAGAACCTTCCCTGGCATTACACCATTTCCTCTTTCATGAATTTTAATTCAATTTTTAATTTTAACAGCTGTGTTATTATTGACAAGAAATGAGACTGGGGAGGCAAAATCACATCATGCATAAAGCCATTCTCCCACCCCCATGGAGGACAAACACACAGCCATGGAGGACAAACACACACACAGTCATGGAGGACAAACACACACAGAGTCATGGAGGACAAACACACACAGAGTCATGGAGGACAAACACACACACACACACACACACACACACACACACACACACACACACACACACACACAGAGTCATGGAGGACAAACACACACAGTCATGGAGGACAAACACACACACACACACACACACACACACACACACAGTCATGGAGGACAGACAAACACACACACACACACAAACACACACATACAGTCATGGAGGACAAACACACACACACACACACACACACACACACACACACACTGAGATCACACTCCAGACTCACCTTTGCGGTCAGGTTTC
>JAOVYW010000014.1:1412353-1424292 GCA_025775045.1 Hiodon tergisus | reverse complement strand
AAGGGAGGAGAAGGGAAATGGAGGAGAAGTGGAAGGGAGGAGAAGGGAAATGGAGGAGAAGTGGAAGGGAGGAGAAGGGAAAGGGAGGAGAAGGGAAATGGAGGAGAAGTGGAAGGGAGGAGAAGGGAAATGGAGGAGAAGTGGAAGGGAGGAGAAGGGAAATGGAGGAGAAGGGAAAGGGAGGAGAAGTGGAAGGGAGGAGAAGGGAAATGGAGGAGAAGTGGAAGGGAGGAGAAGGGCCATAATATATTGGACCGAAAACATCTGCCTGCCCCTGAAATAATTGTGTGCAAATCTGATTTCCGGGATCGATAATGGATGTTAAGATAAACAAGTGAATCTCAAGCCAATGAAAAAATTCTTCCTGTGACACAATGAGGTGGTGCAAACCAATCTCTTCTGAGCTGTTTGCTCCATTCTTCATTTTTCACCCTGCTTTTATTGAAGGTTCCGGTTGCTTAGGGCACTGCGGGTTTATTGACATTTGTGCTCTGGGAGGGCGGGGCAGAGAAGATGAAGGCTGGGAAGGATGGGTGCATGTACGCGCACGTGCGACGCCGATGGTCCTCGAAGCCTGAACCACTTCCACAGCCGCGAGAGCCCAAGGCGACCGCCACGTCCGAGCGCCCCCCCCACCCTGGAAGAAAATGGCCCCGCCAGGCGTCTTCCACACTTCCTGACAACTTCCATTAATTATTTCAGGTTTTCATATTTCAAATTTCATCTGCATTCATCTTGCGCCCGAGCGGAGCATATGGGAGGGGACTCTCCGCAATGGCCCTGCGTTCCGGCTGCCTCCCAGAGCAGCCCCAGACGCCCGGCTAATTGAATTGTAGCGCTGATTAGATTATCCTTGCTGCAGTTTGCTGCCAATCTGAAGTATGGGTGTCTTCTGTTCTACTTAACCTCTCTGGCCTGCACCTGCTGCCGCTGGCTCTCAGTCCACCAAAGTGCCAAGCATGTTTAAATAATCAAAGCTGCGGTTATTATTACCATACTGTTTTACTTCTCACAGTCCTACTTTCATTTCACAAGCAAGAGCTGCTCACCAGAAAAACGGTATTAACCAAAAAGATCAGACAGGGGTTTTTGGTAAAGTTGTTACTCAATAATTGTGATAAGGAACAACCAAAAGAAACAAAATGGCAGTATGGTACTAATACTACTACTAACAAATACTACTACTACTACTACTACTACTACTACTAACAATCATCATAACTGTTTCTTTACTTAGCGGACATTCATGGAGCGGAAAATCTAATGGTGGATTCAGGTCAGGATCAGGAGTGTCAGGTAGGCCTTCTCATTGGTCCACAACACAAGCCACCGTGTGAAACCGCTGCACTGTGCAACAGCTTACACCTAACCTGGGGACCAAATCTGTCTAAATGCAATTGTGTAATGCCGACGGCTACATTTAAAACGGTGCAATTAACGGGTCCTGAGGATAGATGGAGGGCTCAATATGCAAAGAGGACTCTTCACATCATGTTACACCCAAGACAGGTTTACCCGCTGACAACCGTGTTTCAAAAGTTGAACAAGGAATAAACCAATGAACGGCCGGTCTGTTTATTGCAGAGTGATTGGCGTGGAGCTCTGACAGACACTTCATAGCAACAGTCCAGCTCTGCGACCTCACTGAAAGCAGAAACACCAGTGCCCCCCCCAATCCTTCCCACACAACGTTCTTGGATTATAAATCCCATGACATAAATATATGTATAGCTGACGACACCAAACGAATTGATCTGTAGCCTATACTGTACGTATTTTATGCACTTCCTGTCCAATATATAAAAATTTTTTTAATGAGCTGGGAGAATCTGTAAGAACTGCTGAGTCAGCAAACACATCCCACCCCTTTCTGAAAGCACCCATGCCCCCAAAACCCAGATATGTCCCACAAAACCAAACTATTTAACAGATTCATTTATTTCTTCTGTTTTGAATCGGTTTGCATCGATATGTGTAGCACGCACCTTAGAACCATAATTCTTTGGTCAAACAGCATACATAAGAGTGACAAACACCTTCACCCAAACGTTAAAATTCCTCTCTGTCCTGAATCGGGCGAGGGATAGACTGAAGGCCCCATCCGCAGGCAGCGCAATTCATTTACCTTCTGGGTCTCCCTTTTGTCTATTTAAAAACATCAAGCGCCTTGGCTGCCCTATGTCTTCGTGCTCTTCGCTACAGTGAGAGGCCTGCAGGACAAGGGGGCGCCAACGCTCACGCTCCAACCGCTGGATGACGGCCGCGGACCCCTTCTTTTGCGTGTCACTTCTGCGTTTCAAGTCAATGCACATGGCAAACGAATATGTACTGTATATAGATAAGAAATCACATTGTGATTTAATTATCGTCCATTGCTTCCTGTTATTGGATCGGGCCTCTTTTAACAACGCTCTCATGTACGACGTCTGGGGCCGAGTCAGAGATTCCCCATTGTTCTCCACTTCGATAAAAGCAATTCAATTGGTGCCCCCACTATCGGATTTTCTCCAAGTTGAAGAACACACAGAAATCTAATTTTTTTTTCTGAGGGGGGGCTAGAAAACATCAATACCTGGTGTAGAAGAATAGGAAGAGGTTACAGATAGGAGGCTGGTCTCGAGCAGAAGAGAATAGCAGAGCTGAAGCAGTTGAGAAGTGAAAATGCCAGGTAATAATTTGTCTGGATGTGGGACATTGTCTGAAAACGAGGAAACGAGGGAGAGTGCTGGCTTTCCACAGCAGGAGTGTAACGTTCTTTAGGGAAAGAAAGGAGTCGGACGCTCTGCAGAACAGTGTCGCAGAACCCCAGTCACGCAAATGTGTGTGTGAGTGTGTGTGTGTCTCTGTGTGTATGTGTGTGTGACAAAGAGAAAGAGAAGGAAATAGCTAGTTTCAGTACAGTGTAGTATTTGTGGGGGTTACATACCTGTATTCGAGGGATTGTACAGAGATGCCGTACAAATTCTCTTTTCATACCTATCACTCACCTGCCCAGTGCCATCCTTTACAACAGGACACAGTGGGTATGCTGTGGTATTCAAAACCGCCGTAGAGATCCTCGCTGTTGTTGTCCTAGCGCCCATAATCTCGCCAAAGAGAATTTTATTTATCAGCTTGCAGAGTATGGCTGAGGTTAAGACTGCGGCGGCCTGGAACTCACATAACTGCTGGGTATGCTTCTGGTTGGAAGTGCCCTTTTCCATAAGCTTTGCACCCAATTCCTTGCTGATCTCACCAGGAGTAAAACGAAAACCACACAGTCCAATAATAGAGACTCTCTGGGTGCTATTGGGGCGGTACTGTATTTGGAATGATATACAACAATTACCTCATCAAACCATATAAACCAGGTGGTGAAATTTACAGTCTGCAGAAGTGTGTTCTTAGTACTCTGAAATAGCTTTGTTGCATAACTGCACTCTCGTCTAGAACCATTTTCAAACGACTGGCACCGATATGAATTTTTAAATGGTCAATTTGATTTGTTCTAGGAATCATGTTTCTCCCACTGTGTTATTAATATATTGCAAAACAAAAAAATTGGAAATGAGACTGACTGCTTTTAGAAATCGGTGTTTTTAAAATTCTATTTTACTTTTTTTGCAGATGGCTTCAAATAAATGGCAAATAAGCCATTTATTTGAAGCCTTCTGCAAACTTACTATGTGTATATATATATTGCATATGAGTATAAAAAAACCCTCAAATTTTTTGCATGCATGGAATATTTTGGAGTGATGCTTAACTAAAATATTTCTGTGCTCTTGTTAAGGATAAGAGAACACAACTTACCTGTAAAGACTGGGATCGGAACATTCCAACAGCTGCAGCCTCCTGAAGTCAAAAGCCATCCATCCTCCGGAGTCACTTTTCATAATTATTCAATTACATTCCTCACAACCCATTAAGTGAGACGTTTCCCTTTTAACCACCTGCTCCCCCCCTCCGTCCGCCAGTTTGCACCATCAATCTTTCAGCCATACCGGGCCCACGGACGCTTTCTCACTGGGCTATAATGGGGGACATGGCGGGGTCAGGGGCAATTCTGTGTGCTCAACCATGGCCCCAGAACCTGGGGGTCGCCACGTCGGTCCGGCTTCTCCAGGAGGGGGGGGGGGGGGTGTTGGGGTACGACCAGGTCACTGGCCCCAGAATGACAGAAATTGGACGGAGAAGAGAGAGAAAAGCT
This sequence comes from Hiodon tergisus, assembly GCA_025775045.1. Classification (NCBI taxonomy): domain Eukaryota; kingdom Metazoa; phylum Chordata; class Actinopteri; order Hiodontiformes; family Hiodontidae; genus Hiodon; species Hiodon tergisus. Next base: position 1,420,103 of record JAOVYW010000014.1, on the reverse strand, counting down.
CAAAAGTGGTCGGGACATTGTTCTCCCACTGGTGCTGGTCAGTGGTGGACCGGGGCGACGCGCTGTGCTCCAGGCACTTTGGAGCAGGATGCTGACCCTTCCCGGGCTGCAGCTCTGACCCGGCCCACCAAACAGCAGCAGGCACCGGGGACTGACCTCTCATGCAGCACGACAAAGAATGCAGGCTAATATGAGACTCATCACACTGGTGCCTCCCCGTCTATGACATAATCCATGCACAGGCTTTTGCTGGTGTCAGTATAACAGTGCCATTCATTTTGTATCCCTTTAATTTCAGTAACACATTGTTAATTACCCTAACACAGGAGAAATCAATGGGTGGCGTATTGTGTCGAGAAGAGCTATGAATTGATTAGCAACTTTCAATAACGCTGACAAGTAAAAAAAAAAATATATATATTTTTGTGAGACACACATATTTCTTTACTTGGGTTGAAAATTTCCGTAGTCGAGGAATGATTGAGCTACATTTTTGAGAAGCAGTTCAGAAAGTACTCAGATTGTTCTCAAGAGAGATCTAGTTTTTCTGTACCTTTTTGTGCTTGTCTGTGTACCTATGTTTCCAGTTTTAGGACAGGAAGAATAGTTTGTTGTTGAAAACGCATTGAAAGACGTTGTATGAAGTCTAGCAATAGATCAGGGTTGGATAACAAGGGGTTAATTCCTGCACTGTTCTTTGTTTTAAAATCACCCATGTTGCATTGCAGCATGCATCTGCTTATGACAGTAATACAAAGACCACACAAAACTATGAGCAATGGATCTGTGTATCAGAATTAAACACAGCTCCTGCAGAGATGAGGGAGAGCATGCAGTTGTTTTTCTGATGTTATCAATGTGTGCATTTTTCATCTAGGACATCTTATTGCATCACGTTATTTAACATTGTAATTTAAAACACAGATGAACCCATAAACACACTCATACACAAACAAATGCTGACACAAACACACACACACACACACACACACAAACAGATTAAACACACAGATTAACCAACAAACACACAAACAGATGCACTCACAAACACACAAACAGATGCAGACACAAACACACACAAACACACACACAGATGCATTCACAAACACACACAAACACACAAACAGATACATTCACAAACACACAAACAGATGCAGACACAAACACACACACACACAGATGCATTCATAAACACACAAACAGATGCAGACACAAAAGCCTATGCACCCATAAACACACAAACAGATGCACTCACAAACACACACAAAGATGCAGACACAAACACATACACACACAAACATGTGCACCCACAAACACACAAACTGATTCACCCAAAATACCACACAAACAGATGCACCCATAAACACACACACACACACACACACACACAGATTAAACACACAGATTAACCAACATACACACACACACACACACACACACACACACACCACAAGAAATGAACGACCTTAATTTCATCTTAAACCTTTTTTTTTTGCCTTCTTCATCCCATCTGCGTTTTTGCACACATCCTCTTAACATTCTGTAATTGGATTACTGCTCTCACTAATGGCTTTCATTCTGGTGTTGGGAGACATTCTGCCCAGACCTTGGAAGACACAGCCATGCCGTTGCAGAGGGGAGACATCTGCAGAGAGCTGCTCTCAACTCCCACTTGGACCATCTACGGGGAAAAAGGCAGAGACAGGTGCATTTCTCTGCAAATCGAGTTAGTCTCAGGATGCCACATCCAATTGAACAAAATTGATGTGTGAGTTTGTGATGTCTGCCATGGGTCTTACAAGAAAGGTCGGTGTGGCGAGACAATGACATCAATCTGCTCCGTTCTGAAAAGGAAAAAAAAAATCCATGTTTCAGCCCAATGCAAGAGCAGAAAAACACCAGACCAAAGGCCCAGTGGGCGGAGTTAAAGAATCATGTAAAGTAGTAACCAGATTTGGTAGAATAATGTCTTTGGGTCAGTGTTTAGAATTTTTCTTTTGAAGCGTTTTATCAGTCATTTGAATATATTATGAATCTCTATAGAGTTTTGCTATTCTAGCTTCATAATATTCATCAGCCATTGAATGTAGCCATTTATATATCAGGGTTTAGAGAATTTTAATAATATCCATAATTTCAGCAGTGTTTTCATTTCACCATTCTCCCAACATGAAATTCACTGCGTCACTTTTAATACCAGCAATATTCGGAAAAATATGTATTTTGAACCCCATTGCATTTATTCCTATTCCTAGGATTTATGTGCCGGGAAGGATTCTGACTTTCTAAACCCCACTGCTAATTTCAAATAAAAAATGTGTTTGTAAACAACTTCACCGTTTGTCAGTGAAGACACCTGCCGCATTACTCAGCATCCATCAACAAGTCTGACAAATGTCTATCTTTTTTCTTCTTATAGGACATGATCGCTACAATTTCAGAGAAAAGGGCTATCCAAGCAATGAGCAAAGTGACTTGCTTAACAACGTAAATCAAAGTCAGAAAGAAAACAGAAAAAATGGAACATCGTGATGAAATGTCCTGAGCCTACTCTCCCTTACTCACATTCTAACAGAAACATTATCCAGCCGGCATGAGGTACTCCAGCTGCTGTGATGGGCTAACAGAATCCTGATTAATCCATGTGATCACAGTCGCGCAGAACATTACTGAAAAGCACTGAACATTGTCCTAGACATTGCCATCAAAAAGTGTGTGTGTGTGTTGGGTTTGAGTTAAGCCAACAGGCACTTCTGATGATATTTAATTTGTATTATTTAATTTGTATCGCTCATTAGAAGATTACCATGCCCTGAAGAAAGCTTAAGAACATAAAATAATGAATTATGATAATTTGCAACATGCAAAAATAGGTAATAAAAGAATTAAGAATATTGACTATTAATAAGGAAGGCGGTATGACAATGGCCAGGATTTTAAGAATATTTGTTTAAAGGGGCCAAGAATCCGTTAGAGGATGATGAGATTGTAGTCAACAATAAATGTAAGAAAAAGTATTGAAATCGCCATTATATCTCAATCTGATATTTCTTCAAGAAAATTAGTCAACACACAAATTCATCGGTCGATGTTATAATAGCATAACAGTAGGATAAAGTGATTTGTACAGCCAAACAAAATATATATATATATATATATATATATATATAGATATATATTATTTAAAATATGAAATTGACGAGAAGATAACCAAGCACTTTTTTCATTATTTTTCGATCACTTCTGCCACTCATTTTTGTGCTGGAGATTTAATTGTCATTTCTTTTGAAGCGCAAACACGTCGCTGCGCCGCCCTTTCTCGGTGCACGAGAGCATCGCGTTAAAAAATGCTCCATCATACTTGGCCTAATATGCAGCCCTGCAGTTCTTCCTGCCAAGGCAGTCATTAATCGCTTAATTCCAGTAAAAAGTCCGCACACAAAGGCTTTGTTGTTTCTCGGTAATGTACGTGATTAGGGCCCCTCTGTAATCCGCTGGGACGTAAGCCAGCAGGTCCGGTGGGTCTTAAACGCCTACGGGGGACCGTGCGCATTAAAAGCGCAGTGACTGGTTAATGACACTGACCCTGACTTCCCCAACAACCATTCAATTCAAGCGGTAATAACAACCCAGCAGCTGACATACGAGACTGGAGCTAATAATTGTCAATTACTAATTCGGAGAATAATACTGGGATACTAAATAAAACTTGCCCTCGCACTTGGCCACCCCTCCGACACGATCTACTCGGGCTTTACTGCTCTGTGTAAAACAAACAAGCAGACAGCAACACAGGACTACATCGAGGCCCTCATAACCATGCATAACTCCCCAGGACGCGGTTGTTGCTGATTCATACCGCAGTGTTTTAATTTGATCATTTTATGTTTATTGGATATTTAGCCAGTAATCTTTGGCATAATTTTACCTCTTTTTTTCCCCCTCAGGGAAGCCATTTTTAAAACAGAGTAGGCCTACAATATCTCCTGTGAAAATCTTATAGGCCTCAGATAGGCCTCTTTATTTTCACTTTTTGTCACACTAAATATAATACCACCAGAACATTCCTAAATTAAATATTTAATACTTGAATTTAAAAACTTGAATAGAAGTCTCCACAAGTAGTTGGTTCTAGTACTTCATGGGCTATAACAAAAAGCCATTGTTAAACGACATGGGACGAAATGATGACAGGGTACTCCGTTAAGAATTCAATTTGATCTCATTTTGAACAATTTTATGAATCAGATTCGCGAACACCAGCGAGAGATTTAATGATTGCATATTTTTAAAATCTTATTTCAGTTCGATCGATCTTATTTTCTTCCCGTTAATGTACACTGAGAGCTCGGAGTAATTTAGTAATTGATTCTAACCACGGCATCTAGCCAAGGCCAGTCCTGCATTCGAGGGTAATATGTTTGCTAATTTTAACCCCCCCCCCGCCCTCCTGAAAATGATATTATTATGCTAATATGCCCGGTCTCTCTGTCACTGGGGAAGACTTGATGTGAAACTATGTGACTGAGCACAAAGCCATAGCAAAATAATAAAGTGTCCAGTCGTCCAATCGTGCAGTTGTCCAATCGTACAGTCGTCCAAGCGTCCAGTTGTCCAATTGTCCTATTCGTGCAGTAGTCCAAGCGTCCAGTCGACCAATTGTGCAGTCGTCCAAGTGTCCAATCGTCCAGTCGTCCAATCATGCAGTCGTCCAAGCGTCCAGTCATGCAGTCGTCCAAGTGTCCAATCGTGCAGTCGTCCAAGCGTCCAGTCGTCCAATCGTGCAGTTGTCCAGTCGTCCTGCAGGCGCGTTCCAGTATATATATACTATATACTAAAACTATATATATATATATCTATATATATCTGACATTTATTTACGTGACATGAAGGTAGGAGGTATGACAATGGCCGGATTTTTAAGATGGAACCTCGTAACATCCTTGCGTTTTGATTGGTCCATATCTGGCCGAGGTATGTGACGTTTGTTGCTTGCTTGTCTATTCATCCCTTTTGTGCAGGGATCTTTAAAGAGCGGGAGGTCAGGAGTTTTTTTTAATAGCCCAAATTATGGGCCAACTGAAATGGCCCGAAATACTGGGCTGAAAAAGCTGAGCCATTTAAAAAAATTCGGCCTGGAACTAGCAACATTTTTTTAAAAGCTGACCAGGAACTTTTATAAAACTTTGCCCAAAATTTGGGCCATTTAAATGTGGGGGACCGAGAATTCGCGCTGTACAAAGAAAGTTGACCCAGAACTTTGGCCATTTCAAAAAAGTTGGTCCAGAATTACGGAGACAAGACAAGAGACAGACCAAGAATTGCATCACTGCATAAAAAAATACCCTTCACACCAAACAGGTCTGTCTCTCTCTCTCACAAACACACACATTCACTCACTAATCTATATCAAACTGTAGCCACCTATATCTTTATATATCTACCTATAAATATAATTTACCCTAACTATGACCCTATCAAATTAAATCTATTTCTACATATGTAACCATACATGTACACTATATGGACAAAAGTATTGGGACACCTACACATTACACCTACAGGAGCTTTTACGACATCCCATTCTAAATCCATAGGCATTAATATCGAGTTGGCCCCCCTTTGCATCTATAACAGCTTCCACTCTTTTGTGAGGTCAGACACTGATGTTGGACGAGAGGGCCTGGCTTGCAATCTCCATTCTAGTTCATCCCAAAGGTGTTCGATAGAGTTAAGGTCAGGGCTCTGTGCGGGCCAGTCAAGTTCTTCCACACCAAACTCAAACTTTGTCCATATAGTTTGAATCTAACTGTCAAAGTATATAACAAAATCTAGTATCTGTATTCAATATTTATTTATTAATTATAGCTAGTAATATTGCAGTCACCCCTCCATCTACGCCTCCCGCTCTTTCAAGATCCCTCATAATAGGGACGAATAGACAAACAAGCTCCAAATGTCATGTACCTCTACCTGATATGGACCGATAAAACGCAAGGCTGTTACGTGGTTTCATTTCGATATCCTGGTCATTGTCATACCACTAAGATGGTAGCGACATAGATTTTAAAGTCGGAATATTTAGGTGATATAGGCCTATTAATAATAAAAATGTACCGTATTCCGTATATTGAATTACTCGCCGTCAGATGATGCAGAATATGCATTGCCAATTACCATTATTTTCTTTTTATTATTGTTTTTATTAACAATAGTAGCCTAATAAATATATTATAATTAACAGCAATAATAATAGCTTGCCGACACTGTGAATATGTTTCTTTACAATAACAGAATAACAATAACTAAGCTTTTTTCGCACAAATTAGTTGTAGAAAAGACGCTTATACTGCCAGTACAAACGAATTCAGAAACAATTTACAAGAAGATTAAACTTTTTTTTTTTAAACCATCGCGTATGCTGAGTGCGAAAGTCGCAATCACAACGTATTCTACTAAACACTGATAGCTACTACCAGTGACTCCTGTTCATGCTGCACACAACGTTACGCACCCACAGCGTTCCATTTCGGCTAGGCCTGCGTGAGAGGCCTATACTGGCGAAGACCATCCCACGTTGACGCGGTATTCTTCTTTAAATATGCACCTCTCTCTCTGTGCATCTAAACTGTATTTCTGCGCGCTTGTGTCAGTTGACACCTCATGCAATTACATTTTGTTCGTCACTTTGTTTCCACTCACATTCCTTCCTTTCCGAGAAGCTATTAAGCTTTCACAAGACGCAGTAGTGCCCCTTTGCCTTGAAATTGTCTACCGCTATTGTCTACCACTTGCAAACTTAAATTTAGTGTCTTGTAAGCCTTGTATGTAGGCTGATTTATTCGTACGGAAACCATGCGTAATTTGTTATTAATGAGTCATTGAGCCACGAATTAACTACACTGGACACACACTTAAATTTAATTTCATGGTGGCATTAACTGTAAACTGAATCTATATATAAATATATATATTTTTTAAACTATAATGGGGGGACACTATAAACTCCCCGTAGATAATTTCACGTCATCCTCAAAATATTTAAACTATTTATTTAACCTATTTTATTCCAGCATCATTACCCTACTTGATGCAAACATCCAATTAAAAATTAAGGTTTTCAGAAGGTTCTACGCAGTTACATTTCTCAGGAGATTTTACTGTGAACACGTTCATTCTTTACTATACTTACATTATTTATTTTTGTGCCATCGTAAATTTTTCATCATTTTAATTTTAAAGCCGATGAAAACATCAATAGCTGGTGGATCGGACACCCGAGTATAAAGAGTCGTTTGAATGAGAAAAACGGTGGTAAAGCTGTAATTCTATTTGCCTCAGTAAACTATCAGAAGGGGTTTCTCCGTCCTTTGTGCCTTATTAGATTAATTCTTCGAAATGCTTTCTTTTTCATCGCCAGACGCGTGGAGGGAAGTCCGTGAACCAGTTGGTCTTTGGTTTCAATAATTGAATTAAGCATTTTGTACAACTTTTAGCCAGACCTCGGGTGTAGAAAGAGAGAAAAAACATTTACATAAAGGAGACTGGGATGTGTCAGAGAAGAATTACATTTATTGTCATTTATCTTCCTTTCGGGGCTAAACAAACGCGGATAAACAGAAAAAAATGAGACGCGGGATCCGAAAAAAGAAGTTGCTGCGGTTGAATACTTCTTTCCTTTACTGAACGGCAGATGCATTATGTGTCACAGCGCACTTGAAAACCACATTTGTGTGTGTGTGTGTGTGTG
>JAOVYW010000014.1:1400225-1412253 GCA_025775045.1 Hiodon tergisus | reverse complement strand
TATATATACACACACTATATAACAACGCAGTTCGTTTTACTATTTTGATATGCGTGTGGTCGGAAAATTATTATAATAAATTGTTATATTTATATATATATATATATTGCTTTTTCTTTTTAAACGGGGAACGGCAGAACGGCAGAACGGCAGAACGGCAGAACGGCAGAAAATCATTAAATCATTAGACCTAAATAATTTTCTATGTTACTTGGTGTTTCGGCTGTCATTTGTTTCTTTTTTGTGGCCTAGCCCTTGCATTCATTTTTTAAAGTTGATACATATTTCAAATTGATATATCTGAGGTAAATATCTTGAATTATAACAACTTCAACTGTCTTTCTCCTTGTAGAAGTATGGAACTCCAAGGCAAGATGCGTCCTTTGTTGTATTCGAGACTGGAGACGGGGAACGGGCAAAAAGAAAACTTAGCCTTGACAAATTATTTTTCACTGTCGCCAAAGTGAACATTAATTTTCATCGTTTTTGAAAATGATTGTAAACGACTGACACCCTTGGTTTTTTTTAATCAAATCTATTTCTCAGATCAGATTTGTCAATCTGTTCAAACCAATCGGGAGGCTGGGCAGTCACAGGCCAAATATTAACTTGAGAACCTTTCTCGAGACTGAACATTCTATCAAAGGATATTTTTATGTTGTAGGACTATTAATTTAGGTGTATAGAGAACATGCCTCGAAGGATTAGATAAATCGAACTACCGTCTGCACGAAAACGAAAACGAAAACACCGAACCAAAAAATAAAATAAAAAATGAAGATGATTTTCAGTTTGAATTTAATCACAGAAATCACTAAATAAATATGTTAGATAACATAAACTATAACAAGAAACAAAATTTCTAAATTTCTAACCTACTGTATAATATTACTTGCCTGACAGCTTCTATAAGTACTGTAGGCGCTAGTTTTAATTATTGAGCTGTTTCTTGGGCACGTAATTGCAGTAATGAATACGCATAAAGACATAAATACAATTACAAGATAATTTAAGTGATAAAAATATGTTATTTATTACTCTGCACCGTGTACAAATATATGTAAAAAGGATCAGGTATATATGGTAGCCAATTGTCACTCCACAAATATGTGTATAGTTTTGATCGATAAAAATAAATATCAAATAGTTTGATGTAGGCATATTTATAGGAATTATTTATGCTCCGTTATTAATGCCGTTGTCTTGTTACAAAAATTATACACCGGTAAGAAAACATCGCTGAAGAGCATTCTGAGAAAAGCTTATACCTATTTTTAACAATCACTACTAATAGTTTATACACATTGATTCACGTCGTAATAGCAACCAATTTAGAATTTGTGGTCGTCAGGCCTTTTGGAGAAATTGATGATCTTCATAGACCGATACAATGAAAAATAGGGAGATAAATTGAGCCGTAGAGATCTCACACCGTTTCAGCCGGTCCGCGCATCACCTAACGCTTTAAAACATTTCACGCACGTCAGGGGGCTAGCATGTTGCTAAATTGAGCATGTAACGTTTCTTCAAGGAAGCTCTGGCTTGACACTCGAGCTCCCCCACTTAAAGCAAAGAAAGAATGGAAATTGCGAGATGGAAATAAAAGAGGAGGAATCGGCTACTATATACAATTTATGCCCAAGGTAGACGCTCTTTTAAAAGGTTTAAAAGCTTGGAGGAAAATTGGATCAGGGAGAATCGTCACCCAACTTTCATTATTTCCAAGTGGCGTGATTGAATTAAAGGGCAAGACGGCGGTTAGAAGGGAGGATGGCGGGGGCTCGGTGCGTAATGGTGTGGTATTAAATTCTAATTAGAGATGCAGAGAATCAATGATGGGGAGGTTGGGCAGCTCAGTCCCCTGTGCCAGCCCAATAGACTGATGAGTTATTGTCATGTAAAAAAGCGCCAGCAATAAGACCAAACGCTTTGCTATTGTCCAAGTGGAAAGAGCCAAGTTTATTATGAGGACTATATGCTCCAGAGACCTCCGGCTAGGCGGTTTATAGGAGGCTTTTCATAAAATAGCGCTCTGCTTCTATGAAGGAGGCCAGTTTTGAAGCAGGCGCCGAGCAGTGCACATCTGCCCATAATCAACTAAAACTTTTTTTTTTATCCTCTCCCCCAACGTCATATATATACTCTTATATTTTCAATCAAGTTTGAGATACATATTTTTGAGCGTGCATCGTTTTTTTTATCCTCTGAGCCTTTTCAATGTATAAAATGGAGTATTCTTACCTCAATTCCACTGCCTACGAATCATGTATGGCCGGCATGGATACCTCCAGTTTGGCCTCAGCCTACGCGGATTTCAGCTCGTGCAGTCAGGCCAGCGGCTTTCAGTACAATCCGATCAGGACCACGTTTGGGGCTACCGCAGGGTGCCCCTCACTCACGCCGGGATCCTGCAGTCTGGGAACACTAAGGGACCACCAAAGCAATCCGTATGCCGCAGGTAAGCACCTTCCAGCTATGTTCACTGCGAAACAATCTCTTCCCCAGTATATAGGAACCCCTGATTGCATTTGAACATGGAAATGTGTTTAGTATTTACCAAACGAAATTTGCTTACACAAATGAAAGAATTTATCACGTTAGAAGCGATCGCAGGCAAGCGGTAATTCAGTTACGGGGTTACACTACCCCAGTCACACCCGAACCGCCAACAAAATTATCTTAAGCTGCCAAAATGATAGGCATAATTTATTTACTTTGCGATGAGACATAAAGCTTCGAAAATAATTAAATAACCAAAGACTAAAGCTCATTATTGTCAGCGTATTAAAGTAGCAACAACTGAGTGGCAAGACATTAACACAGGTAAACTTTTTAGTGAACAATATTATGGTACAAGTGAGTTATTTAACAACTCTCAGTTATATAGTAAATATAGTTATACTGCATTTCATGCTATTTTGAATGCTCTATGCTTTATAAAACATTTGGAAACATATTATAAACACTAGTATAATACAATTGAATAGCAATATAATACAGATATATATTAAACAAACAAAAATAACTTATTCGGTTGGGAAACTCTGCAACTTTAGAACTGTTGCACAGACATTGCGAATCAATGCATTTATTTTTATTTAATGTTCATTTTTTTGTTTATTGTAATATTCCATTTTTATTGTAATTTTACTTTTGGAATATTTTCATTTTAAACACAAGATGCATTCTGATTTTATTTTATTTTATTTCAGTTCCCTACAAATTGTTTACGGATCACGGCGGTTTAAACGAGAAGCGGAAACAAAGACGCATCCGGACCACCTTCACCAGCGCACAACTGAAAGAACTGGAGCGGGTTTTTGCTGAGACACACTACCCTGACATCTACACGCGAGAGGAACTAGCGCTCAAAATTGACCTTACCGAAGCAAGAGTGCAGGTACTTTACTGCGATAAACCATTTAAAAATAATTTTAAGTGCATTTGGGATACTGCGTTCGCCGTTGCAGTAATATAATTTCACGGGAGTGTTAAGTGATGGTTAGTTTTGGCTATATATTTGCGGTCGGGATTCAATTTGCCCAGACCCCGTTTGTGCTCGTATCGGCTAAAATATGGCCATCTCCGAAAAGCTTTTCTTTATTACTGTGGTCATCAGTGCGCCTAGGAGAGTGTGCCTTCCTCGACTTTATTATTGCAATCTTTATTCTTTCCAAAACAGGTGTGGTTTCAAAACAGACGCGCAAAATTCCGAAAGCAGGAACGTGCAGCGGCTGCAGCTGCCGCGGCTTCCAAGAATGGGTCTTCGGGAAAGAAGTCAGACTCAAGAGAGGACGACGGCAAAGAGGTCAAAACCACTGACCCAGACAGCACGGGTGGTCCGGTGCCTAACCCTAATCCTACCCCTAACTGCGGGGGACCCAGTCCGACAGGAGGACAGGTTAACCCCGGTGGGAACGGTTCCGTGGAACAAATGAAGACGTCCACTGCTGGCGTTTTGGGTGCTACTGCGTCGAATCACGGATGGGCGACAGCCCCCGGTAACATCACTTCCATCCCAGACTCCTTAGGTGGACCGTTTGCGAGCGTACTGTCCTCTTTGCAGAGACAGAACGGAACAAAAGTCGCTTTAGTAAAAACGGGCATGTTCTAATTAGGGACCACAAGACCCTTGGGGGAAAAAAAATCATAAGCAAGAAGAAAATTCAACCTGTCGACTGTAGTCTTGACTTGTACGAGGAGGAAGCCAGTAGGCGTCGGGAGATCAATTACTCTTATCGCAGTAAAGCGAAGACAAAGAAGAAAACGGCGTAGGACTCTAGCCCAACAATTTCGGGTCAATTCTGAGAATTCCTTATTGATGCCACAAATAAGTATTTGCATCTAGCGCCGTTTTCTTTTGCCATCTCTGCGTTTTAAGAACTTTCTGAGCTGTGGTTGGCACTTATATTTCTGTTCAGGTTCATTTTTAGTGTCTTCTTTACATTTGTACGTCAAAGATTATTATTATTATTTTTTTTTACTTTCCGTTAACAATATTACGTTTTTACATTTATTTGATATGCCATTTCTTGTCCTTTATTTTTCAGACAAGTTAATGAATCACATCATTCGTCTCTACATATAAAGTAAAAAATATATATATACACATTCTCCATGGAAGCATTCGTTTTTTTTATAAACGAATGCCACTTTCCGTATTTTAATTTATGAACGATAAAATGCTTAAATTGCGATAATTACTAATTTTGGTTTAAAGGATAGGATTGTTACGAGGCACAAAAAATACATTTCATTGTTGGCAGGAACACCTAAATGTTGTGTGTGTCTTTCTACGGTTGTGTTTGTGTGGCTCTGTTGTATAGTGTTGATACGGTAATTGTATGTATATTTGACCCAAGGAGAAGTTTCGTTCTTCGTTTGTGGACATTATATGGTCTGCAAGCTCAACACCTGAGAATTTATTTAGACACTGAAGGAAAAGGATTCACTTTTTTTTCCGCATGGTGTCATTTTATATCGCATTTTCTTCATAAATTTTAGAATATAACGTTTTAGGTTTTATCCTGATTTGAAAATTATTTATATCTAAGTAATGAATGCGTATATTTAAGAGGGACAAATTTCTACATGTGCATTTAGTTTTCCAAGTGTACTCTGACTTGGTCGTTGATAATAAAATGATACGAATAGTAGCATTGTCTTTATTTTCTCGCACCCGAGAGCGAGGCAAAAAATTACCCCAGTAGGTAAACTGGAAATAAACAGCCCATTTGAAAATTACAACTATATTCTAATAACAGCGATTAAAATAAATAAATAAATAAATAATGCAATTGGATAAATGAAGGATATGCATATCGTCAATACCATGGACTGGCATTTAATGTCGAAAGCATTTTACGCCGAAACACTATAAAAGAAATACTGGGAATATTATTGAAAATATAGATCGGGTTATCAAAATAAACAAAGTGTACTTTCAGTATTATGTTCTACTAGCGTGAAGACACGCTTAGATACAAAAGGGGAAGGACTGGATTCATTCTTTTTTTTTATTCGAGTGTGTCAGCAAAGTGCGCGCACGCCCCTGAATATTGTCTTCTAGTAGTTTAAAGACAGTTTTGTGCTTAGGCCCTCTTGCGGTAGCTATCCGAACACAACTAATTCATTAGTCATTTCAAAATATTGTTTAGGGAATTACAATGGACACGAACACAATTGCGTCGTTATTATTCGTATTTCGTTGGTGCGAAATCTTTGCCATTATGTTTGAGTTTATGTTTTCGACTCGGTACGTTTAATTCAGGACCTTGGACAGCGCTACGGAAAAGCAAACACGTTTGACCTTTACTCAGAAAGGAAATAAGGAACAAGTGATTATTTTAAACATTTTATTTATAAACATACGTTTCCTGTAAAAGTAGTTGCATTGGAACATTTATTTAATCTACTTTCTGATTGTATGACCAGATATAGGCCTAACAATAAATACAGAACGTAAAAATTATGTATGCTCTCCCACACATTTCACCAAGACTACTGCCTTACTTAAATTCTTTCTATATAATTCTGACAAAATATAATCAGAAATTAATGTTAAGAATACTGCACCAGGGGAAAAAAAAGACATCAGATGGGTGGGTAGTGATCTTCGACAGCTCTTCTGGGTATTTATTGGACCATTTCACTCCTCAAATAATAATAATAATAATAATAAATAATAATAATAATAATAATAATTATTATTATTATTAGCATAATGACAGCGCTCCCCATTCTAGAATTAATAACAGAAATAAAAGACAGATCTAAAACACATTATTTATTTTACAGTCGAGCTGTAGACTTCAAAAATATGTTTCAGTTTTACGAACATTCGTATTAACATTCGATTAAACAGAAAAATATATATTTTTTACAGTTCCTTTTTTATTTATTTTTAAATACATTTTCCGAAACCGGTTGGACAAGCACCCAAGAGAAGCCTACCCTTCTCGAAACCCCATAGGACGGAAACGCGTATGTAGGCTGGGTTGTCTAATTCTATACAAGAGAAGTCGGGAATTTATACGATCGTTTGTGCGCTTTATGTACTATAATACCGTGTACTATAATATACATAACAGTACTATACATATTATGTGAGTATGTGTGTGTGTGTATATATAGGCAGTTTCCTCTGTCCAGTAGGTCGCATTTTTTGTGATATCCTATCGGAATAACGTTTACGTTAACTTAAAAGGCCCGCTCACATAAAAAAAGCGGAATTTAAGACAATATCTTTGGATTAAATATCAAGACCCACGATCGCGTGTTTAGTTTGTGTAGTTTAAATTGTGTAGTCCCTTGCATCCATAAGGCACATGTTGATACAACGCCGCTCAGCGAATGTTTTTCTAACAGTATTTTATTTTTTTTGGATTTGGGTGTGTCCTTGGGCTGTATATTTTCCATAACTCTTATCACAGGTAATATAAAACTAAACCATAGGTATATTATGAAAGTGATTACTGCAAGTGTGAGGCGAGTTATAATTTTTTCTTTTTAAGTCCTTGCCTCTGTACATCACTGTTTGAGAGGCAACACTTCAGTAACACATTACCGAGAGAAGTCAGACCCTTATTAACACCATGTACAGTGTTTATCACAGAATAGACACTGATAGACCATTAGAGAAATCTCTTCTTGTTTAGAAATAAAATATTTTGATGTCCATGAGCTTTAGAACAGGTTTGACCCTATTACACCAGATTTTCAGATAATAGTAATTTTTGGATCATCAGAAATAATTCCTTACAAAATGTTAAGAATTTGTAAATATATAAATGTATATAAATATAACTCATATTTCAAATACTTCTTATTTATTAACTGTACTGCAATTTAAGTGTCGCCAAATGCCAAATTACTTGAATAGGATGTTAGTAAAGCAGGAATGGAACCAATAGGTTTCTGGGTGGGTACAGCCTAAACACCCAGAAGAGCTCATCAGGACTGTAGAAGTTGACTTGAATGATTTTACCTCCCATGTAATGGTTTAGCATGGACCAGTCACCATTTTTATCTTACTTTAAAAAAGCCATTATTTCCCCTTTATGGTGTTAAAATAACAATATTATCGCAATTACAGTTGTCTGTAGTATACGAGGTCTTTATATCTGTAATAGAAATGCTCAATAATGGGCAACCAGTCAACAAAACAGAAACTGCATGTCAATAAATGGTTACTGAGCGGCTAAAACCAAAATAATTACCTGTGGAAACTGTTGATGTTTTCATTACAAGCCATTCTATAGGGTAGTGATGAAAATATCTCACAGTGTGAGTATGGGAAACTTTTGATGCAGAGGTGGTCTCTCCAACGAAGGAGGAATTGGACTGAAGGGCTGCGACGGTTTTCTTGATTGGGGGACTCTTCCTACTGCCTGTCAAACGCTTTGTCACAAAGTAGTGGGCTGGCCGGCAGCTGAAAACGAGACAAGGGATTGTGGGCGAGCACAAACGGACTCGGCCCACACACAGTCACTTTCTTTCACACAGTGTTTCTTCTTAGCCAGCCAACCAGGTATTCGCTAGAATCAGGGTCTGGGCTGAATTATTTTAGCTAATGTGCTAACGCAGAGGGTCCTTAAGAATGCATTTACAGTAATTAGCGTGTGCAATGTTTTTCTAGCAATTCGTCATTATTCCTTGGTTCCAGCAGCCTGTACATGTGGCTGTCAGGTGCGAGTGTGGCACTAACCTCGTGACTTGACGTAGCACTGGTGACAGTTGAGGAGGCCGTTGCGAATCCTCACGTCTGTGCCGGAGCTGCTGTCACTCAGCTGACCTTTACAGATCGCACACTGAGGAGAGAAACGGTTGCACACGCAAGTGCTTATTTGCAGGAAGTGACCTCCCAGTCGTCGGTTAGTGCGTCCAATTCAAATTAAAAAAATGAAAAACCCCAAAATTACGACACAATAGCAAACTCTATCTCACTGAATGTAAGCAGACCTTGAAGCACTGGATGTGGAAGTAAAGACTGAGGGTCTCGATGATCATGGCCGCCCCTTTGCCCAGAGGGTGGCCACAGTTGGAGCAGAGCTTCTTCCCACTGACTGACCTGGAGACAGGGAGACACAAATACAGAACATCATCCCCACCATGTTACTGTATTGACTTTTCCTATAGCGGCGTAGGATCTCTCAGTGAGCCAAACTTCAAAATCAACCCTTTAACGCTTATTATTCAACCTACGTAAACTTTTAGGTTCTCCGAACGTAGGATTTTATTATGAATCAACACATCTTGGACACCCTTGTACCTCTTGTAATATAAAAAAGAACAACAAAGGAGGTGCTCAGATTTGTTCTAGTTTAATGACCCTTGGGGGCACCAGACCCTGACTGACAGTGAATGGCCAAAGATCCTATGCAGATGAGTTGGCACAAAGGCCACCCCTTACTTCAGAAAGGCACCACCACGCTGATGTGTTCCTCATGCTGTGAGAACAAAATGAACAGATGAACACACTGCAGAAATACGATGCTGTACAGTAGCAGGGGACTATACATGCACACCCGAGTTCCACAATGCACCAGGCGCTGTATGGTCTGCAGAGCTTTTGCAGCCTGGGGGAATATGGTGTCGTACCTGTTAGGGGACTGGGGCTGGAGGTCGGACGAGCATGAGGACGATGGCTTAGGTGGCTTGGTCCCTATATTTTCATAGGATCCAGCCCTGGTGACAATAAGCCGATGCAACATTCACGACAGAAGCCAGGCAAAACATTCACAGCATTCGTGGTGAACGCGCAGAGCGGCGCTCCTGATTGGCCACTCAAACGCACCTCCTCATCCTCCCGGACGACCCCTGCAGACAGCCCGAGTGGCGGTCCGGTGTGGCCATCCTCCATGGTTCTTGCTGCTGTGGGCTTCTGGCCAGGGGTTTCTTGGCGTTACACGGTTTGCCTGGGCCAAAAACAAACAAACAGCTTGGATTAAATGGATGTTCAATTCACTAGAGTGGAGGCTTTTCTGGGAAACACCTTCGGAACACATGGAAGAATATTGAAGGACCTGCCCCGATTTTTATGTTCTCTTTCTGGAGAATCCATTTAAACATGAAAACTACACAGAACAATAAACCACTCCAAATCAGTACGTTCTGTGACATTAGCTGCGATGCGAGCAGTCTGCTGTTTAATCTGAAGAAAGGACGGCCCCAGCCTCACCCTGGATGACCACCCGCTGTCTGACCGGTGGCTTCTGGCTGCTCTGCCGCTGCGGCGCGGCTGCCTCAGCCTGGCAGGGGCTTCGGAGGGGAGCACTGCGGAGAGAGCTGGAGATGGATCCAAATGACCCAAACCAAACGCAGCTCAGCACGCTCTGCTGCAGAAGGTGGGGCTCACAGAAGCCGTTTCCCGTGCCACGTTTAAGCACCGGCAGAAGAAAACCAGCGAAGAGATTTACTTATCTGTTCAAAGGCCAAAACGATCGGAGTAAATTCAGAAACTCAAAGGATTTCAAAAAATGAGATCCGATGAGATCAAACGTCTCCTTTCAGGTGTGCAGGTTCATTTAGAAGCAGGTAAGCGACCAACGCTCAACTCCGACAGACCTTTGTGTTCGCTTCGCCGAGTCCTTCTCCACTTCAGCATGCTGTTCTGTCGCCGTGTCACTCCTGTTGATTTCCTGTACTTTCTCCTTCCGGGTCATTGGCTGTTTGTCCT
Source organism: Hiodon tergisus (assembly GCA_025775045.1). NCBI lineage: Eukaryota > Metazoa > Chordata > Actinopteri > Hiodontiformes > Hiodontidae > Hiodon > Hiodon tergisus. The sequence continues at coordinate 1,402,076 of JAOVYW010000014.1, read as the reverse complement.
TCCTGCCAGTACTCCCAACCCTCTCTCTCTGCGTGGGGGAAATAAGGGGATTCCATGGATCAGTCAAGCGATGTGACATTGATAATTACTCAGAAAAGAATAAAAGTACAGAAATACATTAGAAAATAATCCCTTTGCCCAATGAATTTCAACCTACAGGACCTTGATACTGGTCGCCAACCATGTCTGTCTTTGCCATTTTGAGACATCACCATTCAGCAGACTGGTGGATAAGGAAGAGGAAGGGAGAGGGTGCTCAGACCCAAAAGCAAGCCACATCGGGACACATGCAATAAAAAGTACCCATTGCACCCTGGGGGAAAGTCGAATTTGAAAGGGTCTGTGTGGGGTTAAATATACCCTAAGCAAAAGCCTATTTTATTAAATAAAAGAGGGTGCACAGGCAGCCAGAAAGGAGTCATAAATAGCCACACTGAAGTACAAATCATGGAACGGACGCCATTCCCATGAAAAAAACCTCTTTGTAAAGTATGCATACCATTATTACTCCAGTGTGAAAAAAAGGAGAAAATGATAAAGTCTACAGATTCCGATGTTCAGCAAGACGGCCATTGGGACGTTGTCCCCAGCTCTTCCTGTCCCCACCATGCCCTGCCCTGCTCCCTGCTCACCGCCTGCTGGCGCTCCCGGTCGGCCAGCAAGTGGACGATGGTGCCCCGCGGTGGGGTGGGCCCGGGTGGGGCCAGGGCAGACGAGAGCGGTATCAGGGGGGCCACAGTCTCCTCCAGGATCTTTCGCTCCTGTAGGGCCAAGCACTCAGCACTGTTCTCCAGACCTGTCCAGACCGCCCCAGACCACCTCTGACAGAGACTTCCGTTTCTTTATGTGACAAAAATGTGCCAGCTCAGAGGGTCTCACCTCCTCGTAAAACCTCCTCTCCTCCTCTTCCACCTCCTTCTGAGCCCTCTCCCACTCCTGCTTCAGCTTCTCCTGCTCACGCTGGTACTTCTCCTACGACCATACCCCACACGCGTATCCCACGCCACAGAGGGGAGACACAGAGACACACTGAGGGCTGTGGGCCGCCAGCCGTCGGAAACATCGGCATGGAATCACGCCATTATCACGCGGCCAGGCCAGTTAGCGCTGCGTTAACGCCAAACTTACGAAAAGGTGGAGAGGAAAGCATTTCATTCTGCCATCCGGATATAACCCTTATTGCATGGACAAGGTTACATCTCAAGCCTTTTATTCCCTTAGAAAAGACTCAAAGCACTTCATTTAATTTGAATGAAGCACATGTGACAAGAAAATAGCAGCTCGAAATTGAGATATTGATCGTATTAGCCATTTTGGCCCAAATGGCTATCAGAAGTGAGATGCACAGATTCCATTATGAGAAATCATGTTGGGTCTTATTCAAACGATTCTCTATCAAATGGGATGCAGAAAGGAACATGCAGGGTGAAGCGGGAGCACGTTATCACGCGAATCCCCCGAAAAGAGGATGGGGACACGCAACACGCCTTCACATACGGGCCAATGGAACAACCGATGAGCGATGTGCGAAATTTGAGATGAAGCAGAAGCGGAAGTCAGAAGTCTGCTGGCCCCGTGACGCCGGCGGCAGTGGTGAGTTGTGTTAACTGCGTTAACCCCTACGAGCACAGCGAGCATGATGGGATGCGCCGCCAGTGGGTGGATGAGACTGGCGCAGGCGCCGGTGCCCAGACTGGCCAGGATGGGCAGAAGCCCAGCCCTGGTTCAGGTACCTGAAGCTTACGTTCCTGCTCGCGCTGCCATCTCTCCTGGCGCTCGCGCTCCTCGTCGGGGTCCCAGACCCTGTGGTCGACCCGCCTAGGGGTGAGGAACTGACGGGGGGGGGGGGCG
>JAOVYW010000014.1:1374948-1400215 GCA_025775045.1 Hiodon tergisus | reverse complement strand
GCCGGACCCCCCCCCCCCCCCAAAAAAAAAAAAAACGCCACCAGTGAGTAGGGGAAGGTGATAGAAATTAGAGGTCTATTAACACTTCCGAAGTGAGCAGGAAGTTAATACAAGAACAAGTAGGAGTTTCCTGTCACCATTTCTTGAGTGAAACACAGAGCGTATGAAATCATTGACAATGCGATGTCAATATGCACATGTTGCCGGGTTGTCAACCAGGCCTCGTGGAAGGGAACATTACCACAGTGGGAGAAGGACTGGCTGTGCCAGGTACTTACATGGGCACAGGCACCTTCCACGGCCGCTGTGAACGACAAACCAGAGGGCAAGAGTTAAATACCATGTGGATTCTGTTACACACTAAAGTTCGATTTGTTCTTTAAAAAACACGGATCTTTGATAAATATTTTTAAATGAGCAGACTGAACAGACGAAAAGAATCCTGGGCATTGTTGAGTTTTCATGAACCAGTGCTAGGTTAAAACTCATTTTAAAAAGGGTTACCTGAAGCAGACGGTCCACAGCGCAGAGGAGTTCTAACTGGTGCTGTGCGAGCAAAGACGGGTCCATCCACTGCTTCCTGGGCTGATTCCAGGATGGGGTTGCTGATCTGAAATCAGGACAAACTGAGTCAAGGATTTTAATATGCAGGACTTCTCACACTGAGAAATCTGCACATTAACACTGGCTGAAGTTCAGAAAGCTCACATGATTTCAGGGTGGGGTTGCTGATCTGAAATCAGGACAAACTGATTCAAGGATTTTAATATGCAGTGGGACTTCTCACACTGAGAAAGCTCACATGATTTCAGGAGCTACAGTTTATTTATTTGATTTGACTCGTACCAAAAAAAAGAAGAAATCCTTTGCCCGTTCTTAAGCTAATGCATTAGATTTAATGTCACCGGCATGCTCTGTGTGACCTGGCTTTCCCCATGGTTGGTGCAAGCGGTGCTGCTGCTTGCTGGGGGATCCACCTGTTCTGTGCCAGGTTTATCCGTGGTGCGGTCAGTCTGCCCCAGGGCAAGCTTAGTCAGGGTTATGGTTGTGGAGACCACAGAGTTCACAAAAGGCCCGGTCCTCTCCTGAACCTGCTGGTCTTCTAGAACAGAACACATAGAGCATCCCGCAGTTAGAGCTGGAGCAGCGTGTTGGACACAGCATGCATTGTCTAACCCCTTGTTTTTCAAAGTGGGGGCCACCAGGGGGCGCCTCAGCAGATTTTTATTTATTTTATTTTTTGCTGTGGTATTACTATTTAGGGGGCCTTGGGGTGGAAAAGTTTGGGGACCCCTGGTAACCCACTCTTATCAGTGACAACACAGTATATACACACTTTTTTTTACAACTGCTCTTAAACTGGCACGTAAACAGATGATGTGCTGCAAACCCCAGACCACTTGGTTAAGGTTTTCGTTCCAATGTAAAAAACATTTTCTTTTTCTTTTAGAGCAGTGACTTGCTGTAAATTCAACTACAAGTTCTTGCAAAAGCCCAAGCATTCATCTTTGCAAACTGGATCATCTGTGAAAAAAACAGTTCTGGAAGTGACCACAAGGTGTCAGAATGCACAAGTGATGGGACAGGCTTTTCAGACCTTTCTGTGGTACATGTTCAGCGCCTGTCTTTCCTGCAACACCCATCTCCCGCAGGTCTGGCAAGCTGGCCATAGCGTCCCCCTCCTCCCCGTTCTCCCTCTTTATGACCTGACACGACAGAAAGAAGCAAGTGAGCGCCGCGGTAGCTTAGAAAAAGGGCATCCTGTCCCAACAAGCATCAAGTCAACAACATGAGGGCAATGCGTGACGGTTTACAGTGGGCAGAGATGTGGGCCGGGTGGGCGTGATCTCCTCTGCAGAGCGTGTCCTGCAGTCCCTCTGTCGTATTAGAGGGATGGAGCTCTCGGCACCTGGAGGCGTGCTCTGAAGGGATTGGGCCGTCTCAGCAGCCGCCACCTCCAGCCCCTGAGCGCCTGTCGGAGGTGGGGGAACCAGTGCGGTGCCTTCAAAGAGCATCGGCGAGGTGGGTGAGGGGAGGAACCCCCCGCCCATCTCCGGCTCCCCGCTGGGAACCTCCTCCTCGCCGTTTGCCTGCCCTGTCCCGTCCACCTGAGGAGAGATGAACAGCAGAGACTGTTTTCACTGTTTTTTCACCGTGACCGAAACTTAATCTACCACTGACACACCAGAATCAAAACGGAAAACATTTATAATAACTAAAGAGATGGCTGGTGATGAAGTAATAAACCCCATTACAGGAGGGATTGCGCCTGGCCTTTTTTGCATTCATCAATAACTCGAATGTTGTTATAATTCTGGCCATTTATTTGTTGCATAGCCACAGACATTGTGCATAATAGATAGTAAATAGATTCAAGCCTATTAAATCTTAGTCAATTCAATAAGCAGAACAAAGGGCTGGAAGACACAAATGCTCAATTAACCTACAATGCATTTTCTGGAATCCTAAACTTTACTTTAAAGAGGACACTGGACCCCTTTTATTTAGGTTTTCGGGCATACTGACAGGTCTGAAAGGAGGAGCTTCCAGTAATTGGTGTCAGAGAAAAGAGGGTGTAAAATGAACGACTGATTAATGAGCGTGTGAGAAGCTATAAAGAGTGGCCAGAGAATGAAAGCATTCTGCCAGTCCAGGCGGCCTGTGTGGGTCTTTGAGCACTTAGGAGATCCCCTCCGTTTCAGGAGAACCTACTTTCCAGCTCCTTAAGGCACGAGAGAAAAGGGCCTCCTCTTGTATGGCCTTCACAGTGTAAAACAGTGTGTATGCGTCGGGGGTTTCCCACAGCGTCACTTATGAATAAACTTATCCTCTGGACTCCTACATAGGCTTTTTGCTTAGAATTACTAAGGAAATTCGAACCGGAGAGAACTAGCCACGTTATGTGCATGTTGACTTGTTCCCCTCTATGTAAGAATGGTTCTTACTTTGAGGGATTTGAGTCTGGCTTCTGGGTTCCCGGCTTGGGCGTATGGCTTGGGGATCAACAAAGGCACAGCCTTGGAGGAGAAGGTGTGAATTGGGGAGCGGGACTGGGCATGGGGGACCCCCGCCACCATAGCCTCCACCGTGGACGTGAACCTGGGGACTGGGAGCGACTGCTGCCTCAGATACTTCAGGGGGTTGTGCTCTCTGGTGGGTGGCATGCTGGGTTCGGCTGAAACGCTGCGCTCCAGCACACGCGGAAGCAGCAGCTGCTCCAGCACGGCCTCGCTGATGGTGAAGCGCTGGGCGTAGCGCTGGAGGACGGCCGCCGCCTCCTCGGGGGTACGGGCCCTCTGATAGGCCTCGCGCAGCTCCTGCTCACGCCGCTCCCTGGGGGAGCAGACATGGGAACCGTATAAGGGGCGGAGAGAAACAGGAACAAGAGTGCACAGGGGAACAGGGTGGGGGGCGGAGAGAAACAGGGACAGGACTAGTCAGGGGAACAAGGTGAAGGGCGGAGAGAAACAGGAACAAGAGTGCACAGGGAAACAGGGTGAGGGGCGGAGAGAAACAGGAACAAGAGTGCACAGGGAAACAGGGTGAGGGGCGGAGAGAAACAGGAACAAGAGTGCACAGGGGAACAGGGTGAGGGGCGGAGAGAAACAGGAACAAGAGTGCACAGGGGAAGAGGGTGAGGGGAGAAGAGAAACAGGAACAGGAGCAGACAGGGGAACAGGGTGAGGGGCGGAGAGAAACAGGAACAGGACTAGACAGGGGAACAGGGTGAGGGGCGGAGAGAAACAGGAACAAGAGTGCACAGGGGAACAGGGTGGGGGGCGGAGAGAAACAGGGACAGGACTAGTCAGGGGAACAGGGTGAAGGGCGGAGAGAAACAGGAACAGGACTAGACAGGGGAACAGGGTGAGGGACAGAGAGAAACAGGAACAGGAGCAGACATGGGAACAAGGTGAAGGGCGGAGAGAAACAGGAACAGGAGACCTGAGATATCTACAGAACGGTGGACTGCGCCAGGCAGCGACAGAACGCGACATCACTTTCACTCAGAACAACGCACTTCTCTTCCACAATCTCCCTGTAGGTCTTGATACTCTTCCTCCTCTGGGACATGTTCTCATCTCCGCTCATCAGTCTCTCCATCATCTTCCTCTCCTCCTCTTTCTTGATCAGGTCCTGCGAGACGCTCCTCCTACGACTCTTCCACCGTGCCAGGTCCTGCCCACCAGAAAAGAACGCACTCCCATCGCTGTGACTACCCGCACCATCACTTCGAGTGTGCCAACAGACAGATGTCGTAATTTGCCCATACATGGTCATGTGTACAGGCACATACTGTACAGTACAAAAGCCTTAGGCACCCTAGCTTTTTTACATAAACGTACTCTTTGATGTTAAATTTTTGTCTTCAGCATTTCTGTGTCAGTAGAAAAGAACATGTCCAAACATTAATTTTCCAAAAGAAGAACAAACAAGGAGATGGCCAACAGATGGTATGGTCTCCACAGAGCCCTGATCTAATCATCATCAAAGCTGTCTGGGATTACCTGGACAGACAGAAGCAAGCGAGACAGCCAGAAGTCTGTCTCGAAGAACTGTGCAATGTTCTCCAAGATGCTTGTCCCTAAGAAAACTGATGCAGTTTTAAAGGCAAAGGGTGGTCACATCAAATATTGATTTGATTCTTTGTGGGGTTTTTTTTGTTTATTTTTCACTGAGTACTGCCGGAGTATTTATTTAATATTTAGAAATTTCTTATTTAGTTATTTTTGAAAGCATCTTTGCTTTACAGGATTTTTTTCACAAGTGCCTCAGACTTTTGCACAGTATTGCATACCTACGGCCGATATCACAACAGAGGCTGGCCAGGGGAACTCACGTCCTGCCAGTGGATCTCCTCCTCCCTCAGCTTGTTATACTGATTGTGCATGAGCTCGTGCCTGGCCTGGGAGTGAGGCGGTAGGAAGACGTCCCCCTCGCAGCGCATATCGATCATGCTCACGCTCCTGCACACAGAGACAGTGGAGGCGGTCAAGGTTACCGAGCCCCGCCCTGCCCGGACCGACCCGCCAAGCGCACGGAAGTCGTCTTTTAGGCTGAAACGCTGGATGGTCACAAAGATTGTTCAAAAAGCACTTCAATTCTATAGAAATAACAATAAGAAAGATGATGACCAGAGAAACAAGCAGAGAAGAATTTTCACACGTTGGACAATCCGAATACAGAAATACCCAGGGACCCATCTCTCATCTTAAAATGTTCTCTAGTCACTATGGCAGCTGTGTCAATGATGAAGGGCACTTTAATGGCAAACACCAGAGAGACATACAGTGAAGTTAACTGGAGAGTGCCACGGTTTTCTCCAGGGTAGAATGGAGCCTCAGATCGCTGCGCCAGTCCAAATGTTAGGGGTAATGTTAGGCAAAGCATTTGAGGGCCACATGCAACAAAGATGCACTTACCACAAGTCCCCACAAGGTGGCACTCTGCAACAAAGACCAGGTGCGAGGAGCAGGCAGAGCCACAGAGTCAGTATATTTTACAGGCCAGGCCTGACCCACATTCTGAGCATGCTTCAGACGAACCCAAAGGAAACGCAGATGGGAGTCAGAATTGTGAGGGGGATTTAAAATAAGGCAACATTAATACATAATCCTCCAAAAGTGCTGCTGCTGCTGGTAATCAGGGTAGAATCACAGACTGACCGAGAGAACAATAATAGCTTGGAGAGTGGTCATTCGAGTGTCTTGTGAAGACAGACATGCAAACTGATTAACCCTATGCAAACAAGTCCCAGGATGAGGAACGCTGGGGGCCAGAGAACCACGGCGAAAGTTGGCACGCAGCAGGAGCACGCGTTAGGTGTGTGCGGGTGTGTGCAGGCGTGCACGCTGGTCCTGTGAGGTGTGAGACGCGAACCGGGCGAACGGCGAGAGCGGGGAAAACTGTAACCCATGCACCTCGGCCCGGCCCCATGTCCGGCAGTTCGGGGGCGTAAGCAAACCAACATAGAGGTAGAAGGACTTACTCTGGGTCATCGGACTCACTAACTCTGTGGCCGAATCTATAAGGGAGGAAATGACAAAGAAAACACAAAAGAAAAAAACAAACAATGAAATTTACCATGAACTTCAAAGACACACCACAGCCTGCTATGGATCAGACATTTGTGCAAAAATTGGGCAGAAAGGCTCACGGGAGACAACAATAGCATAAAGCAACCCCTTAAACACTACAGACCATGAAGCGACCCCTTCAAAACTACAGACCATAAAGCGGCCCATACAACACTACAGACCATAAAGCGACCCCTTCAATGCTACAGACCATAAAGCGAGCCCTTCAACGCTACAGACCATAAAGCGACCCCTTTAACGCTACAGACCATAAAGCGACCCCTTAAACACTACAGAACTGCACTGAAGCTGATCCGACTTTCAGCAGCGGAAAGACTTACTTCCTCAGAAACAGACAGAAAATGTCATGCCAGTTAAAAGCACTCCAAAAAGTGGATTAAAGACCATTCGCCTAAAATCGCGTATTAATATGATCCACAAACATGTTACTTGAGCATGGAAATGTTCTTTTTAACTCCAGGAAATGCATACAGAGGTCCAAGTTCTAACTTCAAAAGCCACCCCCCACCCCACACTACTCAAGTCAGAGGTTTTGGAAACTTCACCAGCATAATGTAAACTGCAGATGGCTCCAAAAATCATCACCGGACACAAGTGGGACTGAGGTTTGCAGTACTGACAGTAACCACAAGAAAGCCTAAGATGCCCAGCGAACATAAGCCTTTTTATAATTAAAATCACTTAAGATATTTGGCAATATTTATTGCGCGGACGTGTACACATGGCACGTAATGTATACATTTTTAAAAACGGGAACAAATGGCTTTGCTTCACCAAGACACAGAAATATATTGTGATCTTGACATGACTGCATGTCATGTGAATGACCGCTATATTCCACATTTCTGTTCATAGCACTTTAGAAAGACTTCATGAGGAGTCATTATTTAGGTCTGATGCAGTCATATCGAGCACGGGAAAATAAGAACAGCAGAGCAAAAGGAAGGATTGTCCCGAGGTTTGTCCCGATGTTTAGCGGACTGGGTTTCATACACAGCTATTTCACGAGGAGTATCGATTCAAGGTCTTGTCCTTGATAAACACATGCTCTAACTATGCAACCAAATAAAAAAACTAAAAAAACCAACAAAGTTGTTTTCATGCAGAGGAAGTCCGAAACAGTCACTCCAGACATGCAATCTCTTCTTAGAGAACAGGAGATAGGGTCTTCCGGTCATTCTCCAACCTCTTTGTCTTCACCCCATGCAAGAGCCAGTGTTCTGAACATCTGCACTCCAACTCCACATGTTCCGTTTCTCCCTCCCCCAACCAAAGCAGGTCAGGTGGAGGGGAGAGGTGGGGCCATGTTAGAGATGCAATGTGTGCGAGGTTGTGCGAACAGTGCAAAAAACAAAAACAAAAGATAGCAGCCCAAAACACAGAAAGGCACGATTCCTTCCCATTTGGGGGCAGGTGAAAAGGGGTATGCACGGCTATAGAAGTACACCGAACTTGCATGCAAGTCGGAGCGGAGGCTTCATAAAAACGCCCCGTCCCATGTCTCCGATGAGCACTGCTTGCAGGAATATTTCATCCAAACGATTAGAATTCCTCATGCTTCCTCCGTCTCTGAAATGCATTGTAGCGATTCAAAAAGCCCTAATATTATCCTGTCAAAAAAAATCTATTCCCAACCGGTTGAGGGACATCACCAGATCCACAGATAAAATTCTGTTAAAACTGCGCAAGTTTTGACAAAGATACGATTGGTGGGCAGAATGAGACCCCAGGGAAATACTGAATTGCGCCAATGACTCTACTGAAGTGATCTCGACCACTAGGAGAAATAAAACACATTCCATTCCAGGCATCGCCATTAAAATGGCCATTAAAATGGCCATTAAATAGGGTGTTATTATGGATGCAGGGAGTCTCACATTGGAGGGAGCTCATCGTGTAACCAGGAGGGTCTTCGCCAGGTTGCCTCCCCCTCCTTTTGGCCGTTTTTCGGGGAGCTGCATTTGGGCAAGGTGAGGGCGTGCCTTCTCCACACGTCATCCATCCCCACGTGTACCTGAAGAGAGGCAAAACCCCCCTCTCCGCCTGCCTCCTCCGTGCCCAACATCTGCGGGGACGTCCTCAGCATGCAGGGGCCGTCCCTCGGAACGGCGTCGTCATGGCTAGTCTCGGCGATGGAAGTGGTGATTGTCATGGGCGCCCGAAATAGTTCAGCGGAACGCAAGAGGCCCACGCTACTGCTGAGAGAATGATCCAGTTTCAGCAGGGAGGAGTAGTAAAATGTCTCAGAAGAAATACTAAAAGAAATCATCAAGTACGTGATGGAAGTAACAGGCATCGAGTAAAATAAAAGGAAAACAACTGTGGAGGCACAAGAGTTTGACAGGTAACATCAGCATTATCTCTTTGAAAACAATTTCTACTGGATTAGAAAAATGCACAATATATGCTGAGATTCTATAAACGACTGACTAAAACAAGAAGAGGTGAATGGGAGATAACGTCAGTCATGGCTGACCTCTCTGAGTAATAGGCAAGTGTGTTAGATGTTAAGTAGATCTCCTATTGGATAACTGGGAACAACTGTGTGAAACACTCAAATTTGAGACTCATATATTTTGGGCCAATGCTATTCTCTCTGATGCAGACAAACTAAAGAGCTGTTCATTATATTTCCAGGGTGTCTCTCAAACCCAAACAGTTTAACCATGGCCAGAGTCGTGGCCACAGCACTGCACTGACATCCACCCCGCAAGATGTCTCACAGCCTGACATTTCCCTTCACCTGATCCCTGGCCAGGCCCATCTGCAGCTCAGCCGCCAATGATGAAAAGGGAGAGAAAGGCAGGGCGTGGGTGTGGCTTAGTGACTGACAGATCCAGATGCAGGGATGATGGTTTAAATGCTTTCCATAGGAGCTTCCCTCTAAACCAAGTTAAAACATCGGTGTTTCATTTGCCTTGCCTTCAGCTAGGTCTCTGGTAAAGGTAGGAACTACCTGGTGTCTTCATTTCTCCTAGTGTCCATTCAACAGCCACAACCAGGTCAGAGTTCAAGGACTGTGTAAGCACCATTTTACTTCCATTACTCTAGTTTACCACTTCCTACAAGTATACATGCTGTCCTCAGGCAAGTGTCAGTTAAAACATAATGGAACTTTTAAGGTTGTAGAAAAAAAGGTCAGAAAAAAGATATCACACTAAATTTGCAAATACTGTTAAAATTAGAGGCTTATGTCAAGATCAGTATAATCCTGTTACGAAATGCATGACTGTGCATGAACTCGGTTCAGCCGAACTGTCTTGTCCTGCTGTGTGTGCAGTCCTGTTGTGTGCGCAGTCAGAACAGCATGGCACGTTTGGTGCAGAAAGTGGACCAGAGCAGAATGCCCTGGAGGACATTCTGATCCAGGAGACACCAACTGGCCGGGCCTAGTTTCCCAGCTTTCATGGGAGAGTTTGTGTGTTTATTGGCAGTTCAAGCCAGAAAAATAAATGCTCAAACCCAGAATACTCAGAACTTTAATGCTAGTGTACATCATTGGGCCCAGGCCACTTTTCCAAGGAAAACGCTAAAATGCTAAGTTATAGGTTAACCTTAATGCTTTCCTCAAGCTTTTAAGGCCCATTTCCAGCAGAACTAAAGACAGCAAACCCTTCGCACTTTGAAAGTGTGGAGAAGGTTGTGTAGATCGGACATATTAATTCCCATTCAAAAGGCATGATTGCAAGCTCAAGACAGCAAGGTGTGAAAACTGGGCATGGCACTGTACATGTGACCATCAGGTGCATGGAACTATTCCTTCGGTGAAAAGCATCTTCCAACCCTTCACAATTCCATGAAAATCCACAAATAAGTGGGTGTCCCTCGAATACGCTTTCACTTCTGTTGTGGGCTTCTGAGCCCAAACTCAGCCAATGCCAAAGCGAACCGTGCTGGCATCCAACAAAAAACTCCCCCCAAAAACCTGAGCCACCGGTCCAGAAGCTGAACCGCAGAAACGCAAAACACACGAATCCCACCCACCGCTACTCACTTTCAGAGCCAAATTCTTTCTGTGAGCCCTCATACACAATGACTAATGTTCTGTCACATATTCGATTCGCTTACAATGGGTTTAGGCAACAACCATCGTTATTGATCAGTGGCGCAGCACCAGCGAATTGAAGAAAGGCAGACAACAGCCACGGCGGACAAGAGAATAGTCACGGCTTATGTTACGGCCATGTATGTGTCTGTGTGTCCCTATTTTTGTGTGCTGTGTTCATCTCCCCTCCCCCCCTCTTGTTCCATCTACCTCTCACTCATTCATACTCTAGATGTCGAGAAGAGCCACAGCGGACAAGAGAACAGCCACGGCAGACAACAAAACAGCCACGGTGAACAAGAGAGCAGACTGAACGAGCTGAAGGACAGGGCTGTCTTCCACAGGCACCATGATGAGCACTGGCCCTCACACATGGCTCATTGCAGGTGGCAAGAACAAATGTGTCTCCAACAGGGGGTCCTGCGGTGAAGATGCAGAGGAGGAAATGTTTATCCAGGCCATGGTCACGGGTCAGCTGGCACGCCCGGTCGGTGAACAGGGGTCTCGTCTTTACAGAAACCTATTGTGCTTATATATGACAGGTTACACTTCCATGTTGCGAGACCGTAGACTTATAGAGAACAGATCTTGAATAACCATGAATCTGAGTAGATAAAACTGAAGAGGTTCCTTGGAATGAGGCCATTAATAAAACCCATGCACGGGCAGCCATGTTTCTGTCAATGTAGTTTTTCCCTAAATCCTGTCCCCTCAGTTTAAGTACATTAAAGGAGTTTATTATAAGTCATTTCAGTCCTGAACAAGGTTAAACCCCCCCCCCCCTTTCCCTCAGCTCCTATGCTGGAACACTACGTAGAGAAAAAAAAATTCACTTGACTTGGTTCCATTTTTATATTCCATTTTATAAATCATAGTGCAACAAAATTCCAAGGTTTAGTTAAGGATTCGGAGCTGTGGGAAAATTGGCCAGCTCTTTGCGATTTAAGTGCTATGTCAGGCAAAGGAAAAACAAAACAAAAAAAAATTCTCCGTTCGGTGTCAGAACATCATAAAACTATGGGCTTTTCTGCGCTACCAGAGACTAGCTGTCAAAGAAAACCTTTTCAACTCGATAAATCTGTCTAATTTCATAACACAAAAAAGTTCCTGCTTAAACTACTGCTAACTATAAATCTTCTCGCTACAGACGGATGGTTATTTCAACGGTATTCACGGAAACTTAACATGGACCGCACTGGAAATGGTATAACAATGCCTGTTTACGAGCTGTGAGCGCTTGTGCGCCAAGAACTCCTCAACTTCAATAAATAAACAGCAACCACCACTCACACGCCATATTTGCACAGGCCATCCAAAGAACTGTCTTCAGTTGACTTCTGTGGTGATAAACATCTAAACCAACACATTTTAATGACTTTTAAACTAGAACCACTTGTGTACATGTAATTGTTGGACAGGTGTGCAAGCAGTTTATTTTGTCATTTAACTGTACATTCAGTTTTAATTGCATTTCCAAGACCTAGCCTGCGGATGCAAACCTGGAGCTAGCGAAATGAAGATTTAGGCGGACACGGTGAACACTTTTAAACTAGAACCACTTCAGTATTTGTAGGACAGGTGTGTAAGCAGTTCTTTTGTAGCTAACTACAGATTCAGTTTTAATTGGATTTCTAAGACCTAGCCTGTAGATGCAAACCTGCAGCCAGCGAAACGAAGATTAAAGGTGCACTACAAACATCTACATTCTTCTGGAGACAGGGAACGTTTTGATATTTTAAATTGCGTAGGTTGGATTCATTTAACTGGTCATACTTCAGGCCTATGACTATGTTGGAAGAAGGTTAAAAGCAGAAAATCAACCATTCCAACTTGTGGTTAACTAGTTTTAGCCAAGGAGGCAGAATCCTGTTCTGCACAGAAAATATCACTGGGCTAAACACATCTATCAAAGCCACCCATTGTGACAAAGTGCAGCAGACAAACCATCAGTCTTCAGTGCTAGACTATTAGGCAAAAACTTTGATCCCACTCTTCTATCCTACTGGCAACATTAATCTTTCTGTCCCAGATTGTTAGCACAGGAATGTAAGCCCGCTCGTCTCAAAAACACTGGATTCAAGCTTGGCAAGAAATCCACTTGTGTCCATACGCGAACATCTGTGGTATAAACGCTAAGGACCCAAAGCAGCTTATACGACAAATTCGCCTAAAAAACCTTCGCCTCTGTGTTTCTCCTTTTAAACCAGGTTTTAGACTTCCGTTGCCACACTTTTATTAGGATGTGAAGTGACAGACTAAAACAACTACCTAATTGGACATCCAGAAGGTGTGTAGAACTCCAAAGCCGATAGGTAACTCGGGGACGTTGTGGTCTCCTTACCTGAAGGGTCCGTCCCCACTGATGGGGGAGGTGGCCGTGCTCCAACTTTGGCGCCCCTCTTCGCGGTCCGGCCTCCGGCGGCGTAGGAGCACGGGCGCATAGGCGCTCTGGTTGCTCCGGTTGGGCAGGTACTGGTTGAAGGGCATGACGGTCCGCGGCTCGCTGCAGGAGGTGCGGCGGGTGAGCATGTCGTCTTTCCGGACGTCTGGCAGCCTCCGGTGGGGAGCGTCCGACTCAGAGTCGCTGCCGCGGCCTGGGGAGTGGGGCGGTGGGCAACTAGGTCAGGAAAAAGTGCGTTTGCGGTCAGCTACGGGCTAATACATACTTAGTGTGTTTAAGAGTTGTTTGATGGAGCAGAAAGCTAAGCAATTTGGTTTAGACCATTGTGAAATATCTGCTAGTAAAGGGGATGTGAGTACTCATTAACCCAATTATACAAGGAAACGTACTACAGAAACATATGGCGTTTCATTCACCCAGGCTGTTCGCACCTGCCTTTGGACTTCTCAGGGACGCTTCCACGGGTAAGCTCTAATGAAAACCATAGGCTTACGAAGAATTCTCATCATTTATACCCGACAGTAGGGATGTTTTTAACTGTCCACTTAGAATTCTACACCGTTTACTGGATGCCCCTATAGCTAAACATTCTACAACTTTCCATTCACATAGCTATTTTAAAATAAATATACATCCTCAGGTAAGCCTTAACGGACAGCAGTTCTATCCTCAGGATGGGACACTACATTCTGAACCCCAGAGGCCTCCCTGATAGGCTCACAAACAAGGCTACATATCAACATTCTTCCGATAAAAGCATCCAGTGGCTGAAAACAGTGGTCCCGGCTGAAGTTTCAGAAACATAAAAAGCAATCTTTTTAGCTTTCAGGGGTGACTTAAAAGGTCGCCGATTTATTTGGAGTGAAGCTTGTCTGCAAATTCTTAAACGCGGCTATCAAATTACTCTATACAAGCCCTGCCAATATCCGAGATGCAATTTCATTCCATCTTGTAATTATGGTCAAACCAAATTTCTTATTTGAATGGCAGCTGCAGCAACAAAAACTGATTGCTAGCAGAAAGACCCATGTAGTTGCTTTATTTGGTGTAAACAGGAGTAATTTTGCCCCCTCGAGCCAGGAGCAACGGGTTGGATCAGGAAGCCTCGAGCATGGTTCCTGAGGACAGCGAACACACTGAGCTCGAGTGACCCAGTGTCCTCACCGGTAGTCCGGTTCCCCGCACGGGAGGAGAGGGTGGAGGGTGGAGGGTGGAGGGCTCTGGAGCTTACCCAGAGCCGGCAGATCCCTGCGGAGCTGACGACCCCTGTAGAACCACAACGCTGGTCACGTGACCATAGCCGCACACAGACCGGAGAAGTGGACCATGGCTCTCTCTGCCCTGGAGATTGCTCCAGATTTACACAGAACAGAATTTTAAATGAAAAGGCCACTTGTAACCAAACCGGGAAACTCCAGCATAAACAAGAGTTTGGGGAAACACATGCTTCCTGATGTTAAGTTGCTCAGGAAAACAAAAACATTTTTCAGTCAGTTTTAAAAGAACATTTCTGTCAATTGTTTTTGGTGATGCAGGCTTTCTAAACTGGCATTCTTCTCTGGTGAAAGCAAATGGTTTTGAGAGGATACTGCTGTCATTTCTGCTACCCTTTGTCAAAAACTCATAACAAACGCCGCACTCGCCCTTCGGCTCGAAAAGTTTTCCTTCCTTAGGTATCCTTGGCACTTCCGATGGGACAAAACACTCCAAAAAGGGGACATTGCCTGCTTTCTCAATTTCCTGGAGTTCCCTAGGCCTCCAAGGAAATAGTCAGTGTTTACATATTTTACATGAAAAACCGCCCACTGTCAATAAATCCCATTAGACAAGGCAATCCAGGTTTCTAAACAGTTCACAAGTTAATTCACAAGCTGGCCGTGTTTACGTTGTCATTCAGCAGTGCTTTAACACAGCAAGGATAACAGCAAACATAAAACTCTGCTGCACCAAAGTCTCCAGTGTGTGCTCCAGTACATTATCCAAATATGTTGCTCTTCAACAATCTTCGCCACACCCTTGCAGTATGAAACAATGTCTGGTCTCCTTTTCTGTACCACAGAGCCCTGTGTTTATGACATCCGTGTTACCAGCCTCTCAAGTTACCCAATAAGAGAGCCCTTTTACCATTGAATACACTACATTTATCTTGATAATAAAGCTGAGTTGTTCTCCTGAACATCTCAGGTGCCAAGGTAACTTCCTTTTTTTCACTGTTCAAAGCACTAAAGTTCAGTTTAACAGCAAAAGTCTCAAAACCAGAAATGCTTATTTAAAACATGCTTATATACTATTTTTCCTTACTATGCATTAGTTTTCTGCTCTTTAAATGAGATCATTTCAGAGACTTCTTTCTCCCCAACCGGGGCCTGCGACATCCGCCCCATCCCCTGTGAGCATGAGTGTGGATGGTTCTTGGCCAGAGGACGAATTTGTCATACACATGACTGGAACTCAGTAGCTGCCACAGCAGACTCCAGGCTTTCTGGACACTGTAAATACCAGCAGCCCGTTGTCCGCAGCTGCGCTCACTCTTTTACTGCGACCATATATGAGGAGTGAAAAGTCCTTGCATTTCGGCCCTCCATTCCAGTGGCCAAAATGCTCCTGCACTTCTAAAAACAACCCTTTACTCAAATCTTCACATTCATTTAAAGGCAGGGGCGCTAACGCTACCGTTTTTGCTAATATATGGAAACATTTACTCGATAACGTATCTGCCTCCATGATGGCAAAGCGTAGCTGTCCAATATTCTGAAATATAATTTTAGTCCAATAGTACACTAGATGAGGCTGGCCCGAAAGTTGGACTACAGTCCACTGACTACTGCCTCCTGAATTTTTCAGCAGTTTTAGCCATTACCGCGTACTGAGAAAATACATGTCAAATTTCATCCACTATACAAAACTATTAGTTGTCTTTGCATTTAGCTAATGATATGAAGATTTAAGCAGATGAAATGTTGATAATTAAATACATACAGAAAGACACACATGCAAGTGTTCTCATATTGTTAAAAAATTATTGATTTATTTTTGCTCTTGACCGTTCGCACATAACCGTGCAAAATATACTTGCTTTGCAGTTCAAGTCAAAAAAGCAGAGAACACATAAACCACTTTATCTTCACACTTAACACATGATAGCCAGCAAGGACAGACATGCACGAGTGGGAGGGCTTGTGAATGAGCCCAAAGTCGATATATACTGTAAAAAAATTTAAAACCATTCGGTGATGTCAAACATCTCTTATGTCAGTGATACTGCCCAAAGTTCCGAAGATTCCTGCAACGCCTGACATTCCGGTTCCGTTAACTCTCCCACACCCACCCATGGCACACAGCACCCATGGGGCCAAAGACCTAAGCTACGTAGCAAATGGACAGATCTTTAACACTGACTTTTAATGCACATGGAATCATAAAAAGCAAAAGAAAGCCCGGCATATCCCAATGCGTGCACAGCTGCGAAAAAACCGGACGCTTAGGGAAACAAACGAACAGATTCAGATAATCACAAGCCAGACGATCTCACACAGATTAACATATGCCGAAAGCCCGACGCTAACTGAAGTCAATGCATCGGAGACAAGAGGTCACACCACCATAAAAAGGCACACACCCTGAGACGCGACTACACGGAGGCAGGCTTTGGAACCAACCATCGCTGCTGCCCCGGACGGCCACGTCCGGGGAGGGGGTCTGCTGCGAGCAGGAGCCGAAGGAGTCCAGGCTGTCGAAGGAGTCGTCCCGGCCGTGGCGCGGGGGCGAGAGCGAGTCGCTGCGCTCCGAGTCCCAGCAGTCGATGTAGCCGCTGTCCCGAATGCTACGCTTGGGGCTGTCCGCGTTCTCGGCCTCCTGACACAACACAAATATGGAGGGGGGTAGAGAGAGGCTTTTTCAGTTACGTCAGAAAACGCTCTTTCTTAATCACGGCTTCATACACAGAAAGAGATGGGGCACAATGTCCACAGCTCTCCATTTCCACGAAGCAGAGAAAACAGATGGATTGAAAAGACCAGAGATGCCAGCTCACTGGAAAAACAGTCAGTCATCCCATAGGTAGAAACTGTGGCTGTCATTAACGTGAGGGACGAGCGGCACGCTGGGAGCTGGGGTACCTGCGGACGGTTCATCCTTCTCACCAAGCTGTGGCTCCAGGCGAAAGCACTGACGCAGTACTGAGCCGGGACTGCGTGCGCCGCGTTTTATTTCAGGACCATGTCAGCACGCTCCAGAAATCCAAGCAGGCACCAGCCCTTCTAATAAAAATCTCCCGCGGTCAGTCTGTCGTGCGCGCTCTCTCTCTCTCTCTCTCTCTCTCTCTCTCTCTCTCCCTCTAGTGCTCTCTCTCTCTCTCTCTCTCTACCATTTAACTTTCTTCTCTCGCTTTATCTCGTTTACACTCCTCCATTTCCTTCTCCCTCTCTATTTAGTCTGTGAGGAAGCAGAGACCGTGGCCCGTGGCCCGCCTCCATCAGTGTCCACAAAGAATGAAAGCAGGGGCTGGCCCCTCCGATAGCCCAGGACTCAGACAGCTTTTCCTGCACCCATCTCCCCCCCCTCACCTCCTGAGAGGAAGTCAGCCGGTCCAGCCCTCCCTCTGAGGGAGGATACAGAACTGCTAACAGCTGACCCGTGCGGCCGGGGGCACCGGGAACAATGGCAGCCTTTGACGGCCCTCGGCCACCAGAGAAATTCCGCGCACCTCACCAATCTACTTTTCCGAAATCAGGGCGAAACCCTACCTTCGCGGAGAGGTCGTAGGGGGCCGCTCGGAGGCGCAGCATCGCGCCCAGGTCGGATCGCACACCGCCGGAGGGACTGGCTAACGCACCGGAGGGAGGGAATTTCCACAATGAGCCTCCTGTTGCGCTCCGCATTTTTACCGCACACGTAAGCCATGACAAGACAGGCGAGAACTGAAATACCCAACACAAATGCTCCACACGCATACCTAACAACAAACCTGCACATGCTGCAATCAGATGATAAAACCAAACCCTGGTGAGAACCTTGTTCTCTCACTAAAGGGGTCAGATTGCCGGTAATAGTGCTATCTGTCAGAGACCGGCTCTGTTTATACAGAGCAGAGAAACCTGGTAGCCTGAGGGATCCCATGCAAAGCAACAGAAGTTTACACAGACTGTTTGTTTTCTTTCGAGCCAGTGAGTATTAGATGTCAAATATATTGCTTTGACTTGGCTCTGCAATATTCTTGTGACACCTCATCCCCAGGCCTGATCAGGAAATCCTTATATTGGAGGTTTCCTTGGAGACTGAACCCACATCCACACTCTTTACTATGATGTCAGGTTTTAACTATTTGCAAGTCGCCCCGAATAAGGCTGTCACCTAAATGAGAAAAATATCCAGTCCTGCAGGAAATCCCCAGCATTGCACCTTTCAGATTTGAATGTTTCAACCTACAGAATACCAAAAAAATGTTACTGGGCCGTTAACACTGGATTGCAGACGGGGAACACAAAATTAGAAAACTTTCCTTCTTCTGTTCCGTCTTAAAAATATATCCGTGCCTCTGTTAGATTTTGAAGATTGTAATAACTTTCCCCACATCATCGCTCATGGAAAGCCTGTCAGTCGTAACAGGATGACTTCATCTCCCATGTGTTCATTTCTCCTTCTGGAAGGTATCTCCAGTGCAGTCCCTTCCCTCCCTAACAAACGCCCAATTCTGAAACACATGGGCCTGGTCCTCATCTCTTTCCGATGGCTTCAGATCATGGTTCGGAGAGAGAGCGCAAGCACGTCTTCTAGGACAGCATGTGACAGAGAGCACGACACCCATCAATCAGAATCAACACCGACAGCAGCGTTAAGAGGAAGACGGACAAGTGTATCGACTCCAAAAGCTCCCTGATTTACAGAGCTGGATCATTCCCTGTGGTTTATTGATCTTTAATCCAGCGTTAATGGTGTGCCTGCACATATTATAGATGAGTTAGCATAGGATTTGAATTTGGCATCACACGGGTCCAACTTCTCCCCATTGAAAAGCATGTCAAGCTTCACAGCTCATGGTTCAGAAGAGCAGTACCTGTCGCATCGGTGACAACAGCCCCTCAAACTTCTTCAGGTCCAGCGTGGGCCCGCTGTACCACGTGCAGCTGTTGGCAGCCCTCCCCAGCCAGTAGAGGGTGATCAGAACCTGGAGTCCAAAGCATAAAGATCCGTTCACTGTCAAAAACTAATTGGTTGACGGCCCTGTGGGTAAAGGGCCCCCTTATAAGCGGCCAAATGAGGCATAACGAACATATGACATGCGGTATATTCAAAAGGAAAATATCAGCCACACACACATCACGACAGAGGAGGAAATATCAACTATGTCCGACATTGAGGTCTCTGACCATGGAGTGTTTGTCTGCCCATTATGTCACTTTCCGGTGAGACGCAACTCCCCGACTGATTCAGCCACGCCACAGAAAAGCTACATAAAACACTGTAGCAATTGCAACAGTATGTTTGCTTACCTGAACCTATGAAACTACAGAACATATGCAAGTTCCAGATTAGGCAAAGGTCTACACGTTCGCAGTGGAAATGTATCTCGCCTGGGAGGCGTGAAAATCGGCTCCCTGATGCAAAGCAACATCCATCCATTACAGCACAGGAGCGCTCTCCTGAATGAGAACGCTGCATTCCCCGCTCCTGTGCAGCGTTCACATTAGCATCGTTGCCATCAAAAAGGCTAAGCTGACTCAGAAAATCGGCTGTGTCAGCATCCTTTCATTAAGTGCTGGGGTCCGCAAATGCTGCCTGTGAAAAAAACGTCACGCGTCGCAATCGCTGAACAAACAGGTCCCTCTGAACAGCAGGACTCAGCGGCCGGACAACAGCCTCTCCCTTCAGGGCACGTCCCGCGCCCTCGCGAGGATGCTCTGGGGGTAGCTCTGCAGCAGCGTGGAGAGAAGAAAAAGCAGGGACGGGGGTGGGGGAGGTACTCACATTTTTCAGCTTCCTGCTGCAGTCCGAGCCCCTAGGAAAATCAGAAACAGAAAAACGCTGGGCTGCATGATCAGTAAGGCAGATGCAAATCGCCCCCCCGGTTCTCGAGGAAGAAGAACTGAAAACAACTCAGCCATGTGGAGGCTGGAACACAATGCCTGGAAAAACCAAGCGAGGATTTGCCCGACTGCGGTGGAGAAGAACGGACAGAACCGCAGAGTTCCTCTCCTATTGACGGACTCAAAACTACCACCAAAAAGCATCGCCAAAGTCAAATAAGCAAACCGCCAGCCGTCATCTCTTGCTCTTCTGTAAGTGGAATTAGCATTTCTGGAGGCATCTCTACCGTTTTCCATCGCTTAGACCACTTTTGTTGTTCGTCATATAGGCAGGTTTCAATATTTAAAGCCAGTGCCCAATAATCCAAGGCCTGTCACTGAGAAATTCATCAAACAGCAGAGGTGGTGGCTACCAGTGAAGCTGGGGTCCGTAATACACCTCATAATACACCTCATAATACACCTCATAATACACCTCAGGCCCTTCGCCTCTGAAGCCACCTACCTGTTGCACTTGGGTCTCCCCCCTCGCTGATAAGCCGGCACCAGTCGCTTTCCTGAATGCCGCAACCCCTTGCTGCCTCGGAACGGGCCGGTGAGGGAAACTGTTCTGGTGTCAGCTTTCTTCCCCTCCTGGCTTATTAATTGCACAGCTAAAGCCCAACGATGGCCACTTCCCCAAGGGTGTGGCCGAGAGCGAAGGTTTGGCATCAGCAATGAAACCTGCAGGACTGTACCAGGTGTAGCTATGGTTTCGGCTGCCTGTCAGCATTACAACAGTGGGCCCTTGTGTCCTCTGCTCCCGATCACGCTAAATAAACAGAGCTCTGTTTTTCACCTTGCACCACTCAATCTTAAATCTGGAAACTGCAGATTCCACTCAGTATTAGATCACTCTTCGTGTGATATAACCCCCCCTCTGGCTTGTCATTTGTCTTGGAGATCAATCAAGTTTCCAACAACAAACTTCTGGAAGGCGTGTACCAGGCCTTCGTCCTTTGAGCGATCAGCAGCAAAATGAGACAGGTGTGCGGTCCTGCAAGGCCAGCCGGGAATGAGCTGGTACATCAGCACCAGCTGTACTCCTATTGACACTAACTCACTGGTGCACAGAGTGGCAGGCCCTGGGTCACCGTACCGTCACTGGTTAAGATGTATCTACCTTCCTACACAACCCCACATGGAAAGATTTCAACAGCAACTCTGTTTTAATAAAACTCCAGAATACAATATACCTTGGGTCAGCATTACACTTCAGGCACGTTTAATTGAGAATTAATGCTCTTAATGATGTAGAGTAGCTGTTCAGTTTGCACAAAACGGATCTGACCTTGGTGCTGTGAGAGTCTGTCGGTGCATTCAATAATAGTGTCCTTTTAAAATTAGTGGATATCCCAGCTCCTCAGAAAGTGTGAATGTCAGAGGTATCGGTGTTTTGAATCCATGCACCGTGTGACTAACACAACAGACACCGACACACACACACACACACACACACACACACACACGGCCCAGCTGCTGACATAACCTGTTGGCCCACTTTTGGGCAATACTCTCAGTTTCAGTGTTCCCAAAACAAAAGATCTTTCTCTCGCTACACGACTGGAGGAAAAAACTAACCTCAATTGTTCCTGTGAGGTAGACAGTGCAAGTGCAAATGTTTACAAACATCACTTTACTGTAAAGTTAAATATAAGTGTAGTCTTTACCATCTTAAATTGCCCCCCTTTCAGAAAACGTGAAGCTATTCCAAGCCCTACGTGGTGCTTTTCTCATTATCTGTAATTACAGCCACCGAACGGTGAATCAGTCTCCTACCTGAGGTTGGCACGCACAGAGGTGTCCTGCAGATCCCCTGGGTCAAACAGCTGGGAGCCCGTCAGTCCCAGCTCCGCACAGCCTCGCAGGAAGAGGGTCAGGTTGTCCTGTCGGAAACCAAAGGCAAACCACGGCGCTTCACTGGACGGCTCAGAGACGCGGCCGAACGGAGCGAGACAACGTGCACTCCCGCGGCCCAACGGCTCTTCCTCTGCCTGGTCCCTCCTCCCCAGGTGTACCCGCAGAGCCTATTGTTAAATCTGTGCAACCTGACCCGGTCTTTGCTTTTCCCCCACTCCCCGCTCTCTCATTCCCAGCTTTACAAAAGGCCTGGGTCCAGAACAGGCCATTGTTTAGGGCCAGAAATGTGTTTTTCTCATGTTGGTGTCCCTCTCCCTCTCCATTTCCTGTCTCTTTGTGGTGCCTCAGGTGAAAAAGAGGTACCTTTTGACCTCGGGTTCACCTGAAATGGGAGCGTTTTTCTCTCCGACTGTGTGGCGACCAAGGCATCTCAGCCATTCCTGAGTCCCTGGGGTCAGATACATCCTCAGCCTGGTCCGTCTGACATCAGACACAGAATGGAACTCCTCACACTGATACTGAACTCCTCACACTAATACTGAACTCCTCACACTGATACTGAACTCCTCACACTGGTACTGAACTCCTCACACTGATACTGAACGCTTCACACTGGTACTGAACTCCTCACACTGATACTGAACTCCTCACACTGATACTGAACATTTCACACGGGTACTGAACTCCTCACACTGATACTGAACTCCTCACACGGGTACTGAGTGCTTCACACTGATACTGAACTCCTCACACTGATACTGAACGCTTCACATGGGTACTGAACTCCTCACACTGATACTGAACTCCTCACACTGGTACTGAACTCCTCACACTGATACTGAACTCCTCACATGGGTACTGAGCGCTTCACACTGAAAGCGCACTTGGGTAATCTAATGTGCCGCTGTACACTTCGGTTGTACACAGAACATAGACTTCTTTAGGAATAACACAGATACATTTTTGAAAATGAAATCACACGCACTGGACCTACAGGCACCATCAAACTGAACGTGTTTCTCATTAGCTCCAGCACCTAGCCTCTAGCTACACAAGAGTGGGTCCACACCTGCACACGTCCCAGTGATGGGACTACGCAGCACGGGTCATATCTACCACAAGTCTGCTGAATCCGACGTTGATCTCGCTCACACTTCCAGCAGACGTGTAATCAAGGTGGTTCGGTTTTGGAGTTGTCGTGGAATTCAGAAATCATCCTCAATGGCTTTATATGCGTCACGCAGGAGTTTAAGTCAAGGGTTTGGCCAGGGATACATTAACAAAATAACTTTATGTAGCTTACGAGAGTCATTACCATTTTAACCGACGTAGCACAGCTTGAATATATATTAATACAACTGCTTTAATAAAACTGTGCCAGATGAATGATATTTTTTGATGCCGTTGACACACATATGTGCCAGCTTCTAATCCCCTGCTGCATCAGTTAGAGAAGGTACAGCTTTGTGATTTCATAACCCATAGATCACAATGGGTTAAGCGATAATCGCATGTTTTCTAAAAAAATAAATAAGCTTTATTAATGAACACATGACCCTACACCACCAAGATACCAGGACAGGGTCGCATGTTTTGAGTGTGATCCATCTGGGAGTGAACAGCACACCGTTATGTCCGCCGGTACAAAGTGCTGTTGTGTCTGTGTCCTAAAGCCCTGTTGGAGTCCGGCTGGAGGGGGCTATGTTGCCCAGTGGACTGGCGGACAGGATGAACACAGGGGCAGAGAGAAAAAAAACAAAAACACTCCAGCCAACCCAAACAGCACGTTCCTTTACCCTTGCTTTCCTCTTCCAACAATGTCCTCTGAAGGGAGCAACAACACCCCACACAGACAGGCGGTCAGACAGCGTAATTGTTGAGCGTTGAAAAGAAATTGCAGAGGACTCATTTTGGCCAGGGTTACTGACAGGGCTTCTGTCCACAGGGTTAGTGACAGTGGTTTGGTCCTCAGAAACTGTAGGGAACAGGGCTCAAGTCTGCCTGAACAAAACTGAAAGGTGTCAGTCGGCTTGGCCACAGTCTCCTCCGAAAGAGAAGAGCAATGAACTATGGGAAGAGAGCCACAAGGAAAAACATGGGGCCTAAAAGAGACGTCGGTTCTGGGCTGTTTCTGTAGAACTACGTCTAAACAGATTTAAACTGCTAAAGCCGGAGGCCCACAACCAATAGACAGATCTGCTACCATTAGAGCATATCGCTTTAGCAGTGTTACTCTAAGGAGACTGAGGAGGAGAAGGCAATGCCAAACCATAATCGGCTCAGTGACAGCAATGGCTGGCCACAGAGCTCACTCAGGGTCCTCAGCCGAGAGCTCCCGGGGGCTCGCACATTCAGAAAAATCCCCGGCCGAGCGCGCTCCAGTGGGCGTCCCGCTGCGCTCCTTTCACGCCGTTCCCTCGGCGGGAGAGAACGTGGGGTGGACATTGGTGGGTTTTGTTTTCGACTCGCCAGCGCGGAGGAGGCCCGGCACCAGTAGTCACGTGCTCACATGGCACAACAGAGGAAATCTCCGGCTGCTCTGCAGACAACTCCCGTCTCCGAGACTCCCACTACGATCGCATTCCCATCAGCTGCAACTGGGAGGCGAAGGTGGGAAGGTCGCCCGACCGGGATGGGGAGGTCTCCTGACCGGAATGCTAGCTGTGACAGCAGACCTGTCTCTGCAATCCCTGCTCCTGCCCCAAAGAGAACAGTCTGAGGAGCTGCAGAGGCACAGTGTGAGGTTTGGCTCTTAACCGTTTTCCCTGACAGGGAATAATTATCCACTTTCCCGGCCTTCATCGCACAAAGAGGAGTCGGCCCAGTCTTGCGCTGCGGTTGTGACTTGCATCGCCCTCCCTGTTCATTTGGGCATTAATCATACATGGCTAGCCTTCCAATCCACCCCCCCCTTGGCGTTTGATGTGCTTTTCTCATTAACTGAAAACCGGTTAAGCAGGGATAGATACACAACAAAAATACTACCAAGCTGTAGTGTGTTTTTCTCTTCAAAAAGCAGCCGCGCGTGTGTTGATGGGGATAATTAGCTACAACTGATTGTTAAAAATTTATTCCCCCTGCTATGGATACACAAAAATGAACACATAAGCTTGAGTAGCTTTCCAACAGTACTTTTAAAAAGATTGTACAAGTGAAAGAGTCATTGATCCAACAGCCTGTTTTCACACCCAAAAACTGGTGACTGTTATTGGCACTGGAGATGTATAAGGCTGTTTATATATATTTTTTTTGTCCGTGAAAAGTTCCCTTCAAAGCCAAAAACGGTTCAACGGCTGCTAGCATTTCAGCATGCCGCACTCCAACCCTTTAGCCTCAGGACCGCTGAACCCAAAACTGGGCTGGCACTTCCAGAGGCTCACCGTCCAAAGACGGGAATGCACTGATGCCAATAGAGCCTTAATATTTCCCACTTAACCAACCTTTCGGATCTTTCTACCCGCATCTTATTTTGCTGACATCTGTTAGTCACGTTTTTCATGAAAGATTACACTTTTGTTGTAGCGTGCAACTGTTTCATGACACTTGGATCCAAACAGACGTAAGAACAACGCAAAACCTTCTCATTGCAGGAGCCACAACTGTCCCGTCTGAAAAACACTGCCTGCTCTTCAGTACAAGCGAGAGAACCAGGAACGCTTTAGCTGATAACAAGGGCTACACCTCCAACCCACCAGCCCGGGTGGAGGCTATGGAAGAGTAAGAGCAGGAGGGGGGGGGGGGGGGGGGGGGGGGGGGGGGGGGGGGGGGGGGGGGGGGGGGGGGGGGGGGGGGGGGGGGGGGG
>JAOVYW010000014.1:1345738-1374848 GCA_025775045.1 Hiodon tergisus | reverse complement strand
CAATGAAACCAGAAGGGAGTGTCTGAATTATATGGATTGGTGAATTGGTGCTGTGGAAATTGTGTTATAATTCTTCCAGCCTTCTAATGCCTGTTTGCAAAGTCATGCCTATGTTAGCAACAGTTAAAAAGGGGTGGCAATCGGGAACTCGCTTACTGCATACAAAAGCCGGTAGTATGTGCGTTACAGTGTCCAATCCATTCTGATACGCAAATACTTTGTGTATGAGGGCTCGGATACTAATTGTTGACACTGGTTGCATTCTGAGCTAACCAGTTCTGTACCTTCGGTTATTCATTCTCGTAAGTGCTGTAACACATTCCAGTGACTTTTCAAATGGATGGATATGACATCACAGCTCCCATTGAGCACTAAGGGCGAAGCAACCCAGAGCAGAGAGTAAATCACATTGGCTCAAAACCTTCAAGAGCACGCGTAATGATGTCTTTTTAGTTTGGTGATAGAGAATCGGCATCTGCCTTTGCTTTGTTCTCAGTATAAAAATACCTGTGAAGCATTCTCACAGTCTTTAGGCTGAAGCTCCAACCTAATATTTCAGAGTAACACTATAGATTGGTATGTAATTCATTTATAGTACTCCTGTACTAATCCATAGTCAGTGTTGTGCACGGGAGAACACATACATTCGAGCCCCCACCCGTTTTGTGCCACTATCTGAAGAGCCCCTGCACTTGATCTGTCCGTAGTGGAGCATAAAAACTCCAGAGACCTACAATCACAATCTGGGCCCTTTCTCCACCTCTGAGAGACTGTGGAGAAAAGTGGCATTAGTTTCTTTAAAAAGTGCCTGTATTTCTAATGAATGGCTCTAACCTATAGTTAATCAAACTGGGAACTGAGAAGCAACAAGTGGCTAAGATATTGTTTGGGCTTTAAAGTTTCACCAGTAGTGTAGATTTCAATAAATATACTGCATGGTGAAGTAAAGAATAACCTTTTTTTAGGTAATAGACACCACCTTCCCCTACCTTTGAGCATTTTTAGGGTAAGATTACTGTCCAGTGAAGGAGCAGCAGCTTTAAAAGGCTCAGTATGCCCCGAGACTCCGGTACATTTTTGCTGCCAGAAAATGAGAGGACAAACGCTCCATGGAGCTCCGGCCAGCAGAGAAGTGGAGTGTCATGAGGGTGTAGTGACCTTGGCCGTCTTTCAACAAGGGTGATGAACGGGAGAAACAATGCCCCCTCCTCACCGCCACTCTGTCTCTCCCGGCAAACACGCTATCTGTCACACAAACCCACACACGCACACACACACACACACACACACACATTGTGATTCTAAAAAATGCTGGTGGTGCCAGCCATTGTGAACCCCTTGGCAAATAGCCCTGTGATGGATGGATACACTGATGTGTTAGATGTATTAGCGCAGTATTAGTGTGACAGTTAGTTTGTATGAGGACTTCTACAGACCTGACCCCCGTGACCACAGGTACCACTTCCCCGTCTGACTGGCCTCACTGTTAACAATTCTTCTCAACATCCACAGTGAAACTCAAGGCAAGGCAGCGCACTAAAACTTTGGAGTGCGGGCTCCGCCCACGCGTTGCCTGTCTGTGTCTCCAGCCTGCTCTTCCAGCTTGGGCGGGGCTGTATCTCGTCCAGGCTACGGCACGGGGGGAGGTTTGCCTGTTGGCGGAAAGTTCCCGCCAAGCGCTCTCCCACGCAGGAGGGACAGTATGGGAAGACCGGGTGCCGTCAACACCTGCCAGGTTCGGAGTGAGGGTTGTGGAACCCGTGGCCAAAAAGGGTGGGAGAGAGAGGGGAGGAAACTTTTGAGAACAACCCAGGCTGGAAAAAAAAACACACAATCTACATCATTCAAAACACAGCAAATCAGTGGCCTGTAACTATAATCTTAGAGATCAGATGACTTTTGGTAGTGTTTGTCCCATCCAAATTCCATCACTTGTATCAGATGGTAGGCTGCCTGGTTATGTGATATGAGCCTTGATGTGTTCACTGATTGGCTGTTTGGAATGACATAGGAAGTATGTAGGAATGCACTGAGAGCAGACCCAAGCTTAAACTGAAAAGCATGTGACACAACATGTGACTGACAGACACAAGTTAATTCCTCAAGGGACATTTCCCACTTCCAATAACTTCCTTGCTGCTCCCTCCCACATTAACTGACTGATCTGTGCCTAATTGCCACAGTTTTAGGTGAGTGACGATTGCATCCGACTCAAAGACTAGTCACAGCCATGGCCCTTTAAACACCACGGCAAATTCATTCCCACTTAGGATTTATTTCAGATCCTGAACCGGGCCTTGTTCCTCTGCAAGATTGTGCCTTTACACAAAGTCCTCACTGCCCATGCTGAGTGCATGAATCAAGAACACATTTATTAGTTCCCCTTGCTTTGTAGATGGTCGTGTGCGGAGGCAGGAAGCCAATACAATATTACAAGTGAATCCATATCAAGATGCTAGAAGAACATCAACAAGAGACTCAGCAACTCGTGCTGAAGTTGATACCCTATATAAATATGTATATGTATATATATATATATGCTTTCATTTCGTCAAAGTGTTGGAAACTGGACCGCTGCGGAGCATGGTTCTTGTCCCAGACTGGCTTGGAACGGGGCTTGGGTGTTACACTTCTCCTTGTTAAAAACCCCATACCTGAGCTCTACAATGGCTGCATTATTCATTTGTACTTTCTACCAAAAAGGGGGGTGGGGCTGAGGTTCTTTCACTAAAGAGAAGGTCTACAGCCGTACACCCCTTTCCGACAAAAGGGTCTTTTATTTGCCTCGTTTAATTAAGAGAGACTTATTAGGACAGGGCCGACAGAGACCAAAGGCTCATTTGCTGGTGCGTCCCACTGAGTGCCGCGTTGCTGAGCGCTTGCACAGATTGTCCTCACACTGCTCCCCGTGAACTGCAGGACCCCCAGGCACTACCTGAGCGTTCCGTGTACGGCGTCCCACCCCAACTCCTCCGCCCACTTCAGCCAGTGCCGGGCCTGCCAGCAAGCACTTAAAAACCCACTCACTCTGCAGTCCGACCCATAACTAATGCTTTTATTATGCTTCATTTCACTTCTCCACAGATGCCCTGTTTATTCCTGATTTCCTGGTTCTTTTCTCCAGAGAGGCAGTCTTTCCTTGAATAGATATGAAGGGCCGCTCAACGTGTTCTCTGTAAGGGAGACAGCAGAGAGCGGTCAGAATCTCACTTATCCGATCCAGTGAATAGGTCCAGTTAGGCGGGGGGGTGACGGAGCGGCAGAGCGCCCACCCCGGTGGATGGGATACCCCCCTCCCTGGGGCATCTCCTGCTGCATACCTGCACACAATGTGGCCCTTGTTGAGAGCGCTGGGTCGGGCAGGGGGACAGGTTTCAGGGGGGTGATGCAGAAGACGCAGCCAGCGCAGAGGGCCC
The DNA here is from genome assembly GCA_025775045.1 of Hiodon tergisus. Lineage (NCBI taxonomy): Eukaryota > Metazoa > Chordata > Actinopteri > Hiodontiformes > Hiodontidae > Hiodon > Hiodon tergisus. Next base: position 1,371,432 of record JAOVYW010000014.1, on the reverse strand, counting down.
GTGCGCGCTATCAGCAGGAGGAAGGAGGCGCCACACTCCCTGTCCCCTGTTCCACATTGCTTCGCTCTCAGGGTGGAATGTCCTGCTTCACCAGGCTGGAGCTTTGATCTCACAGCAGTTCAGAACCACTACTCCTATAGGAGTTAAGCAGGATCCCTGCATTTCTGATGTATTCAGATCAGACATTCCTGGTTCCTGGTTTCCTGGTTCCGATCGGAAGTGGGTGAAAACAGGTTTTATCAACTTTCTGTCTATCTGTGACATAACCTGGATAATACCCAGCTGCATAAATCAGTAGAACATAGGGCATGTCGGTAGCTGAATTATTTGCAAGCTAATGTAGTGTTGTTGATAAAAAACATGTATTTTTTGTAATAACTTCTTTTGTTGGGAGTATCCAACTGGATTGCTCCCTGCGATTGCTCCACTTCTTACCTATGTGGCCTCTTGTGGCACACTTATTTAAATGGATTTTTGCAGCACAAAACCAGAGGAGAGGTGTAGAGACCTGTGCCGTGCTTTACACTGAATGTAAAGTAGGGAATTTAATACAAAGTTAAGTTATGGTACATTAAAAGTAATGAAAAGACACATGATATAATTAAACATATGACAATGACAATACACTTTTACTTTAAAAAGTAACAACTAGATTGCAGGGCTGTACAAAAACATCAGACACTGAACAAGCTGGCCTCCTCCTGCTGTGAAGTGCCAATGACAGATTAATGTTGGCATTCTAAACGGAACTGCTCCAGGCTGAAGTTATCTCACTGTTTGCTAAAAGTAACATGTTTCCCAGTAGTCCACACTTTACCTGGTGCGTTGTTTGTTCTGTCCCTTCCTCTCTTTGTGACCTTGAACTCATGTTAAGCGGCTAAGTAGCTGCTCAACTAAAGCAGCCATTGGCTGGCAAATTGCCACTGTCTGTGGTCACATGAATGTGGGGGCAATGAATCAAAACATAGTGTAATTGTCAGCTGACCAACAATTCCGGGACAAAAGAGAAATAGTGTTTGGTTGCATAAAGCGCGATAAAGTGTTACTATTGTGTGTACATTTTCTTGTTATTGAAGGTCATGGGTTCAGAGGCGTTTTTCAAAGGGATTTGTTTAATGGAAATGGAGAGTCAACTGTAGTCAGACATCATGGGATGAGTCCCAATTGGCAATGCCACATGAAAGGAAAAACAAAAGAGGAATTAAATGAAGGGACCATAATCTATACGCCTGAGAATGGGCTTGCCCTCTGCCTTTTTCCCCCCTCGTTTTGTGAAAGGGTTAAGCTTTGGTCTTAATCCTTTCATCCCTGTCACACTTATACGCTGTGTGTAATACACTGAAGAATGTCTCTCCTCTCGGGGACCCGGATAAGGGGACCTGCGGTTACAAGCAACCAGTGAAAAACTGTTAAAGTAGTCTTCCATGAATCGTTTGTGTTTGGTGTGTGTTTATGCCGACTCATTTAAAAATCTGAAATATATTAATTCATTTAGATCATGTATTTGACGTTATCCTCGTGTTTAAAAAGCAGTTGCACTTAAATGGTAGTAGGACAATGATGACAATGATAACTGTATTGATAAATTTTCTCCGACGTATTCTTGTATCAACCTTATTTGATATTTTCTGTTGGCTTCCCTGGCAGTGCTGTTGGGAGAAATATATCTCTTCCTCAAAACGCATCCTCTCCTGTGGGTTGTGTGCCCTGCAGAGTGTAAAAGAGACCGTCAGAGTGTAGAAGAGACCGTTGGTTAAAGGTGATTGGATTGGGGGAGACCAATCATACTATTTCCTTACGGTCCCCATGTCGGATGGCAGGTTTCGTAGAATCAAGCTGAGATTCATTGGGCTGCAATCGGCAGTTCTGAACTGGGGACAAAATATAAAAGTTATTGGCAAATTCTAAATTCACGAGACAGCATTTAGATACTTCGGCCCTGCCTGAAAACTTCTCGAGTCTGCCTTGTAGACAATGTATTGGGATCTGATTCTGTTCCACCTCTCAGCGCGAATCCCGCGGTGTCCCCCCATGCATCCCACTTTATTCTCTTGGGCTTGTTCCTACTGGTTACAGATTTATTACTCCCTGTTGGATCGGTGACCCAGGCCCCAGTTTGCTTCTTTTTAAACATTGCATTGCGTACAGTCTTGTATTCGGATAGCTTCTTTGGAAATTTTGGCTTTATTCAGCCAACATATGTGTAGCCAAGTAGCTACCATGGAGGCACACTCAGTACTCAACACACAGATAGGTGCGTCTTTCAGACCAAAAATAGGCTAAAGTTTGCTGTGGCTTCACTCTGGTGCAAATTTATTTTATTTTTTTAATCTTATATGACCGTGAAATATTTACTGTGACCATCAGACCCCAAATGAACTTTGCCTCATTTCTGGAGAAGCATTACACTATAACTATATACAGATCTACAGATAAAGATTTGGTTTATTGCTTTATTGCTTTGCCACACGGTCATCACTGAGCCTTTACAACAGCTTCTTAGCTAGGGGACTGCCTGTTGTGGCCGGGGGGGTTTACCTTGCGCCTTTGTAATACTTGTGATTGTGATACTTTCCTGTCCCCATGCATCGCTCTGCTGTCTAAAGATGGCTGTTGAAGTTGTGTGGTGGAAAAGCCATACAGCTCCATCCAGTTGAACATATGGTCTTCCCAAGAGTGGCCGTTTCAGTAACGTTCTAACCAATCTGTGGCATAAGCTCAAACACCAGTCCATTTACTATTTAAATATATTTATTTTATGTGTAAAAAAAAACCTCGCAACAGTCCAAGTGCAAAACATTTTATGTGCAATCCAGCCATATAAGTAAATGATGTGGATGAATCAGTCAGCTATCTAACTGTAAGTTACAGCTTTTTTTTTATGGTACATTAGCTACAGCAATGCAACATAGTTAATGACCTCTGATTACAGTATGTCATTTTTTTACTGTATATTTTTCTGTCATTTGACAAATTGGCCCGTCGTGTTTTTTTCTTTTCAATCAAGGATAATGAACTGTGACACCAATGGGTTAGTCAATTTTGTCTTTGCCAGCGAGACAGACATCTGCATACAAAAACATTAATTTAAATCTCTATTGCAATCTACAGCCCAGTGCAGTCATTGTAAAGCCGTGGTCATTTACATGATAATTTTAAGGCCTCTTCAGATGGTCACTCCCTGATATTGATACTTACAAGACAGGACGGTTTTACGGGCAGACCAGTGTGTGTGTGTGAGTGTGTGCATGTCTGTTTGTTTTGGTTGGGTCCCTTGGATGAGACAGACAATCCAGTAAAAAGCCCCTCCCAGCAGTCAAAAGTCCCCACCCGTCCCACGGCCTTCCGCCCTCCCAAGCTGCTTTGTCCACTCCTGTGCCACTCCCACCCCAGCTCAGCATCCCCATCAACAACCCCATTATGGTCCCAAGGACCTTATAAAAACTAAATGGATGGGTGAGTGTGTGTCAGTTAGACTCTACCGCATCATGTTTGCCCTTCAGGGACACAGAGTTGGAGCAAGGGGGGAGTGGGGGGGGGGGGCGCCAGCAAGTCTCCAGATCAATGAAGGGAAAGGAAAGAACACAGCAGCTATATTAAAACTTATCTGCCACGACAGCTAAAACTGCAAGCATAGCCGAAATAATGAAACCAAAGCAGACAAGATAGCTTTGGCTATCTCCAGCAAATTGTTTGCGTAGGTGTCAACCAGCATGTGATTAAATGAGTAAGACTCACAAAATAAATCTATTTCGAGGTGTTGAAATCTTTCTCAATAGTGACACATAGCCAGGAGCCAATGTTGGACTTAACATGCTCAGGGAGGATTTAGCAGGCTGCGCCCTGGGTCATAACCTCACACACCACAATATGACAATAATGTCTAAACTAAATGATGAATATGGCTCATGTGAATGACACAAACTTTCTTTATTTTTCTCATTTCATTTGTTTAACCCTGACCCTAATCCTACTATCATTTGAAATTGTTAAGCAGTCACTTTTAATATCCTAATTCTATCGTATACATTGTGAGAGACTGTTCATCCCACAAGATCGGTTGCTCTCAATTTACGGACCTAGACAGAGCAGGCAAGAATTTTTTTGGCGGTTTTGTGTTAATTTTAATAAACATATAGCAAAACAACAGCTTTTACAAACCATCAATAGCCTATAGACTACATGCAATGTCATACAGCAACCGACTGCATCGCCCTGAGTTGGGTTCTGCCCTTGCAGCCCCAGGTAGACCTTTCCACACTTGCACCTGGCCCTGACAGTCAGAGCCAGGTGTGGGAGACCAGTCCCCTGCTATCCAATTAAAAACCGCATTTTCAAAGCTACAAAATGTTCATTAATTACACGCCTGCGCATAGGTTGTTATATATTATCCATCATTATTTATAGTATAAAAACTACTTCTTCAGCAGAGAGGATCAGTCAATGTTTGTGTAACTTTCCTCCTCAATCTATAAGCCATTAGGTGCTTTATTGGTCACTAGTTTATGTCAACTTCCCATGCCAGTGTCAACTTGCTTTAATAGCATAGGGATCCATTCATTAACTTGTGGACAGCTCTATTGTGTTGGGTGGCAAATATAAATCTGCCAAGAGGCCCCACAGGCAATAAAACAATAAAAAAAACCTTGGATATTAGAGACGTTTACAGCAGGATAATCTCATTCGGTCATCTTTTCTTTCACCAGCCAAATGCAGAGCGGATCTTTTCATGGGTGAACTTTGAGCAGCAGAAGAGTACTCAGGGAATTGCACAGGGGAAAACGACCGAGATTTGTTCACCAAACCACAGAATACATGACGTGAGATAGAGACACAGACCTCCTTTCCTGCAACGCTCCCCTGAGAAAATGAGCTGTCTGAGGTGGGCTGAGATCCTCTGCTTACACAACACCTGAAACCCTTCTTCTGTAAGCTTAAAGACCAACCCACACAGCTTAAAACCATGTCAGTCATGGGACTTTTCCAAGATATCTGATAATTGATGTCAAAGAGATATTTATTCTTCAATAAATTATGTATATATTATAAGTATATTTGGACTTTTATCGTTTAAACTATTTGTTCTACTCTCTTAGCGAAGCGTTTGAATCTGAAGGAGCACAGTGAAGTGCTTTATTAACTCACTCATTTGTTAATGTTCTAAATACGCTTAATACCAAGACCTGATACACATAGAGAACATGATAATGTTCTACACACACTTAACACCAAACCCTGATGCACATATTGGAAACATGTTAAAGCTCTGCACACTCTTAACACCATCTTTAACGTTATTATGTTATCACTGTTTAAAAAAAGTGATATATTGGAACAATTGAGAGTTATTTCTCTTAGATGCCATGTTTTGGCTGAGGTCCCTGTTCATGTTGTGCATATCAGTATGGTGTAATGCATTCTGCATGTACCATAGAGCAGACTCCCAGCCAATGCGTAACAGTGTCTCTGCTCCAACTATAATGCTGTGTTTCATTAATGTTGTGAGAATTCTGTGTTAGCAGTGCGTATTTTAGCACTAGGGATTACCAATTAAATTTTTATTATTGTGCCAGTCACAGTAAAAGCAAAAGTGTTTTCTGTTCGCCGTAGATATGGAGAGATGAGTTTTAATCCAGTTAAGTGGTTTCATGTGAAAGTATCAGATTAAAAGAAAGCTTGCATATTCATTGACCAAATGGTGCAGCATTCATCAGGTAGCCTCTGTTGGGCGTTTGAATACTACGGCCCATTCAGAATCAATTGCATCATAAAATTTTACTGCTTTTAAGTCTCTATGAAAATTCCCCCCAAATTTCCACCAAAATGAATCGTTGCATCATTTGTTTAAAAGCATAAATGAAGCAGCTGCTGACCATTAAAAACTCGTATTAAAACTCAACAGAAATAGGGGTGACTTTTTTGTTTTTTTAAATCCACACCAAGACTAGTACCCACAAAAGAATGAGAGATTTTTGATTACGACAGAAGTTTTCAAGTGAACTTTTGGATGTAGTGTTTTTCAGATTTGATCTAACTGTTCAAATGGAATTATATGTTTTGGACTGTTTCTCGGTTACCAAGCTGTGATGTTAAAGACTCATAGCTCATACATTTCTGGAACAGCACAAGTAAACGCTAACATGATAAAAGTTGCGCAAACTAATTTGCCCTCGAAGATGACATCTGCCATAAATAAATCTATCAAATAAGCTGTTTGGAATTGTGTACCAAGGTGAACCAAGGACGTGCTGTACTTTTGTGTTCCAGATAGGGCACTATTTACTACAGAAATATTTCATATTAGTTGTACAAATATAATAATGCTACAATTCTGTTAGTAGATATGAGCCCAGGACTCTAGTGTGGCCACAATGCATTGGTCTTGACCAGTAGAATACCGTAACCCTATTTGGACTATGCTTATCATTATTTGACTTATACAGCACAGGTGTGAGTCATCAAATTTTTCTCGATATCTATTAGAGAAAAGTTATTTGGATAACAGCTTTTAGTACCGATTACAATGGCATCTTCAACAGTGCAGTGGAAGCAAGTTGGAGCAGTGAGTTGGAGTAACCGTTCCATTAGAGACGAGATATGTGGAAGTATTAGGTCCCTTCATGGAGTCCAGAGGAACACAGCTTCTATTATGTGGCAGTGTAAATCTTAATGAATAACTGATTTCAGAATCGATGGCCTTTCAGAATCTTGTATTCACGACCCAACCTGTTTTCCTAGCATTCTTCAGGCTCCGACTTGAATATTATGTCATCTTGTTCAGACTAGTCAGTATTGCCCTTTTTCAACAGTTGATGAATCCAGTCTGGTAGTGTTGTGTTGTATTTGTGGTTCTGCGACAAAGATAAATTCACGTATGAGGAAATAATTTTATTTAGTCCGTTTTGGTGTATGGCCCAAAAAACATTTTTCTTTAGACACAGTTTTGTCTGCGTTACATTAAGTGTGAACATATGAAATTTACTATGATACACTATAACATTTGAGGACATACACTCGAAGGAGGAAAAAAATCCTCCTTTAAGTGATTCATTGGATGGACTGAGAACTAAAAGGGGACAGACAGACAGTGATTAAAATTCACTTTTTCTTGTCAATGAACCACCGATCCCCATCACCCAGCTACGACATCTCCCACCTATCACAGCCCTCAGAACTTTGCCCTCTCCTTGTGCATCAGAGAAGGAGAGGGAAGGAGGAAGAAGGGGGGTGAGTTACCTCTAGGGACCAGCCCCACCTCTTTCTGCATTGTGTAAACAGGCAGCACCTTTAGCACCTTCACAACCGGTGGCTCAGACACACAGGCGCAGAGGCAGAGAGTGACTTGGAGAGCAGGGGAAGAGAGACAGACGGACAGCAGCAGCAGCAGCAGCAGCACCTCTGTCTGAGACGTCAGCCAAGATCTCTCTGAAGCCTTGGAAGGAGACAGGTACAGAGGCTCCCTATATTTCTGAAGTAATTTGACCTCTCGCAGGTGTTGACCGTCAATGACGTTCACCTGAGTCTGTGAGTGGGGTGAGGGGGTTTGGAAAGCACCTCCGTGCCTCCTCACTTCTTTCTAAAATGGGTTGGAAATTTAGCCTTGGGCTTTGACGGTGTACCAGGGGAGGCAGGAAGGGTCTGTGCTCTTGGTTCCGAACATATCTTATGGGAGCCCTGTGGAACTTCGTGCCAACCGCCTTCCACCCTTGTCTAACTTGCCAGGCAGGAAGAAAGAGAAAAAAATGTCAAGGGCAATGACTGTAGTCGGGTCACAGAAGCTAAGAAGTGTGGAATGCAGGCAATAGCAGCACATTCCTGTCCTGTGTCACAGAGCAGTGCGTGCATCATGTCCAACTGGAAGTGTGGTTGTTTGACATCAAATTGGTATAATTAATGGTTAGTAAATAAAGCACAGCAAACCACAAAATGGTGAGCAACATGAATACTTTCCAAATACTTGGAAAGCTGAACTCACCAGTTCACTCCAAGCAAGTGCTCGGTTCATCTACTCCTGTAAACTTACGAGTGACTGTATGAGTTGGCATTTCTCGGGTTGCTTGTTTATAAAATGCAATGGCAGAATGAAAAGCTGTCGTAATATCTACTACAGTTTGATTCCATCCTTCAGAATGGTTTAGTTGTTGCTGCTGACGACATTTTAAAAACTAAATTTCTGGTGTGTATGTGAGTTTGGTTTGGGGGTTTTTTGTGGGTGTGTTTGTTTTAAGTTTTGGTTAGGTTTTGAGTTGAGGACATATCGGTAATGTTGATATTAACTGCCATGGTCTCACCTCACTGTATTTGCAGTATGGGTGGGCCCGTGTACATGTTTGTGTTTAGTAGAACATTTACCAAGATGGCTGTCAGACATGAATGAAGGCCATAAAGTGGGACAGTGAGAATGATCTATAAATATTAAACCTTAAGGAACTTCAAATTCTGTTTTATTTTTTCCCACCATTATCCGAGGTGAGTATGACATAAGCATTGAATGTCGTGAGCCCAATTCCTGATTGGCCAAAGTGATTATCGCATGATTGAATCTGTAGTGTGCTTTTAGTGAAACAGGTCAAGTTATATTCGACTCAGTATTACCCAGGAACAGGACATATAGCTATGAAACTCCAAAAGTGGTAACTCTGTTCAGATTTGGATTGGCTGTAATGTCTGACCAAGTGGTAGGCATATGGGATTGCAGGGGTGGTACGGTGCTAGCTGTTTGTACGGTCACTCCACTCTCACTCACACCTTAAACCCATTGTTATTGTGAGCCTGAATATTTGGACTGCAGTATCATGGGGGTTTATTAGTACCTTCACAGTCACTTGAGGGCAGAGAGCTTTATCAACATGATTAAATCAGTGCCAATCAATCACAAGGAATTGTAGTGTTCTGGACAGCATTGTCCTAAATAAAAGAATCAGTGTTGTATCTGGTCTGGTGTTTTTGTTCTCGTTTTTTGTTCTCGTTTTGTTCTCATTTGTTTTTTTAGCCCTTATTTTTAGCTTGTGGTTTTAAGGATGTCAGAATTGCTGCAATTCCTGCAATACCTTTGAATGAGATAAGATGGTTGAAAAAAATATTTGATCACGTGGGTCCATCTGTAAAAGCGGTCCTTAGGAGCATTTTTATTTTCCTTCCTTCTACAAGTGTTCCTTCCTGTCCCTCTCTGATCTTCTCGGTTTTGTCTGCATTTTGTAGGAATAGCAGGAGCCCTAAGATGAACCGTAGTGCTGTTGCAGAAGTGTCTTATTCTGAGAGTTCATTTCAAGCCGTGTAATCGTTTCATGAAACTGGAAAAGGGCTTGGTTTTACGCACCAACAAAAGAAAAGCAGGCGGAGTGAGAGGCACTTAAATGCGAGCACTTAACCTTAGGTTTCTCACCAGTTTCACTTTGAGGACTTCAAAGCCCTGGGGTTATGTGCCCAGTCAAAAGCAGTGTTCTCCTCTCGGCTTGGCTGCTTTCAGGGAATGCTGGTGAAACGTAGAGGAGGCCAGGAGGGAAGAGAATGTCCTGCAGGCCTCAGATAGTGGCTGCACAAAGGACGGCAATTGGCGAGATTCAAGGGAACGTCGTGTCCACAGTGAACAGCAGTCCGTTCTGGTATATGTGCTGGACTCTCCTTCACCCACTTCCTTCTTCACGCGTTTTAAGCCTCGGCTCCAACTCGCCGTTTGACCGCCGTGTCCTGGTAGCTGTGGTGAACCGTTTTTCCATAATCAGAAGCATTTTCACATCAACTTTAACGTTGTAATGGTCGTGACTCAGCACCCGCGAAACACCATTCTGCTGAATCTGTGTCTTAAGCGGTCACATGTCTGAAACGAAAAGAGGCACTTCACTTCCTTTTTAAGTCAAGATTAGTTACCCCCCTTCATTGTAAAGAGATCTGAGGTCCTTGTGGTGATAAAAAGGCACAATCGAAGGAAGCACAATTCAAACAGCACCATAAAAAACATACTTGTACATTATTATTTTTTTATGTGTTTTTTGAAAACATTTATAATCTCCCCTATCAAGGCAGGTCACTGCTAGTCCCTAAACGGAATTGAAAGCCTGTGCCCTGGGAAATTAAACACATCTAATGAAAGTCTGCAGGCAGCAGAGAAGCTAAGGTGCCTACAGCAGCACCACTTTCTCAGAGAGAATGCAGACCGTGTTGTAGAGCGGTTCTGAGGTCAGGCTTGGAATGGTCCATCCTAGCGATGCACTAGGCCGTTGATCATTGTGCCTAGCCTGAATTGCTTTGGTAAATATCCAGCTGTATAAGTGGGTCAAAGTGTTAAGTTGCTCTGGATATGAGCGGCACCTTAGGAACTTAATAAGTTCGGTATTTTGTTTTTGAGTTTTCTTACCAGTGCAATGTTGCCTTCAGCTCTGACCCTTTGCTCTCGCAAAACGTAGGAAGAGAGGCATTGATTAGAGAGTGGTGATAAAATCTAGGGTTTGCATCTGACTGCAGAAACTTTGCATTAAACAGGTTTCAAAACAACCCCCTAGTTACAAGACGATCTGTCAGATTTGTCTGTATTAACTGAAGCAGGTCAGACAACCTATGAAAAGAACACAGGTACACCATCACATTCTCAGTGGCGGAGGGTAGGTGCCTCGGATTAACCAAGAAATTCAAAATGGGCTAAATGCATTAAAATGTGAACCAAATTACACAGGTTGCAAATTATTTGATGAGAGAGCCTCTAGAAAGGCAGAATGTAAGTACAGGACTAGCAGATGAAAATTATCAAACATCAGACATGATACTCAGTTGACTATTGGTGCAATAGCAAACATGATTCAAACCCTCTCAGCAATTATTGAGAGTAATGTTAATCTTTACTGCAGCCATAAAAGTCACTTATTACTGCTTGTCATGGGAAGAGTGCAGAACTGCAGAGTCATGGATTTCCCTTCAGGTTTGACTAGTAACTGGTTAATTCAGGGGCCAATCACAAAGGAACTCTGAACTCTGATTACTCTGGCAAAGTATCTTCCATACTTTTTTTTTCTTTCGGACTATTAGTGTGAGTTAACCTTTGACTGGAACAAGGGGTTAAATGGGGTCCAATTCAAATGGGAACCCGTTCAGCAAAACTCTCCCTTGGGATTTATCAATCATGAATGATGTCCGTTAGCAATTATCTGTTGAAACTGTTTGATGTAAGGATGGTATATATCCTTTTAAATATTCTACCTATTTAGTTTTTATAAAGAACGGTACTGAAAAAATGCTATTGACCAAAACTACTGCAAAGATACTATGTATGAGTCCCTACACAGATTTAACTAAAACTACTACTAATTTACTATGTATGAGGTGAGAGTCCCTACATTGATTTTTAACTAAAATACTACTAATTTACTATGTATGAGGTGAGATTTATATTGTTTCTTTCAGTAACAGGTGTGAAGAATGAGTAAAAACATTAGTTTTAGGACCTGTTCAAGTTGCATGGTGACCATTCATCACAAAGACAAACAACATACATTCTATGTAAAAAGCTGTAAACCTGCAAATTTTCAAAAAGAAACATTTTAATTTTACATATATACTTTTTTTTTTAACTAAAAATAAATTAATATAAAAACAACAGATTATTTTTTAGTGAAGAGAAAGCTGTTGTTAAGAATTTCTGTTTTGTTTCAGACAGGAATGTGAGAATTTCTAAAGTACAAGCACTGTAACTTTAACAGAAGCACTGTCAGTCCTGTACATCTAAACAAATAGTAATCCCATCAAAAATACACTATAAACCACTGCTTGACATAACTAAAATGAGAAATGAATTATTAATGATAGCTTAACATTTTCAGTGCTGTATGTACAGTACATGTCTGCTGTGCTGTCATGATGAGTTTGTCGTAGTGGCAAATGGCATGTTTAACTGAAGCACATGGACTTAATAAACAGTTATTTCTGAGCAAAGTTTATGTCAACATTTTGGGCTTTCAACAGCTGTTGAAATGATAAGCGCCCGATTTGGTTCCAAGCTCTCTCTGGCTCTGGCTCTTGTGCTCTCTCTCTGCCTCCCAAACCCATCTCATCTCCCGCCAACCGTCCCGCCTGTCCACTGAAGTGAGAAGTCCGTTTAGATTGTGGAAAGCCTCTCCATGCTCCACAGCCCCCTCAGGGGAGGCCTCACGTAAATCCGTCAGGCCTCCCCTGCGTGAAGGTTGTTCCCATAAGGTGTGTTGTTTGCTCAGCTCGGACGCTGCTGGGAGCTCGTTTTTCCGTTGTTATGTACACACCTCTTTCCTTTCCCAACTCCACTCCAGCGACCTCAGAGCTCTGATAAACTCACGGCCACCGAGTTCCCCACACAGCCAAGCACTCTCATGGGTGTAGGTGTGGAAGCTGGCGTTCCTGAGCTTCAGTCACAGCTGATCATGAACACATTCTTCATATGTGTAAATGATACAGTTCTAAGGTAGCTTATCAGGACCTTTCGAGACGGCCTGGGCAGTAACTCTGACGGGAAAGATAACCTGAATAAAGAGCACAAAAACGACAGGACTTCCTCACCATTTCACCCCTGCCCTACTCCTCCACACATACCTTTGCGTAAATGTCAACCCTATGTTTCTCAATTAGTCCTCTCCGAAAAACCCATTAGTTATGCCCAGGCAAGCCATCTCAGTGTGAGCTGTTTATGCAACCTCGGGCAACCCCCTCCCACCCTGCCCCATCCCTCCCATTCTGTGTGCATGTGTGTGTGTGTGTGTGTGTGTGTGTGCGTGTGTGTGCGTGTGTGTGTGTGTGCTTTCGTGTGTCCACCCCACCCACACCCTCAGTCTCCGCCTCTCCACACCTAACCAGAACCTGCACTGTTCAGCGTGGACCAGTGACCTTTCCAGGAACTTCTCAGAGTCTATGCTCCAGGCTGCCCTGACAGTTCTTCTCTCGCGCTCTCTCCGCACCCACCGTGCAGCCTGTCCCGACGCTCTCATGGAAGAGCGAACAACCAGAGAAGGTAGAGTGGTGGCTCTCTTTTTCCATTTTGCTGGGGAGACATCACTTACCTGTCCTTTCTTATCAATACGCGGCTTTTGCTTATGCTACGCTCTCTCTGCCTTGGTTACCTGTGTGGAACTGTGCTTTGTGCTGCTGTGTCTCTCTGCAGTTGAACTTGAGCGTGTGTGTGAATATGTGACTTCTTTTCATGCAGGAATGGTTGTGTATATGGTAGTGATTCAAATCTTAAGCCGAATGATGGCATTTTGTGCATCTGTTTATGTGTGTATTCGGGGGTGGGGGTGGTATACATTAAAGGTAGCATAGTGGCTAGTGAAGTTAAAATGATATGGGGTGTGAGGCTTAGGCCTATTTAGGTTGCGTTTGTCAATCTTGCTCAGCCCCCCTGAATTGTGGAAGCATTAAATCAAATCTTTGCCAGTATCAACTATTTTTTCTTTGTACCTTTTAAATGGATCTGCACATCAGCATTCTAACAGATTCCAGAGTAGGGGCCAAGGAAGACAGTGTGCAGTGCCTGCACCAATGGAAAAAGGTTCATTCTTCAAGTGCCTTCTCGCCATTGAGCCACTAGCCTAGTGTCAATTCAGTTGGGCTACACTGATTTTACTTCCCCTTTGAATACTACTGCTCTCTGTACTGAACATAACGTCTTCATTTCACAGTGAGTTCATGTCTCTGACACAAACAGGCTCAAGCCATTTCCTTTTTTCAGGAAAAACAAGATTTCTGACATGCATGTGAAAATTTTGATCATGTGACAATATCATCGTAAACAGCGCTGCGCACTGAGCCAATTATGGAGAGAGGTGATTGCTGTGGTGGCCTCGGTTACGTGCCTGTGTGTTTCGACAGATGAAAACCCTCTGTGAGTGAATGGCTTGCTGTGAAAGCTGGCCAACTCAGTGTCACCCAGTCAAGGCTTCAGGTCTCAGTGTTCCATTGTTCCGGCCTGTTTGCTTAACGCATGGACAAACCAACACTTTCTGTATAAACTCTCATGGCGATGTGGTGATGGGGAAAGGGGGTGGGTTGCACCCATTGTTCCACAGTACATTGTAAGGTTTCTTTTTTGAGATAAGGACCGTTATCCCTTTCAAAAAATAAAGTAATTTGCTTTTGATAGACAATAGGTCTGCTGTACTTTTTGTAAAAGATTGAAGAGAATATGGTTGTTAGTGATATAATCTTAGAGACACAATGGCATCTTGCTGAATACATTGTACTTGTGATGAAATATGTATCTTTCAAATGGAAATGCAGGTGGTGAATCAGACTTCAGTGCTACAGTGAACTACAGTGGATAGTCAGTGTATGGAGTTGTTTTTTTGTAAAACGTTCCATCAGATGATCTGGTGAAGCCCTTTGGCAAAGCAGTTTGTGATGTCCCTCAACTTACTTGGAAACTTGGGAAAGCCAAGAAAGTAGAGAATATGGATTCCTCTTTACCATGATAATATCCAAAGGCTGCCATAGGCTACCCTACATCCCACTCGTCACGCTGCCTGCAGATCTCGTGTAGGTCTGCATGTCGTAGAGTGGGCAGTACACTTCTGTTCATGTGATAGAAAGTCTCTATGTGTTCTCCCTCCCTCCCTCTGCTGTGGGTTTCTGGGAGCAGGCAGTGATTTGTACTACCTGTGGTTAATCATCTACTCTGCACCACCTCAGCTTTTCACTGCACCGGGCACACATTATCATAAAGGTCAACTGTTGTTGAGCAGGGACAATGAGGACCAGGGCATTGCAGCCTAAGGAATGAGTAATCTATGCTTTCTGTCACGATTGTTGTCCTCCCACAGTAACAAGCTTATTTAAATGCTCTTGTGCTCACAAAGGCCTCGTCCTGAGGTGTTTCCAGGTGCAGTTTTTTAATTCACAGTTTCCTCATGTAAATTCCCTGTGTTAAACAGCCATGTTCCCTTGTTATGAGAAGGAATCTACTGGAGCCCTCTGTCACACACACACTAAATGTTTCTCTCACAGGGATGGTCACATCTGACACTTTCTCTTCTCCTTCTATGCGGGTTACACTTCCTGAAAAAAACACCAGAAAAATAAACCAGAGTTGACATCTTTGGTTTCACTTCCAGAAAGTGCTGAAAAGAAGCATGTAGGCAAGGAGACCAAACTTGTTAAAAAGTTCCTTCCCAGGGGCCACTAAATGGCATCCCACTCTGAAGAAGGCTTTTCGTTGGTCAATCTCTGAATAAGTATTTTCATTGGTCAATCTCAAATCAGCTCTTGCACAATGAAACATAAATCTATTATTATAGTTTAAATGAATCCTTATTGAAAACTACAATTTGTTTCTTTCTCCCCTATTTTCAGTTCCTGTGCAAAAGTGGACTTCTGTGGGGTTTTCCCAGAATGTCTCACAGTGTTGTTAAGCAACTTCTGAAATATTTCATTTAACAAGATCAAGATCATTAAATAGTAATGATACATTATCATGGACAAACAGGTTTCTGTGATTCTTAATTGAGATTAAAAAGCAGAAGGAAACAAATAAATTCAAATGAATTTGACAAGAATAGCTTGTGACCGCTGCAGTTTGAATGAAGACTTGAGGATGTTAATGAAACATCCGTTATGAAAAGTGTCCGTTACTTCACCAAGGTGCTCGGACTTGTGTGTTGATGGAAGAAAGGGGTCTTCTAAAAGGTGTGGATGCTTTTAACTGTTAGTTTCTTTCCCCCTTTGCTTTCCTTCAAACCTACCCAGACCTCTTAAAACCTGGAGACTTCTGAGAAAACTGTTATTGTTACCTCTTTGAGACTATTAAATCAGTGCCTATTTGTTTAGTTATTTCCTCTTTATTAAATCCAGCATGTTTTGTTCTTCAAATAAGTTTTCAAATGAGTGTAGGAAAAACAGTTTTAAGTTTTCTTAAAGTCAGCTCTGTCTTGTACAGTGTGGCAACAATTGCTCAGTGGAAAATGCTCACCTCGCGCAAACTTTTTGCACCGCATCTTCTTGAGCTGAACTGTTAACAGCCGATAACAGCTGAAACGCTGAGAAACACTCCTTATGGGAGAGCGTGGGAGGAAGGAGTAACCTGGTATGCTGGTGTTCATAGAACCAGCACCTGGAGTCATGCTAGTGTTTATGGGGCTTGCAGTACTTCTGCAGCAACCCTCGGTAATTGGCTTAAGTCTCATGCTAGACTTTATGATGCAAAATATAGGTCTAAAATAGAGGCCTGAATCATGTTGTATTGCTGTGGTTGCCGGGTTTCACAATTCCCTCACAGCTAGCATGGCCTTCACTTTGTCGTGTTCCAGCCTGCCGGGTTTCTTCTGAATAACTAGCTTCCTAGTACCACAGATGGAAACTACAGTAAGCCTCGCTCAGGAACACACTATAGTCACACTATAGTCATTCAGCTTTGACGCCTCCCCCCCCTTCATTGAGTCATGTATATGTGTGTATTTTTTCATCGATAATGTGAATTCCTGAATTTTACTGAAAGAAAAAATGTCTGTTAGTCTAATACCTCTATAAATTCTTCTGTGACATCAAATTTAAACTAATTCATCCTCTCTCCCTAGGCCTCAGATAAATTTGGATGGTTTTGGCATAATGACAGCAGACGACTCCACCTCTGCCACCATGACAAGTAACCCAAGCTCCTCCAGCTCCAAGCCCAACTACCAGCCCAACTCCGCCCCCATTACTGTGCCTGAGGGGGTGGCTAGAGCCCCAAACGAAACCGCCCTGGTGGCCTTGATGGAGCGCACCGGCTACAGCATGGTCCAAGAGAACGGACAGCGCAAATTTGGCCCCCCGCCTGGGTGGGAGGGACCCTCACCACCACGGGGCTGCGAGATCTTCGTAGGAAAGATCCCACGCGACGTGTATGAAGACGAGCTGGTGCCTGTGTTCGAGTCGGTGGGGCGGATCTACGAGATGCGCCTGATGATGGACTTCGATGGCAAGAATCGGGGCTACGCCTTTGTCATGTACACCCAGAAGCGAGAGGCCAAGCGGGCCGTGCGAGAGCTAAACAACTACGAGGTACGGCCAGGGCGCCTGCTGGGCGTCTGCTGCAGCGTAGACAACTGCCGCCTCTTCATTGGGGGAATACCCAAGACCAAGAAGCGTGAGGAGATCCTAGAGGAGGTCTCTAAGGTGACGGAGGGAGTGCTTGATGTCATCGTCTACGCCAGTGCCGCTGACAAGTTGAAGAACCGGGGCTTTGCCTTCGTGGAGTATGAGAGCCACCGGGCAGCCGCCATGGCGCGCCGCAAGCTGATGCCGGGCCGCATCCAGCTGTGGGGCCACCAGATCGCCGTGGACTGGGCCGAGCCGGAGATCGATGTGGATGAGGACGTGATGGAGACTGTGAAGATCCTGTACGTGCGCAACCTGATGATAGAGACGTCCGAGGAGGCTCTACGGCAGATCTTCAGCCAGTTCAACCCGGGTTGCGTGGAGCGTGTCAAGAAGATCCGGGACTATGCCTTTGTGCACTTTGCCAGCCGCGACGATGCCGTCCAGGCCATGGACAACCTCAGTGGCACCGAGATAGAGGGCTCCTGCATAGAGGTAACTCTGGCTAAGCCCGTTGACAAGGAGCAGTACACCCGTTACCAAAAAGCTACCAAGGGGAGCCCAGCATTGCCCATGCCGGAAACCACCCAGCCCAGCTACGTGTACCAGTGTGACCCCTACACACTAGCTTACTATGGATATCCCTACAACACCTTGATAGGACCCAACAGAGATTACTTCATAAAAGGTTAGACTAAACTTCATTACTTATCACTGTATTAATGACACTGCAAGACCGCTGATTGTGGTTACAATGTTGTTGATGCAAAAATGTATCCAGAAACTAATACTGATCATTCTGATCATATTGCTTAATAACGTGTTTATAAAATCACACTAATTTACTCCTTGAAGCTAATAACAAGGGGAATCTTTGCTCTCTGACTGTTTTAACTTGGTTGTATTTTTTGATTCTCAATGTTCTGGGTGGTAACGGGAAATCTTTAAAAACATGTCAGATCATTTGTTGTTACGTCAGCTTTTCTTCTTGCCAGTAAGATCAATTTGACTCGATCTGATGAAAAAAGATCCCCCCCCTCAGTCGAATGATCTGTTCTTCAGTTTTTAAATTCTTGCTCCTTGAGTGAAAACCTCTCCTTGTAATGTGAAATCTAATATGATGATTTTCCAGTCTCTGTCGGCGCCAGCTTCTCATTTTCCCATAAACGTCCCCTTCAAATCTAACGACAGGGAACTTATGAAAAGATTCTACTATCATGGAGGAAAAATCAGAAGAATCTCACGGACCGTTTTTTTTAACTAAAAAACTATCTGACCATTGCCGTCAGTCATTATATTAGCCTCCTTTAAACCCACAACTATTCCCCTCAAACTGGAAAATGTCTCGTCCTTGGTCCAGTGCCTCAACCATGATGGAAGGCTACCCTGAACTGCATAGGAGGAGAGGATTTAATTTGTCGGCTTCCCCTGACATTCCTGAGGCCCCCCTGCGTCGTCATCCTCATAAGTTTAATAAAGGCAGGAGATGACATAAAAAATGTAAAGACTGCGACCACATTCATACCAGGTCCAGCGGATGTCCAAGTAAATAACGGTCCCATTTTAAATAGAGGTCCCTTACTGGTTCCGGAATTTAGTATTAGCCCTCGTAAAAATAGATTTTTCAGATGGCTACCACCAGGAAAATCTATAATTTTATTTACTATACTCCCATTCTCTGATGCCTAATTCAGGAGTCAATCAGTCAATCAACAGAAATAAACTTTTGTTTTATGAATGGACCAATTGACACGATCAGTCTATGAGAACCCTTACAAAGTAATGTTTTAAAGACAAATAGTGAAGCAGACTAAAAGTTTTTTAAAAAGTCATGTAGGAAAAAAAAGCAACTAACATAAAATTAATTCAGCACTTTTGTGAATTTGTTTGCCATATGTACAAGCTTAAAATACAGACAAGCAGAACTAGCATTCAAGGAGCTGTTCTGACACAGAATGTTGTCACCGTGGAAGGCACCCATAGAATGTATCCAAAATGGGACTCAGAGTCTCCGATCCTGTCGCTGCCAGCCCAGAACCTTGAGCCGTCTGTCCAACGTGTATGTCTTCCAGCCCCGAACAAGAAACGTGGCACGCTCTGAACGGGAGCCTCTCTCGTTTGTATCTCAAGCAGGTACTGTAAGAGGCCGGGGGCGCGCAGCCGCTGGGAATAGGGCCCCAGGGCCTCGAGGCTCCTACCTAGGGGGATACTCGGCTGGCCGTGGCATCTACAGCAGATATCATGAGGGGAAGCCCAAGCAACAAGACAAACCCTATGAGCTGGTGCCTAGCCTGGAACTGACCGCAGTCAACCCGGTGGGCCTCAAGCCTGGCCAAAGTCAGTGTGAGACTCTCCCCCTCCCTCCCTGTGTTCCTGTAGAGCTTTTCATTCTGGGCCTGATTCTCTTCCTTCCTTAATGTTTGCTCTGTCTCTGTCTTCCTCCAATAACATTTCACTGCATTTTAACAGGGATTTCAATCCAAAATCAGGGTAGTTTTCCTCTTCTTCCAGCTAACAAACATATTGATATAATTGCAGTACAACAGAATGAATGTTCCTCTCAATTAAGGCAATTACCACTTCGGCATGAATTTGTTAAGTAAGGGCTTCCTCTTTGAGGCCAAATTAACCCAATTGAGACTCCATTTGGCGGCAGTCTGTGGCACTCCGCCTTGATTACTCAGCTCGACTGCTTCTTTTTGAGAAAACCACGACCTTCTCCATGGGTTAATCAGCCAACGGCTGAGGCGCACTGAGCCAATGAAGGCAGAGCAGCCAAGTTGTGTAACCAGACAGGTCCCTGTTTTCTTTGACAATGAGAGTAAATTTCCCATGCAGCACAAAGGACAAAAAAAAACTTTGTAGGATTTATTTTTGTTCTTTCTAAATCACTAATCGAGACATTCAGTTAAGTACTTCTGTAAGTTCTGTGTGCTCATGTACGCAGTGCTCATGTACTCGATTCTAATAGTTGTAGTGGACGGCTTGCTTGTTATAGAGTTATAGTTATGGGGGGGAGTTATAACTATTCAATTCTCCAACACAATTGAAAGAACTATTGCAGATACCTTTATGATTAGATGAAAACTAGATTAATTCATTAGAGAACAGCAGAATAAACAGGACAGTATTCACCTCACCATCCCTCCCCCAAATTTGTGGAAACATAAGAATAAATGAATTTGCCTGGACAAATTCAGAAATCCAGGCTAAACCTTTAGCTAAATCTAATAAGCATTACCATTGTAGAGAGAGTTCAGAATCATTGTAGGATGACTGCTCCCCCTAGTGAAAGTGTGCGGACTCGCAGCCCGTCCTTGACCGTTAACGTCTGCATGTCTTTGTCTGTGTAGTGGCCATCCCAGCCCTAGGTGGCCAGTACCCAATGTTCTCCCCCGGCAACGCTAAACTCATGGAGGAGGGGAAGGTGCACACGATGGAGCACCTCATCAACCCTCTGGCCCTCCAGCATGACCCCACGGGGGCCCAAGCTGCTGCCAACATCATGCCTGCGGTCTCCACCCCGCCCCCATTCCAGGTACACAACTCCGCGCCCTCTTCCCATCTTTTGTGGCCCCACATGTAGAATACATTCAATAAGACCAGCTGGCTTGATCCATTTCTCTGCACTCCACTTGACCTCATGAACTCACACCTGCTCGCTTCCTCTTTTCACCCCCCACCCCCTATAACAGGGTCGCCCTATCACCCCGGTATACGCCATGGCCCACAACATCCAGCGCATCCCCACAGCCGCCAGCCTGTACGGGGCGAGCTACATGCCACTCGCCACTCCCGCCGGCGCCACCACCCTGGCTGCCCTGCAGAAGAATGCAGCCATGGCGGCTGCCACCTACGGAGGTTACGCTGGCTACGTACCTCAGGCTTTCCCGGCAGCCACCTTCCAGGTGCCCATCCACGACGTCTACCCGACATACTGAAGGAGCCACCACCTGACCTGCTGCCATGGCAGCCAGAACACTGAAGGAACACTTTAGTATTTATGAAGAACCAACGAATGTTTTTCTGTTTTTTCAAAAATATGAGACTATGACTAAAGACAAAAGATATTAGATGTTTTATAGTTTAAATACTTGACAAAAAATATGAAAAACAACAAGAACTTTACAAAAAAAGAAGAAAAAAGTGTGGGTTTAAAAAATGTTTTAATGCTTATATTTTTAAAATATTTTACATCTAGGGTATTATCTTAGAGTTAGAGTTAGACATTGATATCTACCGTCCATACACTGCATTTCTACATCTACAGATGAATAAGGACATAGATTTACATTTGTTATTACCATTGTTCTTATTGGGGTTTTTTATATTGTTATTTGTGCTATCATAAGTATTTATGTTATTCCTTTGTAAAGGGCTGTGGTGGCAGTTTTAAACCTGTCCAGTTTGGTTTAAGGTTGAGCTTCACTGTCTTTGATCTCTCAGCTTATTTCGACCTGCAGGTATACACACAAATACACACACATATACGTCAATCATGCGAGACAGAAGAACACAAAACCAAAGGCTACCTGTTTCTGAGAAGCTAGTGGTCTACCAATAGCACCACAATCGATAAGCAGGTTTCAATCCCTAATAACCACTGTCAAGCAACAGTGGGGTTCCTCGGATTTCCGAAGATGGATGTGGTAATAGTACAAAAAGTACAAAATATTCAGGATTTTTTTGTTTGATCATTTCAGTCTGATCATTTTATTCGATGAAATGATACAAATGGATTATCGGTGAGGTCAACCATCTACATTCTGTGGGAATATTATGGCCTAAGCTTTCCTTATGGCAAACGCAGAACCGAGTGGCTGCGCGATAACCAATGCCCATGCCCCCTAGTGGTGCACGATGGGACAGCATTTGGTGTTTTTATTATGCTTATCCGTTTTGGCATTATCGCAAGAGAGAAAAAACACACTGGTAAAAAAAACAAATAGGCTCTTGGTTAATCGTATAGTGTATAGTGACAAGCACAGAAACTTTAAAATGTAGCTCTTTCCATCTGCTTTTTTTAATGCAGTGAATTAAAGTAGAAACAGTCTTAATTGTTGACCCCCTTTACTACGCCACCTGCAGCTGGGGACTTTTTTTTCTTTCGGATTGAGGTCTGTTCTTCTGGGCCTTCGTTAACCAGTCCTTTTGAAGGCATTTGATTGGACCTGGAACAACTGTATGAGCTGCATTTGGGCCCTATCGAAAGAAGTTTTCTCTCAACTCTCCGCCCCCTCCGTGACAACCTGCAGACGTTGCCATAGCCTGTTTATCTCTGTGTACATTGAGCCGCTACCAGCAGCAGACGCCCATGTTTCTCATTGTATTTCGACTAAGATGTGTTTGACCAAGAGGCACTTAATTTTTGTGTGTGCGTGTGTGTGTGTGTGTGTGTGTGTGTGTGTGTGTGTGTGTGTGTGTGCTTTTCCTTATGATATCACATCACAGGTTTTAAGAAGCCATTGTGAAAGTATCCCCAGGAAAATGTATATATGCACTGTGCTTATTATTGCCTAGCATCACGTCATATTTTATTTTTCACTGGCAATCCCAGAAGCTGTGGTCCGGACAGAAAGAGCTGCCTTTGTGGATGCTGTCAAAAAATAATTTGCATTAATGAAGTGCCAGTAAGAGACACTTAAATAGCTTTTTTTTCCAGAGGACAGACCAGGTAACAGTAATCAAGCAAGGTGCATTGTATGTCAACTTTAGTTTTCAGACCACAGAACTTATATTTGCTTTTTAAATTTTATTTTTATTTTATGCTCCCCCCCCTCACTTAGAGGGAGGATACGGTACAAGCCTCATGTTCTGTTTTGGTTTTTTTTGAGGGAAAAATGGGCACTGTTTTGTTTCTGCAGTTTCATGGCTTTGCTTATAATTATTTTCTTGTGGACGTGGGCATTGTTGCTGTTTAACACAGCCCTGTCAAGGCACTGCACTACGTGTCAAGCAAATGAAATGGTACATGACACAGGTCACCACGCCTGCCCTATTCTTGCACCAGTGTATTTTAATGTGAGACGATATGGACAGTGTAGGACAGTGTAGGACTTTGACGCAGTGTTGGTTTAGCGTTCAAAGGCATCTCTTGGGGTGTACTGGAGTATCTACTAGGTATATTCCTTTATCGTCTTCTGTTTGGTTACAAGTCAAAATAATTCTTATATTTAATATATGATTAAGATAAGATAAGTGTATGAAGCTAAAAAGTGAGGAGAAATAGCATAATATATTTTAAAAGGAAACGTATTGCTTTATTTCTGTCTTTCTTTTTTTTAAAATACAACCTCAGCAAAACTTGTTTAGCGAACATTGAAAAAGAGCCATCAATATTACGTGCTATGCAAACAGTTGATGCTGTGCAGTGAAAGTGCCACAACCCTGCTCGGAGAAGACAAAGATTTACTTAAACTGAACGCTGGTCCCTGGAGCTGGTGGAGCCGATGCAATCATTTCACCGACACTACAGGAGTAGTATTTCAACTCGAGGTGCACATTCCTAACTACATGAACGAACAACGTGTGCATAGTTTGAGAAATGTATTAAAAAGTGTACAATATTTAGAGTGCCTTGTTGCCAAAATGTGCTTTGCCTTGGTAGGCCCTTTAGCTTTTATTTCAGAATTTATCGTATTTATAGAGTAAGTATACAAATAAAGCATTTTCAAAAACAAAACATATGTTTTTGGTTTTTGCAACGTACGTTGGGAAATTTCACAGCAACACCAACGGACACAATCGACAGAATTAGGCTCTTATTCAGTCATGCATTCACAAGTGATTCTAAGATCCTAAGGTCTAATTGAAACAGACTCCTACCATACACCAAGGTTGTTTTTTTTAATGTATAGAAAAGTCTACATTTTGTGACTGTTTGTATACGACATACAGACATACAGCTCAGACATTTTTTTACCCCCTGTTCCTTATCCTCCACTGATGCCAGATAAGATAGGGGACACTCCTTTTGCAATCTTTATTCTACGTGTTGGTTCTGGTAGCTGTGACAAATTGTGTAACACACGGCTCTATGATAGGTGAAAACCTAAAGTAATGTAACCTATAGGGTCATTCTATATCCGTCAGTAATTGGCCCCTTTCCATCCATCATTTGATGTGCTTTCTTTCGATTATGCTTGAAATGTCCATCCTTTCCACCAGCAGACGCTCATTTGTTTCAGGTAGGTTCTTCACGTTTTCTTCAAGTCTTGCTGGTGGAGCCAGAAACAATGTTGTTGCTGTGCTTCTGCAGCTCGCTGAGCACACCACAGTTTCTCTTTTCCGTTCATCTACTGTGTCCTCCCATGACTCCGTTGACATGCTGAAGTAATCCAAGCAATTCGATCCACAAACTCTCTGGTTTAATGTCAGTGGTGGCCATCTCTGGTGTAAGCCATTGAATGACATCTGGAATATTTTTGAATTTTTTCTTTGTAGATGCCTTTTTACATAACGTTCATGTTATAAACTTAAATAGCTGGATAGTTAATTAAAGCAGAGTACCATAGGGTATAGCACACCTCCAGAAACATAAACTTGAAACAGTGTGTCCACAAATCAGGCCTGTGACACTTCTGTGCAAATCTCAGCAAAAAACATGCATTTTGAATGTGCCATCTTCTCATGAACACTGATATAGTGACATACTGAGGCATCGTCTGAAAAAATACAGGTAAAACTTTGCAGAAAGCAGATAGCTCCTTTGCCATTTTTAATGCACTGTAAAACAAAAGGCGTTAAAATACATCATTGATGAGAGTGCTCGGCACGTGCAGATTGTCTTACATGTTGCACGCACTCAAAAAACAAGCGGGCCATTAACAATTCACTGCATCAATTGAAGAGAAAATCCTAAGAGCTTTGGACATGGACTGGGGCAGCCGCAGTGTTGCCAGGCCTATATCCTGTTTCCAGCCAGGGAAAACCAGCTTATCTTCCTCTGGCTGCATTTGCAGAAAAATCCGAGGTCAGTTTACCTGCGTCCAATCAATCAGGGGAGTTTGCAAGACAGCGCAGCATGTCCAAACCAGAGTACGTGAAACCTGTAGCAAGGACAATGTACAGTCTGTGGGTGTAATTGCACTGCTTTCACAGGAATCTGACTCTCAGGGCAGTCAGACCGGTAAAAAAAAAAGTGTCATACAAAACAGCTGTCATGAGACATTATGTTTACGATTTAATTCAAAATCACATGTCTGAAATGGTAAAAATCAAGAGGACTAGTATTTGATTGATTGGAATTGTTATTCATTCAGAGAATCTCCATGCCCATTCCCATGATATTGTCCTTCCAAACCGATAAGTAACAGTTTAGACTTTCTGCAAAGGGAGGAATGGAGATCCCCCGAAGGAGCGAGAGCAGGTTCTGTCTTTTCAGCTCTTCTTGCCAAGCCCTTCCGCTGTACCTCTGTGTCGAAGCAGGGGGCGCAATTGATGGGATTGTCAGCTGACAGAATTTCTCAAACCAGGCCTGATAATGGTGATGCACGGAAGCTTGCATGAACATTGGCTATTTGTAGAGTCATAGATTGTTTCCATCTTCCTATATAACCATTAAGTCTATAAGTATAAATCTGACTGAAATGCATGTAGACACATTGCTAATACCTTAACTAAAATAAAATGTGTTGGAAATGAGTCAGTCTCATGTTGACTCATTACGA
>JAOVYW010000014.1:1333105-1345638 GCA_025775045.1 Hiodon tergisus | reverse complement strand
ATGTAGACACATTGCTAATACCTTAACTAAAATAAAATGTGTTGGAAATGAGTCAGTCTCATGTTGACTCATTACGAACACATTTTCTACCGTTCTTAGTCTTCTCACTTTCAAACCCATCTATTTCATCATCAAAGTTGATCAAGCTTGTTAAAGTGTCTTCAATAGAGAAAATCGGCAAGTTAGAGAGACATCGTTGTCAAATTAAAGGCCTCAAATAGTTCTTCACCAGTTTCAGTTTACTGTAGCTTTGTTTGCTAGATGCTACCATGACAGGGAGAATCAAACAAATGAGAAGGACTATCTACATATTGGGATACACAGGGTTCAAACTCCAGCGGTGGATGAGAGATGGGTATGAGTTTAAAAAAATCTGGAATGGTGGCAACAGCCTGGAACTTGAAAACTCTCAATGTTACAATTTCAGTTCCATTCAAATCCTTCAGATACTTCATCATCAAGTCAGCAGCAAACTTTTTTGTGTGTCTGAGTTGCATGTTTGAGAGTGTAGATCGTTTCACCACTGAAGTCGCGCATTTAGTGTGCATTTTTTTATCAGTCTGTCTTCATACCTTTCTACTCTTATTATAATATTCTTAGTTTATATTAGATTATATGTTGACAAGTGAAAACATTGAAAACTACAAAACAAAATTATTACTCAATTGATAATACATTTCCATCTTTTTCACAACCTTGGCAAACAACCGTTTGTGTTGGAGTGGAAAATGTATGGGACCTTTGCAGAAGTAAGCGTCAGTAAACGCTTATCTAATACATTTCCTGAATATAATTTGTTGCTTTATTGTGTTAAGTCATAGAGATAAGAGGAAAGTACCCCTTTTAACATTTTGTGATAGAATCCACTGACCAGAGAGATATGTGGTCATATTTTCTATTTGTTTTATTTCTCCTAATATAGATATACATTTATAAACAGATGTAACAGCGTCAAGCGGCTTTGCCTATGACCATAATGCTCATGAGGAAGACCATGATAAAGAAGATCCACATGAAGAACCTGTCCATGACCTTGGCTACCTTCTTCCATTCAGCCCCCTTGGCGCAGTTGGCCCTCTGCTCCCGGAAGCAGTTGGAAATGTACTCGATGTTCCTTATGATCTTTTGGTGGTGTTCACAGGTGCATGTGAAGCAGCTGACTTTCTCCTGGCAGCCCAATCCGTTCTTAACAACACCGTTGAGTTTGCCGTTGGGCTCGTACTCCTCCCTCCCAATGTAGTGGTAGTTCTTAGGGGTGCAGGGGGAAATGTGTGCTTTACGCTCACCAGCCCTGTGGCTCCGGTGGCGGCTGGGAGGATGGTGGGCGCTGTCGTCATGGTGACCATGTTTCCCAAGCTCCCCATTGGCCAACGGCTCCTCCGGGTACACGGGCCTCCGCTCTGCCTTTGCTGTTGTGCAGTTCTCCCCCACCTCATACACAAAGAAGATCTTGGACATGTAGCCGATGATTATCACCTTGGCCCAGTGAGGGACAGGCTTGGCATCCGCGCCGCAGAAGTGAATGTTCATGATGAATATGGTGAGGGCTGTGGATGCTGTGATCATCGTCATCGTCGCTATATAATATTTGCCTTTGTGAAGAAGCAATAAAGAGTAACAACACATCAATAACATCACAGGTAAATAGGAGATGTGGAGAGGGCTCTAGGTCATTTAAAGTCATTTAAATGTAAATTTTTGGTAACTGACAGAATGACTACATTTGCTATGGATCCCCTGCTAATTGTCAGCACATTTGAAATTCAGAACTGAGAGTAGGGGAACCTTAGGCTGAACCTTCTTACCAATGAGGGGCACGCTCTCAGAGGGCGGCATGCTCTCGGCCACCATCAGCTGGAAGACGGTGAGGGCCAGCAGCACAGTGACGCCCAGGGATACTTTCTCCCCAGAGTTGGCAGGCAGGTAAAAGCCCAGCGGCGCCAGGAAGGAGATCATGACACAGGGCAGGAGCAGGTTGAAGATGTAGAAGGAGGACCGGCGCTTGAGCAGCAGCGTGTACGTGATGTCAGGGTAGGGGTCCGAGCAGCAGCCGTACATGATGACGTTCTTGGTGGCCGGCATGCCGTGGCACTCCCACTCCACGTTCTCCACAAAGTCGGAAAGGTCGCCGCTGTCCATGCCCATGGCGATGTCCACCTGGTTGCCGTTGTAGGTCCAGGAGCCAAAGGTCAGGTTGCACTGCTGGTTGTCAAAGGGGAAGTAGGAGACGTCCACCACGCATGAGCTCTTGGTGATGGCGGGCGAGTCCCAGGTGATCTCGCCGTTATAGCGCAGGACAACGTTGGTGTCTGCTGGCCCAGCCGACTCATCATCGGCCCTGAAACAGGAGTTTAATTTTGTGGATGGAGATCTTATTGGCATCCGCATTGTGAAAAGTAGGTGCAGTTGAAAAAGCAAATAATTATTCCTATATTTTAGAGCAGTACTTATTATAGAGGACGATGTCTGGCCTCCAGACCAGGCCACTGGGAATGCGGATCACTTCAAGGCCATCGTAATCGTCCTTGTCCCACTTCAGGTAGGCATCATGCCAGACCTGTCGGATCCACAGGTAGGATGTCAGCACCTGATTCCTCTCGTCCTGCACACACAAGTACAACCGTTTAAATTTGAGAACCCTTTATTGCAACACTAATGATAACAGTGTTTATACTGCTGAAATTTTCCAGAGCGATGCTAAACATGGCAATTGTAAATTATGACAAGTGGCATGTAATACAGTGGAGGCCCATGATGGAATCCTTTCAGCTATCAAAAGACAGCCATTCAAACCAGGTCTCACAGGATCACAGGAGGACATCTCTGGCGATAAGAGGCCGTGGTACGTGTCTCTCTAGTAGTGACATTGTCTCTTAATTGGGAAGAGCTTTTGAATGCCTCGCATCAGTGAGTCTGACCTTTCGCAGCGTGTTTGACACTGGTGCCGAAATGGGAGATGTGTGAAAGAGGCTATAGGATACAGCCAGGAGTGGGTAGAGTTAGGTTAGGTTACAGAATGTTTTCCACAAGTCTCACATTAAAGTTCTGGGCAATTCCAAAGGGTATGTGGTAATCCTTCATAAATTTATACTAAAACTTTGTATTTGTTTACATTTTTAAAAAAATGCATTTGTCAGTTATCTTGCTGTGTGTTTTGTTTTTAGTTTTTGTCCCTCTATGCACTTGGGGTTTTAAAATAAATAGTTTCACTACCTGAAATGTTTTGGTTTGTGTTTTGATTCCTGAGAGAGTAGCAACCGTGCAAGACGACCAGAAAGCAAATCACCCTACGCCACACCCAACGAAAACCGCTCTAGGGACATGGCGTCAGTCATACAGCAATATAATCCCTTTCTGTCGTCACCTGTTTACACACAGTGAGATTGGGCATGGGTCACTGGCAACCAAAGCAAGCTCAGCTTCGCTTTACAGAAAGATCACGATCCGTTGACTGGATCCTGCCAGGTGTATTTGTTTCACAGCCATGGAGGCACTGCCGCGGCCAGAACTTCCATTTCCCACCGCTGGTGCTCACCATGTCCTTGATTTGGGAGAGGGTGATCTGCAGGGTGACGTTCAGGGCCTTGTCCGTGTCCTCCACCGGCCGCAGGGCGCTGGAGTAGTTCTCCATCAGATCGTTCAGTAGCTTCTGGGCGTACCTCCCTTGGGCCGAGTGTGCCGCTGCGCGGGACATCGCCCAAACCAAGGGTTCAGATGACAGTTACATCAGTGCCCCCCTCTCACCACACAGTGCGGTGCCAGCTAGCAGAGTACCACCTACAGTGTTAAGATGTAATGCAACCTAGCTATAAGAATTAATTCAATAGTCAACTTTAATGATTGCAATTCTTGCAATAATGTACCATTAAACAAACTATTTGTATGATTAGCTATTTTTTAAGTATTATCACTTTAACTAAAGCGTAAAATTGTTATGTTATTATACTATAAAGTATGTCTTACCTTTTAGAAGCATGCTAAAGCCTATGAGAAGAGTCAGTTTCTTCATTTTCATATAAAAAAATATTTGTAAGCATAGAAATAGGATCCAGGAGGTTGTATAGTTTCTCCCTGCCGATTCACAAAGGCACTCAGAATGGACTGATGAGGCCCTGGAAAGCAACACGCAGAGCTGCCTGAGATCCGGACTCAGTGCTCAGCACTTGAGTCTGTTCAGTTCTGGCTCTGGCCTCTGGAATAGGACCTGGGCTATCACATGGCACACAGGCCGAGGGAAATTAGAGGCCCAGACATCGGCCCTCAAGGGAGTTTTCAGGCCACTGAACACTGAATAAAAAGGCCGGCACTTCTTTGCTCTGGGCCGGTGGGTGTCCCTCAAAGACTGGGCGAGGTGGAGAGGAGACGCTGGGGAGAATTTGCAGCACACTCAGGGTGGCTGTCCAAAGCTGTCACGGTATAGTGCGTGTCTCAAAATGGGCCTGGTAGAAAATGTATAAAGGCTTGTGATATTCAAGAAACGTTTTAGCGCCTTTGAGGGGTGTTCTGTCGCACTCATAATCTCTTCTCTACGCCCACTTCCTCCCACAGTCAGCATTCAAAGATGTGGGATGAAATGGAAATTAAATTAACCTGGAGGAGTATAAGGACACAAAGTAAGAGAGGATATCACACCTTAAGAGAAACCTTCTTGAGAAACCTCACCCACCCAGGACCTCAACTCCTCCATAAAATGGTTTCAGTTCTATAAAGAGACTCTCTCAACAACGCTGAAGTTAGTTTACTGGCCACTGCTGGCCTGTTGGTCCCAGAAACACAGTAATTATTGTCGCTCCGCACCATTCCACAAAGCCTACGGGTTCCTTCTAGGTTTCAAATCACTACTGGTTATGCTCTCTGTGTCAGCGTCTCCTATTACAAATGCATTGTCAATCCCAATAAACCGTTATGAACATTACAGGTTTTGGCTTTGTCTGGTGGCCATATAATGGGAATGATATTAATGTAGTACTGGGTGTGTTTTCACAAATGAAATGATTCAATTCCTACAACAGCTTATCGCCAAATGTAAATTCTTAACAAATGACAATCAATAAATAAAAGAATAAAACATCAACAATTACTTCACAAAATTCATAATGATACTGAAAGATGACGTTATCATTGAAAAAGTTAAACGAAAGCAGCTCATCTGAAAAAGGCCAACATTTTATTATGACAAGCTACAAGCCCTCAGAGTACTTGCCAGGCAGACAAATTGCTTCAGAGCAGGCCTGCTCTAGAAGCTATCTGAGCGGAACTCGTGGCTAGAGCTCGATCACAGGTGTTTCCTGTGTAAAGAGAACTAGGGTTGTGTGGTGGGTCTGCCAGGGCGCTGCTGTGTTCATGTGTGTGCAAACACCACTGTGAAGATGAAAATCCAGACCACAGGCCTGGTAATAGGGTCGTGAGAAAGCACCAATGCAGGCTTAAATTTGACCCAGTCACTCAGACCCCCTGCAGCATTAAGTTGTGGGCTGTGGGTTTTCACTGGCCCTCAAGCCAACACAAGAACCATTCAGCCTGTCATACCCACGCCAACCAGGCACCTGCCTTAATACTGGGAATTGCCCTCTCTGACTCCGATGGGCGACTCATTGCTCATACCAGCTTGTAACCAGGACACAGCTGCATCCCAAGCTAGGACTAAGCTCTGCCCGAAGGGCTTTTTTACATGGAAATCAGAGGTACGGTTTGAAAAAGAGCGGTGTTCACACACCTGCTGGTGCTTCGCGTTAGCTTCCACAGAACTGAAGGGAGAGGTTAACGCTTTAGTCACTACTAGTAAGCTCTATTTACTTAAAGGCAATTTCACCGCAAAGTCATTAGTCAGCATTTTGTTAATGTTAATTATGTCATGGTTTTTTTTTCTTTAAGTTCAGTTATGTTTCTGTTAAATACTATACATGATATATATATGTTAAATTTTTTCATCCTTATTTCGCAGGAAATGCAAGTTATTACACCCAAGTAAGCCGATTCAGAACCTCAATGTTGCCCAACACCCACTGCTTTGTACGCTCCCTCTCTCTCTCTCTCTGTTTGAACGAGTTCTAGTTCTACTTTTACAAAACTGAATTTCTGCATTAGAAGAACCGTTCAGGTCTGGCCCATCATGCTACCACCAAGCACAGAAAACAGGCCACAGCTTTCATAGATGCGCTAGCTCAGGGGGCCAAGCTGCTGTGAAGCACACCCTGTTGCACAAACACGGCCCCAGCAGTTGAATGCATTTAAAAAGAAAAACTAAAAAGGGTTGATGCTGAAACAAACTGGGTCTGGAGAATTAAGAGAAGAGTGTGTATGTGCTTCTTTCATCTGCCAAAGTGAAGACGAGCTGCAGACGGCAGCCTTGGAATGTGGTTTCCAACCAGCCCCAGGCACAACTGCTCCAAAAACCACATGGTAACGCAGCCCTCATTGGTGTGTTCCTGGTTTCTGAAAACTTTCTCTGCGCACCTCATCAACCTCATCAACTGGGATAAGTCAAATTAAGGGTGTCAACGAAATACGTGCAAATATGCAGGTATAAATTCCAGATTCGTACAGATTGATTTCTAGTCTGTTCAGCACATACAGTATCATATTTTGACCTTCTCTGAAGCTTTCTCAACATTCTGTTAAACACGCATTTCCTTGCCCCAAAACAAACCCTGATGTTGCATCGTGTACCCTTACACAATTTCTGGCACAGAAGTTTGACACTCAAAACTCTCCATTAGTCTGACGGCTCTACGATGGGTCTGCGCACCTTTTCATGTCAGCAGAGGAGATGGTTAATCCGAGCACTGTAGGGGCAATACAGCGTTGCGGTTAACCAAACCAACTCGGGGGGGTGAAGGAGCCCCACTCTCCTCTGTTACAAAGAGATGCCACGTCACACTCAACGCGCTCCACTGTTTCCTGCCCGCGATGTGTCGAGGCTTGTAGTGTGTCGCACGAGGAACAGCTTGCAGACAAGACAGCGGACCTGTTCCATTCCGATGGCTTGGTACATTTCCACCGTCTGATCACATTATTATTATGTGTGGTTGGAAGGGATGTTATTGTGACAGTGATATTGGTAAAATAGGAAATACCTGTTCCCCCGACAACGTTTCAGATAAGCGGATCTTTTAGATTAGACTTAGTTACTTCTGGGAACTGATTTTCTAATCATTTGTTTAGACCCAGGTCCACATAAATTGTAGATCCCCCGCAATTATAACAAGAGATATTTCTGTTCAACTCCTGAGTTAGAAAGTAAAGGCTTTACTGAAACGGGTAAATGAAGACAGACGTAAATAAACCATTAATTAGGGTGCAAAAAGCTGGTGTCTTCTGCGAAACAGGGATTCAACTGTGGCCTAAAGTCACACGTTTTAAGGGAATCAAGAAAAACAGATATGATTGTGTGTGTGCAGCTTTGAGTATTCAGTTGTATCTTGTGGGGGTTCAACAGCTTGTTAATATCCAATCACAGTCCCCTGTCTGTTTGACAGATACATGCCATTTGAGGAGTGGCCAACCTCAGTCAGACATTAGTTTGAATATGCTCCCAAGACTACAGGTATAGGTATAACTCAAACATGTGCAGATCAAGCGGAAGAGCGAAGGTGCCGTTAGCACTGCTGTCTGGAATTTCCCAGACCCAAGATTCAGATTCAGTGAGTGCATGTGATTACTTTGTGTTCCTCCCACGTTTAGCTGGGCACTCCCGGTTTTTTTTCCTTTCCGACAACAGTCTTCCTCCGTTCTGGAAGTTCTGAAATGGTCCTGTAAAGTGCGCCTGCTCTCAGCGAGCTTTGTCAGTCTGCCTTTTTCCTTAGGCTAATGTCTGGAGCTCGTCACAGCTACTCTGTAAAAGGAACAGACTCTAATGCTTACTTGGTGAAAGATTATCTACAGTATATGTGATTAGCAAAAGTCATATTGCCATCAGGTCTGTAAAATTAAAAATAGAATAAAAACCATGAAAGTATTTGGCTTCTCCACACAAAATTTCTATTGAAACTTAAGTAACATAATACAGATTTATAACTTCCCTCCTTCACGGATCATAATCATATATGATAGAAGTGTCAAGGGAGGATAAGTGGGGTACTGACTGCAAAATGAATGGGACATGCGCTCATATGAATACTTTATACTGGGTACCGGGTTATGTGATTTAGGGTTAGCACATTCTTAATTGAAATGTGATTGGATACTGTGACATGGCACATGCGGTCTTCTAATTCTACTGAAAACTTAGATTAACAACTTTGAAATTCTTTATAATAAGTAAATCTTCACAGAACTTTCATTTAACAAACTTTATTTTACACCCTTGTGTTGGGTGGGGGGATGTAGAGAAAAACAAGAGATACAATAATAAACTGTTTGAACAGTAGTGAGAATATTCCCTTTTTGGTCAGAACCTTTGGATAATTTTTTATTTTAAAACTCTTTGAGAGCTTTTGGGTTGAACTGCATAAACTCAAGCTCTAAAGTATACACCAGAGGGCTGTTTCAGGAAGAACATTTGAAAGCCAAGATCATCCTTTAAATAATTCAGCACAAACTTTGGTTCCAATAAATTGGTTTACGATACTCTTTCTGAGCAGGACTTCACTCCAGCTAACACACTCATTAGCTGGATTAGCTTCATCGTGTTGCAAAATCTACTAAACAAAGGACCGCACTGATGTGTGAAGTTTAAAATTGTCGAAGAGTCCGAAAGACACACTCGCATAACTCTAAAGGTTTGAGACGAAGCAATGGCTTTGAGTCTGCGTGTGGGTGAGGCAGCTCTCACACTGACACAAAGACCAGCAACGGGCCCACTGTGTTTGAATTGGGAAGTACACACAGCTATGCGAACATGTAGCAATGTCAAACTAAGCCAAATCTACATTACATGACACCGAAATTGTCCATAATTGTCTGCATATGCCAGACATTATGTTTAATTTGTTTGCGAGCTATTGCTTGGAATGAAGTACAGTTAAAACTGTAAATGTAGTGTTGCTTCTGTACGTTCTGCTGTCCTTCAGTAATGTGTCATTGGTTTGGTCAATTATGGGAAAAATTATTTTATATATGAAAGGGTAAATAAATAATTTTTTAGTTTTAGTTTTAAATAATTTCAGTCTGAAACCTTTTTTTAGATAAGCGAAATATCCAAACGCGGGATGCAACCCAATTATAGTTTTATCGCTTTATTACGTCTGGGTATTTTTTACAACAAAACTGGAGCCATATGTTCCTTCGCTGTCTATTATTTAGTTGAAGGTTCCATGGCCCACAGGTTATCAACGTTGTGCAGACTCAAAAATGTTGGGTATAAGTGCTTCCTCATTTTGACCAATACAAAATCCTTGCTTTGTTTGCAGTTTTGTGCACAGCTGCCATACTTATACCCCTAACATCAATTTTTTTTCAAAGTGGTAGTCTCTCAACCCAGAGATATAATTCTTGCCCTTTTCTCATTCATAAAGTTACCTTAATTATTTCTTATATTATGTTTAATGTAAGCAACACATGCGTAGCTCTAACTTATGTACAATTTATGCTGTTGGTAACATTTATGTTTTTGCAGTATGTTGTACAATGAGTGATCAGTACTGCTTGTTTACACAGCCTGGTTAAAAGTGGCAGCCAGTTTCCCACTGCTTCAATCAGATACCCGAAAGCAGCATTTACAGAAACAATGTGAGTGTTATCACCTTCGTTATCACCTTTTCAGGTGGTATTTATTGGTCATATGGCCTTATTGAAAAAAGATATATTACGAACAATTCACATTACGGCCATTGTTTCTTTGTCATAAACGCTGGGCTTAAATCTTCTTAGTTAATGTAACTTACAAAACTTAAGAAACAAATACAAATCTGACTTTTTTTTTTTTAAACTTGACACCTCTTGACTATTCTTTTTTTATGTTACAAAAATAAAAATGTTCTGAATCTTCTAATTAGAGCCCGGACTTCCCATGTCTGTCCAAACTGATTAGATATGGGTTACCTTTGTTTCCATCGCAGTTGTGTCCTTTATCAAATTTGTCATTTATATCGTAGAAAGTAAACACAAAATTCCATGCCCATGAGCAGTCTTCGCTCATTCAGCAGACCGTACAGGGAGGTCCGGGGACTTCAACTGCAAACTCTTCATTAATATAACACGTAAAAAAGAACTCCAAAGGTATCTACTGCAAACTTTCTCTTCACAAAAGTTCCTAAGAGTAACTTAGAAATGGTCATTTTGGAGTCACAGATGTTCAAATGTCCATTAATGTCAAAAAACAGGTAAAAATGTTTTCTTCAATTAAAAATGTGAAATGAACTTTAATTAGACACACACATACACATATATATATACATATACATATATATATATATATATACATATATATATAAATGTTTGCTTGTAAAAATTAAAAAATCTTGCACTGGTTGATGTCAAATAATCTTCTGCGAGTCTGCTTCTTAGCCTGATTTACAGCAGTCCGGACAGCATACTCAAACACCTGTTGAACGCCACGGTTGCTAAGCGCCGAGCACTCCAGATAACCCTTGGCCCGGATGTCATGAGCCAGCTGCTTGCCCTCAGAGGAGGTAATGCAGTTGGAGCGCTGAGGGCCCATCTCGCGCTGGTCCGTCTGCGTGGCCACCACTAGCACCGGCACGTGGGGCAGGTGGCCCCGTACCTCGCCCATCCACTTGTTGCGGACGCTGGCAAAGGAGGAGATGTTGGCCACTGAGTAGCAGAGCAGGACCACGTCCGCCTGCTGGTAGGACATGGGACGGATCTGCCGGAAGGTGTCGTTGCCCGCCGTGTCCCAGAGGCCCAGGCTGATCTGCACGCCGTCCATGAACACCTCCACACCAGTGTTCTCGTAAACTGTGGGCTTATAGCAGTCTGGGAAGGTCTCAGAGGTGAAGCGCACCAGCAGGGCCGTCTTCCCCACCGCGGTGTCACCCACGAGTACACACTTGATGGACATCTCTGAGACGCCGTTCATCTTGGCAATTGTCCTTTTTCTTTTTGATAGAACACACCCAGGCTCAGTCACGGACAGGATAGGGTACAAGGACGACAGACATTGTGAGGTGCAGGGATGGAGAAACGGCACTGTGGTGTCACAAAGGCTTTTCTTTATGTCCCTTCCTCAAAAGTTGTAGCAACCTCCTGTCACCACGCTCCTGTAGGAAGGTGCATTTTTTCCTTCTAGCTTGCTTCCAAGGACATCTGTCAAGGGGAATATAAAGAATGGTTAGAATAGAAAGCTCGTTAAAGATAATAAGCACATTCATTAAGCCTAAATAACAGCATGAGCAAACCACATTATGCGTACCCTAACATGCAAATCAAGGTGTCCTTGGTTATGGCAGTGTTGTGGCAATATTCAACATTGCTGAAAAATCTACTTACAGTACAGTATAAATAGCGTTACACACCCTGTGGATCTGACTTTTTTCTTGAGCTCAGAAAGAAGCATGGTGACCTGACTGATTTGTTTAAGTAGGACACAAATGACAGCTTGGAACTCCTTTAACTTTAGCTCAACAACTTGCCCTTTTGAAAATAAACGTTTCATGCATTATTTCAAGTTCTCATTATTTTTACCCAGAAACATGGCTGTAGGTCCATGACTAGAAACTTAATTTGCTACTGGACTACTTTGCTTTAGACTGGGACCAAATTAAGACAAATCAATACGTCTAGACACACTACAGAACTGTATTCAAGATACAGTAATAAATAAATAAAAACATTTTCTGACCAAGGAATTTTTAAAGCCTTCTTAAAATCATTAAGAAACTGCTCTGAAAGCATTCTACATGCAAAACTCCCTGCGAGGGCATAAACGCTTTGGTCCTTCTAAGGACAGCTGCAGTCTCGCATGAGAGAACACGTGACACTAGCATGGGCAGAAAGGCCAGAAAAGGAGTTGAAAAGTTGTGTTAAATTGTTGCAGAGACAAAAAACAAACATGAGGAGTAAACACAAAAGCTTCCAGGTTTCGGTTTAATTAGTTCAATCGCAGCACAGCGTGTTCTCAGTGCTCCGTGCTGCCGTTTTGTCACCAAGACATCAGCCATTCAAACTAGCGGAAGACATGAGAGTCACTTGTATGGTAGTTAGCAAGGTACACAGTCTGTGTCACAGGTTGCAACAGCGCAAGTACTCAATGAAAATACCAAACTGCTGCTGGTAAAAAGCAAACTAAATCGAATGTTAGAAAGGGTTTGGGCCCAGACTGGAGTTTTGTAGGATTTTTGCCTTACCAGAATTAGTCTTAATATTAATATAGTAAATTATAATTCATGCAGCAATATTCACATACAATTTCACTGGCAATCCAACAATAACTTCCAGTCACACGGAGCCCTAGCTCAGTCATAAGTCATAGTTCAGTCCTAACTGAACATTGCGAGAATATACCATTGATAGCCGTGGATGAGAAGCTTGATGGCTGTGTTCATTTTTAAAATAACAGATCTACTCTCTGACCGTGTGCAGTTTATTTTTCAACGTTGCTTTATTTATACAAAAAAGACTGCTTGTATATAGTT
>JAOVYW010000014.1:1299561-1327316 GCA_025775045.1 Hiodon tergisus | reverse complement strand
GTGCTTCCACGGCACAGGGGTTGAATACTTATGCAAGCAACATATTTCAGTTTTGAATTTTATGTATGAATTTGTCATACAAATATTTTCCCAACATTAAACCACCATCACCTTCCAATAATTTTGTTTCAGCATTTTAAAATACAATATCGGATTTGGATTTTTAAATGATTTCACCTGGTGTTTCCAGGTGTAAATTAGATGCTAACTGATAGGCAACCTGCAAACACCATGGCCAGGATTGAGAATCCCTGCTTTAGAGTATGTCATCACCCTCTCTCACCTGCAGTCTTTTTCTCCAGTACCAGCCGCAGGTGATGAAGGGCTTCTTCCACATGCAGGCCATGTAAGTCCAGCACGTTCTGAGGCAACAGAGAGGCATTGACCCTTTCGAAGATCAGAACGGCTGCACGGTGGTTTGCCTCCTTCATCTTCTGTGCATGAAGATGACCCTGCAAAGCACAGAGATGCTGTTAGGAGCCAGCTCAATCGTCAAATTCTGTCCGAGTGTCACAGTGCCATTGGTTCCCACACATACATCCATCCTATGGCCTACCTGTTGTGCATAGAAGCTGGCCACTTCCTTCATGCCCTTCCGGTGGGCCTCGGCAGCATTGCTAAAACACTCATCCTGCTTCCGCCGCTGTAGTGTGGCCTCAGCCCGGAAATCTACGTACTCTGGATCCTCAGTGTTCTGGAACTCCATTTGCATTTCAGACTCCTTCGGTTTGTGCCTCTGGTGGGGGGGGCGGAACCATAGTTAAGGATCTGCGTTGGAGTCTGACTGGAAGAGGTGTAAATCAGCGAGAGGTGACAGCCTACGTTTTCTCTGACAATTGTCCATTCTGTGATGTTGCGCTGGGTAGCCTCCGGGGCCACCACTGTCTTGACCGGGCCGCCATCCAGCAGGGACCTCAGGAAGTGTTCCGTCTGCTCCAAGGAGTAACTGCAGAGAGAACACAGGATCCTGGGATCAGCAGGAATCTTGCATCACTGGCCACAAGCCAGATACAGACAGCCTGACATATAGACAGGCACATAGGAAATCAAACTCTATACAAATATCAGTTAAACCCATCCTGCCAATCTCAAATACAGACTTACAACAGCCAATTCTAATCCAGTTGCTTACTTATGATCTTTGAAGATATCCTTGAGAAAGTGTGGGTCAATGGTAGGGAACAACGCAAAGAGTTGGTTCTCCTTTAGCAGGGAAGCACCGTCCTTCCTTCCATCTGCATGGCTTGATCGGAACTGTGGTGGTCCATAAGAATAATTTCAGTATCAGGATTCTGTCCAAAGCTTCTCACTGAACACTTCATAGAGGGGGCAAGTTTATTGCCATCTTGTGCCTCACACTATCAAACTTAACGATTGCCTAACACCCATTGAAAAATTTACCTTTTCCACATTTTCCTGAAGTGCCAGCTCCTCAGACATTATATCCCGCAATGAAACGTGGGGCTGGGAGATGTTCCAGTGGTCCATGAAAGGTAAACTGTCCGAGGCATCGGACTGGCCAAGAGACGCTAGGCCGTCCGGACCAATCAGGAAGTCCGGAAACACCTCTCTCTGTGTTGACTGACTTTCTCCCCAATGGACTGAACCTGCCGGTCAGATAGCCAGGCAGATGTTGAAAATGAAATAAGGAAAGGAGGCGTTATGAAAAAGAACACAACATTGGAGAGATGAGAAGAAAAGATGCAAGGGGAGGTTTACACAGACTTCGGGGGCTGCACCAAGCAACAAAACAAACGGCTTCTTATAAATTTTAAAATAGCTTATTTCAAATGCCAAAATAGTAGACACAGAAATGCATGGATAAGCAAAAGCAAGTAAACCTCAGGCAAACAAGGTTTGGATCTCTTAGGGGACTCACTTTCCCGTAGAAGATGGTAAGACAGTGCTCCCTGTCTCTGCCTTTCCTGTGAAGACACAATGTTCACCCTGTTTATACTATATGATGCTAATCAAAACTACAGGTAAATGTTAAAAAGTCTTATTAATCCATTATATTGTATGCACCTTTGAAACTTGAAAATTCACAGTTCTAATGCAGGAAGCATTCATAGGCTGGAATCATGTAATTTCATTGCCTGAGAGGAAATTTGTCAGGGAGCAAATCTGACACATCTTTACCAGGACTGCGTCTTTAAAAAAATTATATTCACTGGAAACAAATCAGCCTCCACCGACCTGGATGGTGTCCTTCCACTTCTGGTACAGTAGTTTGGCCAGATTCAGGTCGATCTGCACAGTGCAGTCCTCTGGAGACAATGTACCTAGGAACAGCAAGGCGTAAAACCATCTTTCCATTTTATCTATAAAAGCTGTACACCCTGCTTCCTGTTACTTTTCTTTTTACCTGGATCAATGCCCACCGGTCCAAACAGCTCACTGAGCTGAAAGGCGAGCTCTGCAGGGAGTTTCAGCTCCAGGGACTGGATATCCAGTGACCTGGGGCACTGCTTGTCTTGGCTAGGTTTGTCTGTCTTCCTTTCCCTCTGCTCTTCCTCCTTCTCCTTCTTCTTCAGCGCTACCAGCTGTTCCATAAAAGACTGAGGAATGACCGTGTCTCCAGAATGGATGCCACTCATTCCCTCATTACACTCAGCTTCCAGCAGACCAGATAGCTCCTGTCCTCTTGGCTCAGGTGCAGACCCAGCAGTTTGGTCAACGGGTGGCTCGTTTTTGTTTATAGACCTCCCTTCCAGTTCTTTACCTGACTCACCTTGACTAGAGTCCACTAGCAGCGGAGGTGTTCTGTTCTCTTGTGCACACTGACCAGTTGGTGGCTCTTCAGGGATATTCACAGAGTCTGCCTCAGGTCTTAGGGCAGGCTCACCTGTTTTTTCGCCACTGCAGCTGTCCAGCTCTAGAACAGCCTCCTGTAAAGTGCACTGCATGGTATCCGCAGTAAGGTCCCCACTGACAGATCTCATTCCCAGCTCACCTGGGCCTGCCGTTGTCCTCAAACAAGGGTCTTGAGAGGACCCAACAGTGGTGGATGGCTCAGTATCCAGCCCCACGCTAAGATGTTCCTCATCCACAACGTCATCACCATCTTCCCTGAACAGCTGCTCCCCAGAGTCCAGGAGCAGGTTGGTCGTCCACTCCATGTCTTGGTGGCACTTGTCGTACAGGTCTTCCAGAGTGTCGAAGGAGACCAGCTTGAAGTGGCGGTGGAGGATCTGCAGGTTCTGGCGCTTGTTGTCACTGCTTAGCTCCAGCTCCTCCACCTGGGTTCCTTTGTCATGAAAAACCCTATAGGGCACCTCCTGCTGTCCTAAGGGCACCACGCCCTCAGCCAATTTGGGGAGAAATCGGTTAGAGTGCCCTTCCTTTAAAGTCACTCCAAAATCCCTGGTGCAGTCTCCACGTTGCCGATCAATCCTCCAGAGCAAAGCAAACTCTTTCGGGTTAGTCTGTGTAGAGCAGCTGCTGCCAGTCGTGCAGCCCAACAGTGGCGGTTGGAAGGAACCTAGATTCCAGTGGGATAACGACTGAGGGGACTCCAGCAGAGGTCTGGGTGAGGTGGGGCTGTTGTTGGTGAAGGTGAGTGCAAGTTTGCACTGCTTCCCCGCCCTTCTACTCTGTCTCAGTCGCCGCTCCTGGCTGTTCCCCGCTACCACTCCCATATGGCCGCCATCCACTCCACCAGTGGCCCCCAGAGTTTCAGAGTCCTGGCCGGCAGGGCCAGAGGAGTTTCCTGCTAAGTCACCACTTTGGTCTTGTATGCTTCCGTCAGGCGTAGTGATGCCGTCTTCCCCGCCCTCTGGCAGGTCCCCCTCCCTCAACACGCTACCACTGGGGGCTGTCATGGTTCTCCCGTCCGTTGTTGGGCTCTGCGGGTGGTTCTCCACATGAGCCATTTCACATTCTGTCCAGTCAGCCACACGGTCCAGCAGCTCGGGTCTTGTGTCCCTGGCTGTTTTTGGACTCTCCTTGTTGAGTGTTAAAGGGCTCCTGGGCTCCCTGAAGCTAGATCCGATCCCCAGATTAAGGTCTTCAAAGCTGAAGTACAAAGTAGAGTCCAATACAGAGTCCAATGCAGAATCTAATGCAGAATCCAATGGAGAATCTGTTTTTTTTTGGGACGAGTCAGTGCCCACTTGTAACAGATCCAGAAGCTTCTGAAACTCAGTGACATTCAGATCCATTTTTCCATAGTGTCCTCCCTCACTTTTATCCTCCGTGCACATCTCCTTTCCTTCCCTGGTCCTCTGCTCACGCTGATTCAGTGCTTCTGAGGGCCAATCACCCACAAAGTCTAAAAGCTCTGGTCTCACACTGTCACCACTGGTTACCTGCGTAGCCTCAACCCCACCTAATTCATGTTCTGCCTGAACAGTTCCATCTCTTTTGTTAGTGCTAGCCTGTGTGTTCCGCCCCCTATCACGCCTCACCCTCTGGCCAATTGACTCACAAAAGGCCACCGGCAGCTCTTTTGCACAGTCCTCTGTACTGAACTCTGGGGTGCTCTCGTCATTCAGGGGCAGACTTCCGCCTGAGGTTGCAGAGTGTTTGTCCAGCCCACCGACTGACACACATGCTCCCTGTGGCTCAGCACTGCGCAGGTCTTTGTCCGGTGTTATCTCCATCTGCGATCTTTGTCTCTGAGTCAGAAGAGTCTCAGAAGAGATGTGGTTGCTGTCACCGCTACGACTGCTGCTGCTGCTGCTGCTGCTGCTGCTGCCCATACTTCCCTCATTGGTGGCCACCTCTCCTACCGACGACACATCGGGCAGGGAGGAGAAGAGCTGGAAGTGGCCCTTCACTGACCCCAGGTTCAATTGGGGCTCCTCCACTAGGTCTGGTCTGACGTCATTTGGCAACGGTCTGCGCAGCACAGGCAAGACATAGAAATCTGTCAGCAATATGTCCTTACCTACTTTTCTGCATATTGACTCTTAAACCAGATATTGGCAGCACTTCAATCTCAATCGCCAAAACTGGCTGGTGTGCAAATGTTTCAAATACAATATTCGGAATAGCATCCTGAAGCCATTTTTTGTGGTGTATAAACGGAAACAGAAGCTAAGTGAAGTGTATGGGGACTCACTGTGAAAGGCTAGTCTCTGGGTGGGGCAGATTGCTGCTTTTGCTGGTCTCCAGCGGTTTAGGGGAGGAGCACATGACAGTGTGCACTGAGACCTGGTGCTCGTAGCCCTCCAGCATGCGCTTGATCTTCTCCTTCTGCACCCCATGCTTGGTGCGTCTAGTGAGACAACACGGGGGGTCACGGCAAGCAGTTTGTGAAGAGACTAGAGCTGTATTAAAGACAGCAACGTGTTCGTCGTCAGTACAAATGGCACCTTGCTTTGTGTCATCTCGAAACATCACCAACACTAAACAAGAGTTACCATGCTGGCAGGATGTGAAATGTATCCATGGTAACCATGAGAACAGTTGGTATGGAAAAATCACTAAATCTAGTTTCTTCAAAAGCTCCATACCTCTGCAGTTCTCTAGGCTTGAATTTCCACCAGGTATCAGGTTCACGAAACATCACTTTGTATTGATACTTAAGAGCCTGCAAAAAAAGTCCATATGCAGAGATGTGGAAAAAATTAATGAAAGACTCCTCCCTCCCCAATCTTTACACTAGCCGCATTTACACTGATGTGTTTAAGCATGGCTTCCCAGGGCAGGTCAGGGCCAGTGCATTTACACACAATCTCAGAATGGGGATTACCTCGCCAAGGAAGCCTCACAGTTTGTGGTGG
Source organism: Hiodon tergisus (assembly GCA_025775045.1). NCBI lineage: Eukaryota > Metazoa > Chordata > Actinopteri > Hiodontiformes > Hiodontidae > Hiodon > Hiodon tergisus. The sequence goes on along the minus strand of JAOVYW010000014.1, from coordinate 1,321,590 downwards.
TCTTTATCGGGGCCAAGGGTGGGGTTATCACTATGGGATGTTGTTAATTTTCCAAAGAGTTAGCTCTCCCCACCCCCACAGTAAGACTACCTAATTATTGTATTGTGTCATTGATTATTTAAAATTAGTTGTTTCAAACATATTTTTTTAAACAAAATAAAAGTAGTAGGTCAAATAGGCATGCTTAAGAGTCCATGCTTAAGCACAATATTATAAACGTTGGAATTGATGCAGTGCGGCCCGTTCTCAATGACTCATGTCAGTAAAAACAAGGAGTTCTTTGAAGTAGAATTCCCTTCGTAAAATGTATATAAGCAACAGAAGATGATCAACTCTGTGACATCATGACCTTTTGTTATAGACAAGAACTGTGTATTCAGGTATGACATGCAATCCCAATAGGTGAATGCTGTAAAAACTATAAAAAGCAGGGAGCCATGCTATACAGCAGATTTTGCTCAAAATTCTGCTCCTCGCAAACCTTTGTGCGTTTTGTCAGAACCCCTCAGATTATGGGCAACATAAGCTTCAAATCATGGACCTGTCCAATTTTCTGCAGAGGCACTAACCATCGCGACATACGGCTTCATTTCCCATCTTTGCATGTTGGTGTTGTCGATGAGAATGGGAGACACACCATTCTCCACAGCAGTCTTGGCTGAGGAGAAAGAGAGGAATAACATCTCATCTGTATTAAAATGCTATCTTTACATCTCCAATTGTCACATTGGTGAGACAAGTAACATAAAATAAAAGGTTTTTAAAATACTACACCCACTAAATTATAATATGCTTGCATAGACAATTAGTCATTCGTACATATCAAGTTCAATTAAAGTTTGGAGAATAAGAGTAAAATAAAAATAAGACACCTCTCATTTGGTTCCACTCATGTGCGTCGCCAAGTAGAGACTTATCATAACAGTAGTTTCCATCCTGACTGAAGAAGTCATCTGTACTTAACACCACACCGCAAGGATTATGTGCTAGGATGCTCCTGAATTCAACAACATCAGCTCATATCAGTTTATGGTCAGGGACAACACAAATTCTGTATGAGAAGGAAATCCATATTATCTTGGAGACGACCTCCATTGTTACCTGGCCAAGGTAGATTTTCCAGACCCAGGGGCTCCCCGCAAAAGCAACAGCACACGATCCACCAAATGGTTTCCTCTGGTCTGCACAGGGGGTTTGGGGGCTGCTTGCTGGGCCCAGGATTCTGGTATGATGGCTGCAGGTTTTAGTGGCGCTTGCATTACAAGTCTTTGATCCGACCAGTGGGATGCAGATAGCTTATTCCAAGACACAGGGTTAAACACCACAGGGGTGATGAATGCCGGCGGCTCAGAACGAGGCTGAAACTCTGCAGCCTGGGTGTTCCAGGTCACTGACGGGGCCGGCAAAGTCTCAGCCCCTTCTACCACTCTGCCAGCCTTCTCCACCACGGCTGCGATAGTGCTGCCCGCTATGAAGCTCTTCTTGTAGGCCTGAAAAGCGGAGGGACGCCCTCGCCCAGCCAGTTCCAGCATGGGCCTGTTGCTGGCAGGCTTTGAGGTCAGATGGCTGAAGTCTAACAGGCTGGACTGTTCCTGACAGAGGCCAGGTCCAGCAAAGCTCAGCCCACTCACTGGGGAGCAAGAAAGGTTCCGCTGCACTGAGTGAGGCTTCTCATCCGAGTAAACGCAGAGCTGGTCCAGCCCAGGGCTCTGTCCCACACTGGACTGGATCAGCTCTGGCAAGACCTGTCGGGCATCAGGTGGGTGAAAGGAGGAGGGGGGACCCAATGAGGTGTTGCAGAAAGGAATTTGCTCTTCCAGCTCTTGGTCGAGGAGCATGTCAAAATCTGCCGTCAGGTAGGTGCCGATCACATCAAGGTCCCCCCCTTTCTCTCCCTTGCCCACTAATGTCCTGGGCCCACTGTCTGGCAATGGAGCAGTCTTGCACTGTGGAGGTGTGGGGCCCAAGAGAGCTGCTGCCAGGTCAAATCCTGAGAGAGGAGGAAGAGGGGCAGCCCCCTCAGCTGCCATAGACAACTCTATGAGAGAGTCCATTGCATTCTCCACTATGGAAAAATAGAAACGAATGAGCCTTCTACAGAATAGCAGTTCAATGTTAATTCTTACTACTGGTTTCTAAAACTGGCAGATGGGGTGCTGCAGTTAGCCTTCAGGAGCACAACTATAATTTACGAATATTAAAAATGTTAGTTTATAAATAAAGATTTGAGTTTTTAATTACCATGAGAAAGATGGTGTGCATTGAATGTTATTATACACATAAACTACATTGTGCTTGGGCTGTCTTTAAGGAATCTATGGCGTGAAGATTAACCACCAGTTTATAAAACACTGACTAAAAGGGTATTTAGTGTTCTTATTCACTTTGCCCAACATTTTTATAGAGTGCATATTGTTGGGTACTATTTTCTTGCAGGTTCGCTGTTCTACAACAACTGAGTTAAAAAAAAAAAATTTTTAATTTTTTTAAAAAAAAACTCAGTGTACAAAGCGCTAAGGCTAAGTAGCAACTAAGTAGCAACGTCGAGACAAGTTAGTAGACACAAAAAAATCGGCCAGGCTTGCTTTACACACAGTAAACTTGAATAGATGAATGTATGTAAAAAAAGAAAACACAATATGCCCTATCGATTTCTACACTTTAACAGGTAATCTCGTGTGTACAATTACAGAAAATCATAATACGAATTTTTATACGAATTACGGCCGACACCAGTCAACAGGAATGAATTCAATACAGTAATGCATGTTTTAAAGTATCTCGTCAGTTTGTTAGCTTGCAAGCTAACAAGTTACATTACCTTTAAAATCGCACTCAGACAGCACCATATAAACAACTTCATGGTCCAAATTAGGAAACATTCCTTGCATTTTCTTCAACGTGTCTTCTTTGTCTAAACCCGTTTGATTGCCTAAGTTTGACGATTGCTGGTCGGTGTCCCGCGTATTATTGGTTTCATTTTCAGCCATCTTTCTGACGTTCGCCAAAACACTGCTGCTGAAACTGCCTCCAGTTTCATTTGACAGCCCGGGACCCCGTGCGGGACTCTGGGTATTTTTCTTTTTTCTTGGCATTCTGTCGCCGCGACGCCTGTGCCAGTCTTCGGCTAGCTAGCTTCCCAGCTACACAGCCACTCCACCATTTTTTAAGACGGCCAGTCGGAGAGTATTAACTTCAGTTAAAACCAACCTAACGACCTTTCGCGTGAAAACAATACAAGATTCAAATAACAGCACGCCAAGCGGTTGGAAATTGAACAACAGTCCCTGAAGCTCAACGGCTCGATGAAACACTCACTGGAGTCTAATTTGTGTACATCATGAGCTTGAGTAGACTTATTTGTTGGTTAGACTATAATTCTTTCGTAATATAGAATACAATCAAATATTGTTTTATGTTATCTGACACTGTAAAATATAATATTCACCTCTAATTTAATCAATGTACATTTTACAAATAATACGTATGCGCCTTTCATCGAAATCATACGGTACTAAGTAAACCATTCTCTGCACATCGTGAAAAAATTCTTGCCTCGTAGTAAGTTCTTAATAGTCCTACTTGGTCTAGACCGTGGGAGGCGCTGTGGTTCCATTTTCTCTACAGACACTGAGAAAACTGCACTGCTTGTGAGAGGGAGCTTTGTGCTGAAACTGAAAACCTTACCTAAACCTGACTCATGCACTAAAACAGCATATCCATGAGGTAAATATTGGGATGAGGGGGTTTACTGCGTTGAGGGTGGGATAAAGCTTACTCAGTTGCCTTTGTGGAATTAAAGTTTAATGTGTAGCAAGGTAGCTGGCTAACTAGATTGTTTTTGCCTTCAATTAAGATGTAGCTAGCTACAAGATCCTGGCAAGCAATTTCGTGGTAGAGGGCGGTATACATTATATTGGTCGCGTGTGTGTGATATGCGAAGTTTGAAAACCAAGTACATTATCAACATTGTTGCTGCCGAAAAAAGTTAATGCACCTTCGAATAGATCGACAGGAGTGATTGCTTTTTTTAATTTAGCGGGTCACTTAATCATTAGAAAAAATATGTTTGTATTTCTTATCTGTTTATGTTTTGTATCCATGTGAGGTGTGTACCCCGCTACCCTTCCTAATAGTTTGAGGCCTAACGCTTACAGGCCGTGGTTAGATGGATTTGCAGCGAGGTTAGCTGGCTAGCTAGCTAGTGGTTGCCGAGCTTCATCCCTCCCGCACTATTTTTATGATACCTAGAAATGTGTGGAAGGTGTAGACGGAAATAATGTACTACGTACAAATGTATTAATTTACTAAAATAACCGTTCTGTTGGGTGAGAAGTTGGTTTTAAAAAATCTGTTGAGAAAACTGCACTTTTTCGGATGGACTAAATTCAGGTAATGAAAGAGAAAAGCGAGGGCGAATGTGGAGGGTCTCTGGTTTGCTGCTCTAATTTGGTTTCTTATTATTTTGGGAGGTCCTAGTGATCGTAAAGTCGGATGGATTTCATACATTTTTCCATGTAGGTAGCTGATATTTTTTGTTTCTGGATGGGAAATATTTCAAAATTGTATTGGAGTAAAAGTGCGGTAGATTCATTATCTTGAACTTTTGTTTTCCCACCCATAGAGGCCAGTAGAGGACCGTGTGGAGACACAGTCGACGAGAATGGAATTCCCACAACAACAGAAACCGGTAGACGGTAAAATAACATACCCGCCAGGGGTGAAAGAGATCACCGACAAGATCAGCAACGATGAGGTGGTCAAACGGTTAAAGGTTAGAAATCAGAGTTTGACTTGTTTTGATTCTATTCCTTTGTATTTTATTAATGGCTTCACTCTACTTATCGTTCACGTTTCGTTTAAGATTTCTGCTTGCATATGGAATTGCAAAAATCATGGCGAATTTAGATGTTTTTGTTTGCTTCTAGTTTTTTTATTTGATTTGATAATAAACTGGAACATAATGATATATAACCAATTCAGATTATCCCCGTTCTTAATATAAACACAGGTTTACCACAGTTGACTTGTATTGTAGGGCTTTTAAGGGTAATACATGGAGTTAAGCTGCCAGAAAGGGGGTAAATGACAGAATTTGCATCGTTTAAGCCATATTGTGCTTATTTTTTGGAAATATCTTATTTCAGAACAGGCCCAAGAGCCAAGGTCCATATTTTCTCTGTTAAAATAGCTTATGAGGCTGCTACATGTACCACACAATAATGTTTTACTGCACAATGATTAATCATTCGTTCTTCAGCTGAAGTCATTCGTATTTCTTCAGTTGACTTGATTGTGGATTTTTAAAAGGCACTACTGTAGTGAAAATAATTGCAAATAGGGTTTACAAAAAAATTAGAAAAAAAGAGACAAATGTCATATTACAAGTTACATTGAGTTGCTAATGGCTGTTTTTCCATAGCACACTGGAGAGCGAGTGAAGTAGGAGAGGGTTCCAGTAGAATAATCTCAGCAGTAGTTTGCCCATCCCCCATCCTGCCTCTTCATTGGTTGTTACATTTGCTTAGCTGTCCCTGAAATATTGAGCAGATATGGGTGCTGAGGCTACCACACTCCTGGGTCCTAAAGATTGTGGTTGGGTATAAAGTTGTGTATGTGTTTCTGGAAAATACAGGGTGTACTTCTGTTGAAAGTATTAAACGTTGAAACCTTTTCTGAGTGTTTTATAACATTTCTGGTTTCCAACGTATGATTGCAATTTCTTTTTTGTGTTTTTTGTTTTTTTTAATAGTAAAAGTTTTTAAATAAAAGTTTATCGACCACGGTGTCAGATACTAAGGTCCCTGCAGGCTGGGTGTGCCTCTCATCAAGCTAGCGATGAAACACTCATTAGGGAAGTGTAGCTGGCACTATGTAAAGACTCCAGTGGCTACAAAGCGACTGGATCCAAGGAGTCCAGTCGTTCTACTTTCCCTCCCTGTGTGTGGTGACAGAAACTATAGCAAAGGGCCCAGGTGCATCAGCATGATTCAATCTCATCTTTGCAGATGGTGGTGAAGACCTTTATGGACATGGACCAGGACTCGGAGGATGAGAAACAGCAGTACCTGGCACTGGCCCTACACCTGGCTTCTGAGTTCTTCCTCCGTAACCCCAACAAGGACGTGCGGCTCTTGGTAGCCTGCTGCCTGGCTGACATATTCCGCATCTATGCCCCTGAGGCCCCCTACACTTCTCACGACAAGCTCAAGGTAGTCAAACCCCCAGGAAAAGAGAACTAGTCTTTAGGAGGTCTTTACTTCCCAATACATGATATAGACAGTACAAATAATGAAACATGGTCCCTAAACCTCAGATAACTAGTTTGGACTTCAACCTGCTCCAGTCCTGGCCAGTTAACTCCACTGCACATTTATACAACCAGGGCAGAATCCCTACTTGTCTGCTAAATATAGGTCCATAGTATAAAAATAAAAAAAAGGCTTCCCTCTGTGTGGAGGCTTCCCTCTGTGTAGAACTCTCCCAACCATTCCCTGTTTCTGCAGGACATTTTCTTATTCATCACCAGGCAGCTGAAGGGCCTGGAGGACACCAAGAGTCCACAGTTCAACAGATACTTTTACCTGCTGGAGGTGAGTGGGCAAAAAGCAACCTATTTAAAACTGAAACTACACCTTTTATTTTATCCATTTATTTACTTATTTTACTTCCTCTGCAAATAATTAAGTTGAAATTAGTAAGTAGACTGTAAGTCAAGATCACTAGTTCCCTATTAGATTGATATGTGTGGCCCTAGACATTATGTAACGAGCAGGAATTCTGCATTCTAGTTCTTCTGTGCACAGCTAAATTTGTAGTGACCCTTACTGAGCGGTGAGGGCTTCACCGATAATAGGCCTGAATCTGGATCTGAAATCGCAGACATGGTTATCTCAGATTAGTGAAAGCAAAAAAAAAAAAAGTAGAAGCTGCTTACCTCAAGAGCACAAAATATTGTGATGGCTTGAAAAGGAAATGGTCCTTAATGGTTGTTGCATCACCTGCCTTACTTCTATCTCTTCTTTACAGAACCTTGCCTGGGTCAAATCTTACAACATCTGCTTTGAGCTGGAGGACTGCAATGAGATCTTCATTCAGCTGTTTAAGAGTCTTTTCTCTGTCATTAAGTGAGGCATTTTGTTTCATTATGCATTTGTTTAGTACGATCTTATTTTTTGATACTTGAAATTGCTTGTAGTTATACTGAATACTATGTATGTCAGCAGGTATTTCAGTACCACTCTAAGTAGTACTCCTTTAGTCCTTAGGAGATCTTGGTATTATTGGCATGTGGCTCAAACCGGCTGAGCCATGTGGTTGACAGCCAATGGACAGTTGTCTAAATAATTATCTGGTAAAAAGCCTTCACTGGCTCTGTAATGAGTCACAATCACCAGGAATTGGCAATAATAGTATACTCTGTCACCGTCTCTCCCCCTCAGGAGTGATGGTTGCGGGTCTCTTAGCAGAACTGAGCTCTTTTTTGTTTTTGTCCGTGCTGAGTCGGCCAACGTTGAGCTTGATTATCCTCCACCTTCTCTCCCTGTGCGTCAGTACCAGCCATAACCAGAAGGTCCAGATGCACATGCTCGATCTGATGAGCTCCATCATTACGGAGGGAGATGGTGTCACCCAAGAGCTGCTAGACTCAATTCTCATCAACTTGATTCCTGCTCACAAGGTATCAGCAACCCTCTCAATGTTCCCACTCACCAGGTTGCTTCCTACATACAAGATCTCAGCCTACTTCAGCGGGTGATGATATACTGATCAAGTAAAATGACATCTGTGTTTGGTCTGGGCTTATTTGATTTTTGTCACAAATGCATCTATTCCTAGCAAGACGTATCTGCGTAGGATTTCCACGGTCGTTCCTACGAAATCTAACTGAGGTGAACTTCGGTCTTTACAGAACTTGAACAAGCAGGCGTACGACCTGGCTAAGATCCTCCTGAAGAGGACCGTTCAGACCATTGAGACGTGCATAGCCAATGTAAGCACTGCAGTGATGGTCTCGCGCAGCATTCCTATGCCTTGCGCTGTAGATGCAGATGGTCAATTTGCCCGCCTCGTGTGCTCTCCAGTTCTTTAACCAGGTGCTGGTCCTGGGTAAGTCCTCGGTGAGCGACCTGTCGGAGCACGTCTTCGACCTGATACAGGAGCTGTTCGCCATAGATCCCCTCCTCCTGATGTCGGTCATGCCCCAGCTGGAGTTCAAACTGAAGGTCCGTACTGCTGATACTCGCCGGATTACACAGGATGTCTGGTTTTTCTGCACGATTAAAACACTCATTTCTTTACTAAATGTAGGCATCCAAATGAATTCATTAGAGATTAGAATCCAGACTTCATCAGTGGTGCGGTAAGTGTGCCCTCATACATTTCCTCATTTTATTTTCCATGTCTGTGTCCAGAGCAATGACGGTGAGGAACGTCTGGCTGTGGTGCGGCTGCTAGCCAAGCTGTTTGGTGCCAAGGACTCGGAGCTGGCCACTCAAAACCGCCCGCTGTGGCAGTGCTTCCTGGGAAGGTATGCAAACCTGCCCTCCGGCTGGCCTAAAACTTCCGCATGCCTTAATTCATTCCTAGCAGCTTTAGAACTAACAGATGCTTGAATGTTTTCGCATCCTCAAGGTTCAATGACATCCATGTGCCGGTGAGACTGGAGTGTGTGAAGTTTGCCAGCCACTGCCTGATGAACCACCCAGACTTGGCCAAAGACCTGACTGGTGATGCTGATTTCCATTGTTCACGGGGGTAGGGTTGGTTTGATAAAAACCAACCATGGGTTGTTGTTGTTTTTTTGTAAAAATTTAAAACTGATTAGTTGAAAATTTGTTTTGAAGAGCAGCAAACATAACAGACAACAGACTAAATATCTTAAGTGTGACTGTGGCTGCATGCTAGCACGTCTGTTGTAGACTCATAACTGATGTTTGGTGAGATTAGGGCTCAGGCAATATGAATTTTCACCCCCCCCATCAGAATTTCTGAAGGTGAGGTCACATGACCCAGAGGAGGCCATTCGCCATGACGTCATTGTCACCATCATCAACGCTGGGAAAAAGGACCTGAACTTGGTCAATGACCAGCTGTTGGGATTCGTCAGAGAGAGGACGCTGGACAAGAGGGTAACCCACTTTCCCTGTACCGCAGCGTGATGCGCGTTTCTGCGCTGACTGCCGCTGTGTGTCGCTGACTGTATGCGTTTGTGTCACAGTGGCGAGTCCGGAAGGAGGCCATGATGGGCCTGGCCCAGCTTTTCAAGAAGTACTGCCTGCACCACGAGGCGGGCAAGGAATCGGCAGAGAAGATCAGCTGGATCAAGGACAAACTCCTCCACATCTATTATCAGAACAGCATTGACGACAAGTGAGTTTTAAACCCCTCAGGGTCACTGCTCCGTGCCTTTACAGTTTGTAGAAGCATTCCAGCGTTGTCGGTTGTCGTGGGCACTAGTGTAAAAAGTAGTTAATGTCAGGAAGGACATGGAGTTTCTGCAAGTTCGGCTGACTTTGTGCACGCGTGCCTGTCAGGCTGCTGGTGGAGAAGATCTTTGCACAGTACATGGTCCCGCACAGCCTGGAGACGGAGGAGAAGATGAAGTGTCTCTACTACCTGTACGCCTGCCTCGACCCCAATGCTGTCAAGTGAGTCTGAACTGACAACTAACAAGAGCTGATGAACAAACATACCTGGATCGAGAGAGAGGAACCGATGTGTGACGCATGCTTGTTCATCTCTCTTGTTTTCCCCACTCATCCACAAGGGCCCTGAATGAGATGTGGAAGTGTCAGAACATGCTGAGGAGCCTGGTCCGGGAGCTGCTGGACCTTCACAAACTGCCCCCGGTGAGCAAAGCCCTGCCACCCACCACACTCTCACTTCTCTGTCGTCAGGGTAATTGAAAGAGTTCGACAATGTGCTGCTGGCGGTGATGGGGTAGAAGTGCGGTGTCTCATTCTAACTCATTATGAGCCGTTTGATTTGTGTCTGACACGCTGTGGTCTCCCACTGCAGTCGGATGCCAACACCGCAGCCATGTTTGGGAAGCTGATGACCATTGCAAGTGAGTATGCGCTATATTTATGCCTATATCTTTTTTCTTTAATGTTCTATCATGACATGTAACCTGTTTATTCTGAGGGTCACTTTGAGCGTCTTGCCCCTACGTAGCGTTTCTGCATACAGATGACCATCTGACATACTGCTCCTCTCTCCCAGAAAATCTGCCAGACCCTGGCAAGGCCCAAGACTTCATGAAGAAGTTCAACCAGGTGCTGGGGGAGGACGAGAAGCTGCGCTCCCAACTGGAGTTACTCATCAGCCCCACCTGCTCCTGCAAACAGGCGGAGGTCTGTGTGGTGAGTAACTCGTCTGTGGTCCCCTCCTTCCATCAGGACGCGCCTAGCATCTGTCTTTGAACACGAATGGTTGACTGGTTGACCGTAGGTAAAGCCAAAACCACTCTGTTGTGTTTAGAGGGAAATCACCCGCAAGCTGACGTTCCCCAAGCAGCCCACCAACCCCTTCCTGGAGATGGTGAAGTTCCTGCTGGAGCGTATCGCTCCAGTGCACATTGACTCAGAGGCCATCAGGTATTGAGGTGTGGATTCTCGGCCTAGACAGTCCAGGGTGGCCAGGGGGAGACAATGCAGGGTTGTGCATGGATTGTGAGATGGGTATTATTAGTCTAAAGGGAGGGATGTTAAAGTAGGTGTGACCTGTGAAAAGTGCTGATGGTATTGATGCCTGCAATCTAATTAGTCATGGCAAGCAGTGCCAGGGCCAGTGTTAAACAGGTTGTGGTAGTATTTATTTATTTTTGGAATTTGTAATGGAATTTGTGTTGCTGCACTGTGTGAATTTGGATGTGTGTTGTCTTTTTTTATTATACGTTTGTAAAAAAACGTTTTTTACGGCAACTGTCAAAATCTAATGGGGCAAGATTTGAAAATGGGAGGTAGTGTTTTTGATGGGACACCTAGTGTCTGTATTCTGAAACTGCAGTTACGGAGACTTCCAAAATAACGTAATCAATACTATTAATTATTGTTTTTACAGTGGGAACGTTTACTCCCTTCATTTCTGTTTAATCAAGCCGATGTTTGTATTTCTGCAGCTTATGTGCTGAGTATGGCGAAATGCAAAGTAAAAGCTCTTGGGTTTTCAGTGCTCTAGTGAAGCTGCTGAACAAATCGATAGAAGGCACGGCAGACGATGATGATGAGGGGGTGACACCCGACACGGCCATTCGATCAGGACTGGAGTTGCTCAAGGTGAGCATGCGCAGAGCTCAGGGCCACTCTGTACAGTTCTGTTTCCTTTCATTGCACGCTAAATCTCTCTCCCTCTCACTCGCGCTCACACACACACTTCAATTGAAGCCATCTGTTTTTAAGTGGTTATTGATTGGTTTAGTCTGAGTCTTCTGGCCCTGAGACTATCAGCTGGTGTTGTACAGGTGCTGTCCTTCACCCACCCCACCTCCTTCCACTCGGCCGAGACCTACGAGTCACTTCTGCAGTGCTTGAAGATGGAGGATGACAAAGTGGCTGAGGCCGCCATCCAGATCTTCAGGAACACCGGCCAGAAGATCGAGAGCGAGTTGCAGCAGATCCGATCGTACGAATCCCGTCCAGTACTCTGCTGTTGGGTTTCTGTTTCAGTCCCTCGGCAGACGAATTCATTTAGTTTTTTTTCGTTGATCCATGTTGTTTTTTTTCATCAGCTCAGAAACGGTATTTATTTTTCCACCTCATCTCCACTGCAGGACCCTGATCCCCGTCCTGCATCAGAAGGCCAAGCGGGGCACCCCGCACCAGGCCAAGCAAGCTGTTCACTGCATACACGCCATCTTCCACAACAAGGAGGTTCAGCTGGCACAGATCTTCGAGGTAGGCACACCAGACTGCGGTGTGAGGAGCTGCAGATGGGGGAAGGCTCTTGTGTGTAATTTAGCAGTTCCTCCAGTTTTAATATTGAAACAAATTAGTGTTGCAGGTGTTGGCAATTGCTAATGTAATTGTAATAATCGTGTGTGTGTAGTGATAAATATACTGGACTTCTTAATTTGAAAAGGTGAATGTTGAACTCTGCTTCAAATTCCCCCAAACCTACCCTCGACCCCTCCGTGTATCGCATAGCCCCTGTCCCGCAGCCTGAATGCGGACGTCCCAGAGCAGCTCATCACCCCCCTGGTGTCATTGGGCCACATCTCCATGCTGGCTCCAGACCAGTTTGCCTCTCCCATGAAGTCCATTGTGGCCAACTTCATTGTCAAGGACCTGCTTATGAATGACCGGGTGAGTGCCAAGAGAAAGTGGGTTATTGGGAGGGGGAGCATGGCCCACTTCAGCAGAAAGTGGAAAATTCAAAGCCATTCTTGGCTTCCAACACTGGTATTGTTGATTAGTCATAATTCTCTAGACCCGATGATGATGTGTGGCGCAGCTTTTGCTTTTAATGGAACTCGTAAGCACCTCCAGATTACTGGAAGGAAAGTAAACATCTGACTCCATACCCTGGGCTTTCAGTCCGTAGGCAACAAGAACGGGAAGCTGTGGACCTCTGATGAAGAGGTGTCCTCAGAAGTACTGGCCAAGGTAAGGCAGCCATGGACATGGATAGTTTGCTTTGAGATGTTTCACTCGCTGTTATGTAGTCATATTGACTGTATCATTATTTTCCTGCTGATTCAGTTGGGATGGATTGGTGCAATAAAAATACTCCCCTCATCCATCTTGACTGTGGACTCTGTAAACTACCTTGTAGGTTCAGGCCATTAAGCTGCTGGTGCGCTGGCTGTTGGGAATGAAGAACAACCAGTCCAAGTCGTCCAACTCGACGCTGCGCCTCCTCTCTGCCATGCTGGTCAGCGAGGGCGACCTGACGGAGCAGAAGAAGATCAGGTACCTGGAGGGCGTATTCAGTGTTTTGCCATGCCCGCCTGCCTGTCGCACAGCAGTCCTTGTCTGAGAGACCGAATGAGCTTCAACCAAGCTCAGACTGCTCCTTATCTCGTTACCCCCAGTAAGTCCGACATGTCCCGGCTCCGCCTGGCGGCCGGCGGTGCCATCATGAAGCTGGCGCAGGAGCCCTGCTACCATGACATCATCACGCCCGAGCAGTTCCAGCTCAGCGCGTTAGTCATCAACGTGAGTCCAACCGTCGTTTCTGAGAACCTCAACCACCTACTTTTAATGTGTGTCATGAATTATTTTGAGTAGAGCAACCCTCTAAAAGCGGTGATTTTGGTCCCTCCCGGCAGGACGAGTGTTATCAGGTGCGGCAGATCTTCGCCCAGAAGCTGCACCAGGCGCTGGCCAAGTTGCAGCTGCCCCTGGAGTATCTGGCGGTGTTTGCACTTTGTGCCAAGGACCCGGTGAAGGAGCGCCGGGCCCACGCCCGGCAGTGCCTTCTGAAGAACATCAGTGTCCGCCGCGAGTACATCAAGCAGAACCCTCTGACCCAAGGTCAGTGTCTCACCGCCACACACAGGACTACGTGGGATTCAAGTGTCCCAGTCGTACAGTTGACATGGTGATCACACGTGACCAGTGTCCCAGTCACGCTGATACTGTGTTTTTAAAACTTTTTTCCCCTCTTCAAACTCATTACAGAAAAGTTGAATTCACTCGTACCGGAGTATGTGGTTCCCTACATGATCCACCTGCTTGCTCACGACCCAGATTTCACCAAACCCCAGGATGTGGAGCAGCTGCTTGATATCAAAGAGTGAGTGGCAATCATCTGGGCAGAGATATGTTGCACTCCCAATTCTGTTCTGTTCTGCAGCTCCATTCAGTGGCAGTGTAGTAAGTCTAGTACAGAGTTTTGTCCGCCATGTAAAGTGGGCTCCTCTCTAAACCTTAAGGGGATCTATTGACCCACATCTCTCTCCCAGGTGCCTGTGGTTCATGCTGGAAGTGCTGATGACCAAGAATGAGAACAACAGTCACGCCTTCCTCAGAAAGATGGTGGAGAACATCAAGCAGACCAAGGACGCTCAGGCGCCCGACGACCCCAAAACCAATGAGGTACGCAGACGTCTGCGAATCGCCATCACACGGACTTGTCACTGCAGCTGTGTTTCTGTTTTGTTGGAGATGAGTTTTCAGTGTCAGTGAGCTAACCTACCTACCTTTGTCTCATGTAACAGAAGCTGTATGTTGTGTGTGATGTCGCGCTGTTCGTGATTGTCAATAAGAGCACAGCCTGCCACTTGGAGTCACCCAAAGATCCCGTTTTGCCCACTAAGTTCTTTACTCCTCCCGACAAGGTAGGACACTTTTTTTTTTCTTTTTCTTCTCCTCCATTTAGATTTTTGACAGAAACATATTGCTGTGCAAAAGCCTGCTTTTTTCCTACTAAATTATTTACTTTTTCAGGACTTCATAAATGATAAGGAATACGTGTCGTCTGAGGCTAGGGCAGTCCTCTTAACAGGGAAGGTAATACAACGATCCTTACTTGGTCAGGTATAATGCAGTTCTCTGTGATACCGTGTCAATTTGCTATGGCAGGTGGCTGTATATACCAATTCACGGAACATTTTAGCAGTTGTCCCGTGTCAAACCTTACAAGAATTTGCACAAATTTCTGTGCTTGTGTAAACTTTGTCCGTCAATCACTGCTTTGCCTCTTCCAGCCCAAGCCCACTGCAGTGCTGGGCACAGTGAACAAGCCCCTGTCCGTGACAGGGAGGAGGCCCTACACCAGGACTGTGCCCTCAGTGACGGGCGGCAACATCAGCCGCAACTCCGAGCCCAGCTCTCCGGCAGGCAGCAAGGGCAGGTAAGGGCAGGGTGCATGTACGACTGACCTGAGGCTTTTTTTCTTCTTTTTTTCTCATATATATTCTGTCTTGCTGAAGTTCCATTGTCCACTCCTCCATTTACAAAGGAACGCAGGGACGGAGGCCTCTGAGACGTGCGCGAGCGAGAACGTGGAGAACCCAGTCATCGTGGTGACGACCGAGGCAGGGAAGAAGGTGAGTGGCTCGTGCCTGGCTACGTTATTCAGTGTGGCTGCTTTCTGAAATGGCATTAATTCTTGTGGTGGTTTCCCCCTGCAGGAGGCCAACTCTGAGTCTGGCCCGCCCAGCGGGAAGAAGAGGGGACCGGGCGTGGCCTCTAATTTGTCCTCTGAAGGCACGACTGGGGCGTCCCCTGTCCCGAATAAGCCACGGCGCGGGCGACCACCCAAGTCACTGGCTGGTGCCACGGGGGGTGGGGTCAGCAGCACAGAGAAAGAGGGCGGTGGAGTCGGGAGAGGCAGGAAGAGGGCAGCCCCTGCCCAGGGCAGCTCTGGCAGCCCAACAGCTGAGCCTGCGACCATCAAGATACCAAAACAGGACACAGATGCCAAGAAGGCAGTGCCACTAAGACAAATGGACCTGCAGAGGTGTGAGCGGAGGGCTTGGGAGTTGTACAAAGTTCAGTCTACTGCACCAGCCATTGTTAAATCGCTAAGGATTATGATTGTACAACCGTGTCAAGCCAGCAACAGCAGATAAACACAAGTGTTAATTCATGTGGCGAATGTTGGTGCAGTCCCCATGACTGTTTTATTCAGTGGGCGTGACAGCAGCCCAGCAGTCCAAGGCAGGGAGAAGGATCAGGCAATTGGAGTACAGCTTAGTGGTCTCGCTGTGGAGCCAGGAGACATCATCCAGGTGCGCAGTTGACAGGGATGTGTGGCAGGAATGCGCTTTAGCTGTTCAAATGCGATGAACAAGTCGAACCTGTTCCTGGATAGATGCAAAGCTGCTGCTCGTGCAGTAGCCACTCATCCTGGGGTCTACACAGACAGTTACAGACAAGAGTAAGATGAATTACAATGGCAATGGTACTATTAGGGATGAAACATAGTGTGCTTTCGGTCATTTGTGTTGAGTTTCTACATAGGGACAAAACCGAAGGCTGCGCTGTCCAGGACAACGGTTGCCTAAGCCTGCAGCAAAGCTTTTAAGTCTGCTTGTCAAAGATCAGGCTTTGTTGGTGTCAGGGACAAGCAACTGGTTAAGAAACAAGTGCCACTGTTGAAACTAGGGTTACAATGCCATTCATCATATTAGCGAACCTACAAACCGTTCTTCAAATGAAATTGGTGGTTTTTGGTGTCTTTCTTTAGGTAAGCGGAGATTGGATGAAGAGACCCAGGTGGTAGCGGACCAGCCCCGGTGCTACGTGGGATGCGTCTGCACTGCATGGACCCTGCACCTCCCTTAGACTCTAAAGCTCTTCTGGTGGCCTTGACGGAGCCACACGCTCAAACCCTCGCGTGTCCGAGACTTGCCTATGAGGCTCACTACTAAAGAAGCAAACCTGCCAAGAGAACTTTTAATTGTTAAAACAATTCAGTCTGAGTATGAAGGTCTGAGCAAATTTTATCATTGGTTTTTGCTCTACCCCATTTTCTTTATTTTGCTTTTAATCCAGATTAGTTAAATATCAAATCTGAATAATGTTTGAATTCTTCTAGAGAAAAGTCATGTCCCTCTTGTTGCATCTGCTTTTTTTGTTGTTAATATTTCTACATGGTTGTAAATGGAAGCCATTGTACTGACTTGGAGAATTATAAGCCAAATACTTAGTATACTTAATAACAAAGTACCTCTGTGTAAGTGGAAATGGTTAACCGGTCGCTGTTTGTTGGAGAGTCCTTGGCCCCTCACATGCTTGATGTGTTCTCTGATGAACATGCAAGTGCACAACTCTATATTCATGCTTGAGTAGTAAACAAAAGGGAAAAAATTGGCACTTTTATGAAGACAAAAAAAATCGCTTCATGTTCCACACAAATTGGCGATGCGTGCCTGTCGGTGTTGACATGACTCCTGATAGTGGATTAGTTTTATTTCTTCTCCAGCCCTTCACATCCCTTGTGCAGCATAATTAGGGTTTTCACTTGCATTTAGACCAAGTGGGAATAAAATGTCTTGTGTTTATTCTTTGTTGTTTTACAGAGGCCTTTTATTTTTTAACTTTTTGCAGATTTTACATTTTTATAAGAGAAAGTGCAAAATAAAATATGCACTCCACCCCCCCCCCAAATCGGTGTTAATTACAATTATCTATTATGCTTTGAAGGTTTTGGAAAAAGTAATTTAAAATATTTTTAATGCCTACAAAAATAAAAAAAACAACTGTTCAGACCTCTTGTTACATCAAATCTTTTTATATACAAAGCATTTCTCCGATTCCTGTTAAATTTTTTTTGGTGAAGTACACATACGAGTACAGATTTTCGGTGCAGCTGTGCATGGGTGAATTACTGCCCACTCGATACTTCTGGGATGAAGTTTGAATCCAGAGTCAGCTCAGAAATATGCCCAGGCATGCAAGTTAGGAAACAGGTCTGTCTTGAGTTTTAAACTTTCTGTGGCCCTTCAAGTTTTATTGTACCACAGAATAGTTTCTAGCATTACAAGTTGTATAAATAAGGTTTGGATTTTTATAGTATGTATATATATATATATATTTTTTTTTTTTACCTCTAGTGGCACTTGTGGACTCTGCCAGAGTTTGTGGTTCTACCTGTCTGAATGAAAGGGAAGCCAGGATGCTGCATACTCTTAAGTTGCTTTAACTCTGAACGAGAGTAATGTTGTGCTGGAACAGACAATGGGTAAAAGTCCTCTGGAATCCAATTGCGTGTTTAAAGGACAGAGAATAAAATCTCTGTTCTTTAACTGGAGATTGAGGGAGTTTTTCATCAGTCGATCCTGATCTAGTTTTACTAGTTCACCCCACAGAAAATTGCTACTCTCGACATATTGGAAGCCACACCCGTCTCTTTCCATGTATTTTTTTTTTTTAATCAAAGAATCGACAGTTTGACAATATATTACCATGCTTCCGAAGGAGTGGCGAGACCCAAACTTGAAAACTGCAGGACTGCAACCCTTTTTTTTTGTGCAATACTGAGTGTGGTAAATACAACAAGACGACAAATGTTTTTACTTTTTTATATATAAAAAAAGGTTTTGCCATCAATGGTGTATCCTAAAATGGAAGGTCTGCAATATGAAAAGAACACGGCTGTATTTACAGAAGGAGACGACGCAGGGCATTAATTTGCACCCCCCCCCCAAGAGGACAATGACCTAGCCATCAGTGTTTCACAATAAACAGACTTGGTACATAAGGGATGGGTGGGTAATATTAATTACTGGGGTGGACTTCAGGACGTCAGGGGAAGGCAGGGTGAAAACAAGCAGAGAGAAGGCGAGGGCCTACATGAGACACCTCTACATGTTGGTAAATGTAGTTTGTGTTAAACCGAGTTACCAAAACATGCTCAATCGCAGCAGATTCTGTGGAACTTGTTTGGTTCATTTTTGCCTAGTTGCTAATAAATAGAAACATGGTTTTTGCTTCTTCTTAGTGCAACTAATTAACCCACTGAAAATGAACCAAACCAGCACAAGAAAATATTTTGACATTAGCACTAGTGATAAAGTGCTTTTCAATAATATCATTCAAGTCTTAAATATTTTCTCCAGCTTCTAAAACTGCTTTAAAACAGTATTTTCCCTATCTGTACTATTTGCTATTATGTAATTTTCTCTTGACTGCCTTGAGGATCAGGGAATAATTTTCCAGTTTTTCCCATTTGGCACAGGTCTTTGTTTTACAGTTCTCTGGAAAACGTTCCGTGCTTTGTGACAAATTCAGTTTGTAAAAATGCACTATAACAAATAAAATGTGATTGATTTGAAGTTATTAATAGTGTTTCAAGCAGAGAGGAACAGACTAATAGTCACCAGTAATAAAGATGTGCCGTGAATAAAAGATCATTTCAGAAGTTAATAAAATTTTGTGATGCTTTTCCCTTTTCATTTCAAAGACAGGCATCTATTTAAAACTATTCATGAATAACTTATTAGTAGCATGTTTTTCATACAAAGAAACCATACAAAAAAAGTATGGTTTCATCTTCTGATGAGGGAAAATTTCCCCTTCCATAAGATAAACGCTCACTGCAACCACAGTAGTATCCTAAGGTCATTAACTTGTTAGCTCACATTCAGCAAGTCTCGACACAACGATACTGAGCGACAAAGAATAAACAAGACCTCACTGTTGCTGTGTCCTGACCGAAACTACCTAGAAGCATTACGAGACTAAAGAGAGATCAGTGTCTGGGTCTAGTCCTGGACAACACAGCCCCTGAATGCTAGACCTTGGCGTGAGCTTGAGGACACACACACAAACAGGCCAGCTGCTACGGGCTGACACTTCTGCAAGGACAGGAGCCCCAGTCCTATTGGCTAACGGCCAGGGAGCCGACCAAACGTCAGGAGAGGCTCACCCTCACTTTGTAAGGTGCTGAACGTCAAAATAAGATAAATAGTCGGGAGTTTAATAACAACTTGTATTGTATAATCCACCCTGAATATTCCTATGGCAAGCAGTTAAAGGAACTGTGGTAGAAGTGGCCTTTTTTTTCTCGTTTTAAATTATGCATAAATATACAAACAGAACAATAATACAAATGCTTCCCATTGCCATCGGTCCACCAGCCAGATTAGCAAGAATTAAAAAAAAAACTATGACCCTAGTCACCAGTGCATCGAGTTACCGTCAGGACTAGCGATCGCAACATTGTCCTTGTGCAGCAAACTACAGCCTCACACTCCTGTGAGGTACCTGCAACATTCAGTACTGACCCAATCCACAGTACAGACACTGCACAACTTCCAGAGAGCAAAAATCCTTTATCAGGTACTGATCACACTGCTTCTATACATTTTTTTTATAAATAAAACTATAAAGGTATGTTCTTTTCTTTTTGATCACAAGCACAGCTCATATTTAATGCCATTTTTACAATAATGTGCAAGAAAAAAAATTAAAAGTATTTCCCCATGGGTTTTTTTTTATATTTTTTTAATAGCTTTATTTACAGATTAATTGTTTTTTCGGTCGGTGTTGTCGAGTATTTTTATTGTACTACTACTTTGCTTCCAGTTTCAATTTACACCTAAATAGCATTATCGGGTAACAGTGACGTGTTCTTGTTCAGTTTGTCTTTAAAAGGGAACTCGGAGGTATTCCTAAAAGAAGTAAAATTGAACCAAACAATGGGACATCGGGGGGAGTTGGCCAAAGGCAGGGGGGGTTAAGGGCGAGAGTGAAGTTGGGTGACACCAGTCAAGGTTCAGAGATCGGAGAAGAAAGAGGACAAGTGGAGGAGGGAAGGGAAAAGCATGAAATGGAAGTGGGTGAAACGCAGGGGGAGAGGGGTCTGGAAGGGAACGTGGTGGGGGTGGGAGGGTTGGGGTTCAAGCCATTTGAAGAAGCCTTCAGTGTGGACTCAGTTGCTGAGCAGAAGCTCTGTTGCCGTCTCCACGTCCGAGGATTTTGAAGACAAGGCCACTATTACTGCGTTCTGTTGGAGGGAAGGAAAGGTTCTGGGAGTCTCCCTTACATCAGTACCATTCCCTAATATCAGCGCTAACTAGCCAATCTACAAAGGTAGTATTTCCCTAACATCGGTGCTAATTACAAATGTACAATTTCCCTGACATCAGTGCTACCCTGCAGTCTGTAGCATGTGACTGTACTCAGACAACACTCACTTTATCGAAGCCCATTGCACAAAGTTTATCTATTTTCCGGGTGTAATCAGGACTGGAGACGGGCGCGCCCGCGTAAACGTGTGCCCAGAGTCGAGCTGTCTGTTTGAACATTTCTGGATTTTGCTTGTACTGGAAAAGACAAAGCCAATTAAATCATTCAAAACAAAGCACAGATCAATTCCACGGAAAGCGATTAATGCATGAACACTTAAATGGATAGTGGACAGCACTCAAGTACGTATGGGAAAACTGAGGGAAAAACCATTAACAACCTTATTAAAACTTTAAAAGCCAGACAATAACTACAGGACATTACATTGACAGACTGTTCCTCTGAAGCCATCTATAGATTTATGAATCTATATATAATCTGGTATAGTTACAGAATGGTCTGCCTCTACTGACAGGGGAATAATAGAAGAGCCACACACACTCACTCCTCACCTGGTTAGCCACGACTGCGTCCTGAGGGTCGTCTGGTTCTGCCGCTGCCAACAGGGCTTGTAGCGATAGCAGCACTGTGCGCAACGTCATGGCAGCTGCCCTGGGGGGTGGGGGAACCGAGAGAGACAGAGAGAGGAAGCGCGTGCGCTCCAGTTGGGGCTGTGGCTCTGTGACCAGCTGTCCGGAGGTACCCAGCAAAGCGACATTTCCTGTCCCGGCGTTAGCCAGGGAGTTGGGCTGCTGTCCATTTCACCGCCACCTCGCCTGGGTTACGATCTCTAAATCAGACCCTTCAGTCCATTGCACGGTGCACTTGGTACTTTTTTTTGTCAGGACATCACTTAATGTCAGAGTGGGGATAATCAATCAGGTGAAAGTGACTTACCATTGATCTTTGAGAATATCCAAGCATATTGCCCCGGTGACTGAGCTAATGTTTGGATGCCATATTTTAGTGATAAATCGCACCTAGAAGACAGAGGGACAGCAGCGTGTCAGCAACGGTCCACACACTCCGGACACCGATTAGTGTGAAAAGGTGGCTACAACTTAGATCGTAACCTGAAGGATTATGGATCCTAATCCAGTGGTGGCCAACCCTAGTCCTAGAGGGTCCACCTCATCCCTTAACTGGAGTCGCTATTAGGATTAGAAGTGATCTTTATTGATCAGAAGCTAAATGAGAGGTTCACCAGGCTATGTGACCCTCATGGCCCAGGGGTGGCCACCTTTGTTTTCAACCCAGTTGGGAGAGGAACACTGACAGTTATGGCTGCTATTGTAATATACAGCTATAGGAGAAAGCCTACTGTGGTGAAGGGAAACAAGAAAACCTCTAAAGGATTAGCACGCCCCATTTGAACTGATAAGTACAGTACACTGGCTTTGACACAATGGCAGGATCGCTGATATAATTAAAACAGCAAGAACAAGGAAATAAATCGAAGCCTCCCTCTTAAATTCAGAGAATATTAACGGGGGGGGGGGGGGGGGGGGAT
>JAOVYW010000014.1:1259130-1269611 GCA_025775045.1 Hiodon tergisus | reverse complement strand
ATGAATGAATGAATGAATGAATGAATGAATGAATGAATGAATGAATGAATGAATGTTTAGACCAGCCCATGACCTAGCTTCCTGGCAGGACAAAACATTTTTCACGTGCTCGAGATGCTATCTTACCGTTGAACTGCCCACGTGCTGGGAATTGGGGTACGATCAGCTCGATTTAATTAAAAGCATGTGAGCCTTAATAAACTAGTGTGTCTTCCTTATAAATAGGATCGTGTATGTGTTTGTGTGTATGGTTAATTTTGAAACACTAATTTGTTTAATTATCTTTTCCAATTAGTTTGTTCAGCTCGCAGCATCCCGTTTCCACTTAAGGGGAAAAAGTGTTTCACAATTTAGAACCACAGGAAACGGGTGTAGACTACTTAGATTAAGGCACATTCACTTTAAGTTGTAGAAGGCTCTTTTTATTTATATCCATATTCATATCCATATCCATAGCCATATGGAACTAAATGCTGCTTGAACGTGAATGGTAATTTGCGGCAGATCGAATTAAAAGTGAATGAATTGTACCAAACAAGAAGAACAAATTTTTTGCCATTTTATTGTGGCTGTTACTTACTAAATGATAACGCTGTTCAACGAGATCTTGTCGTTGTTCAAGGCTGGACACAATAACCTCTGAGATTTTGAGAATATTTATTCTAAATTTATAGATTGCCCCGTTATGACACAACATTACGGTGATCGACGTTATGCAACGAGTCTGTATGCAACAAAGAAATGCAAAAAACAATTGTAATTTTGAGACGGTTCCTATAACCGAACTAAAAAACTATGTGAACTGGTAACTTTGCACACTATTACGACACGATTACGTCTCCATCTGACAACACCACCATTGCGTTTATTTAGCAAAATACTCTACTGCGTGATTAACAACAATACGCACATTTTATCAAGCCGAGCAGAAGCTAATAGTATCAAGGAGATAACTGGGATTACAGTTTGATAGAAGGGAAAAAAGATCCTGTTTCCGAGAACTGAGCCTAGTTTTACCCCACTGCTGTCTCGATGTGTATACCGTACTTCAGGTTATTAGACAGGAAATATCCAGGTAAAAAAACCCTCGGAGTTATTTTAAGGCGGCGAAGTGGCTGCATTAACAATTATTTTAATACTTTTGGTAATGGTATGACAAACGGTTAAATCAACTTTTGTCATATCTACAAAACATTTTGTTTATTAGAGCTGAATAATAACACAACTGTACTTAGAATGTTTTATAAATCATATTTGAATATAAATCTTTCAAGTTTTGCGCATTCGTGTTTTTCTAGACCAATATCCTCGAACATCTTGCACGGTGGACCTGATGTCCTCATGATATTATTGGCAGATTATTTTTAAAGATCATTATACTATTTTGAGAATTATGTAATTATATCTCCCATTCCACACCCTTGCTCATTTTAAACTAATCTTAAGTTTAAAGCATTACAATTTTTTAAATTAAAAATAAAATATCCTCCTACCAGTGTCCGCTTAAGAGAGCGTATGGTAGGTGAGAATCTAGCTGAGAAATTGACTCACCTTGTCAAACTTCAACCACTGTCTGATCGCATGATCCAGATTGATGTCACCAGTCGCCGATATATTGTTTTCCATATTTCTCCTTACGGTGTCAGTGTTGCCAAGTTTCCGCTTGTCCTGTATATAACTCTCGAAGGGCACACTCACGCACATACAGTGATATTACCCAACCACGCTATTTTATGCCCTTTATGTGGCGCTGATAAGCGACTGAGCTGTCAAGAGGCGGAGTCTTTATGACATTCGGTGCGAAAGAAACCGCTCAACATCTTCCGAACTGCGGCGTTTGGGTTATGTTTTCTGGGATGTGATATCAGATGTGATAACAACCCAAATGTTGCTGCAATGACATTAAATATACATATTCTAATATTGGGTCAATTAACCTACCTTCATACAAATTACACTGCCAATTCATTTTCGTTTTTATTTTATTTCCTGTACTGTAGCTATCCTAAATGGCATTGGTGTCTGTAAAATTGATCACGAGTTTTTCGTATATTATATTTAATAAATTAAGATTATAAATGTAAACGGCGAATTCCCAGTAGCAAAAGACAATCGTTTTAGACTGACCGTTAATTTATTGTATCATTGCCAGCACTCTGTAAAGTATATTAAACTACGTGGACGAATATATAGGCCGGTTAGCAAGTGCCGAAGTCTCCTGACCGGCATCGTCGATCTTTCCCAGTCTCTGTTCTGCGTTTTGTTCTATATTACTGTTGCAGCTACGCACATTAAGCCACTAGAGGGCAGTGGTGGAGAATGGTAGAGGAGGGAAAATATATTGACGTGTTTCAATAAAAGGAGTGTTCTGCGTTATATAAATTTACATTGCAAAAACAATTATTAATTATATCAGGTTGATATATTTAAATGGCTTCGCAAATAACCCAGATATGTATAATGGGTTGCCTTTGAAAGCTCTCTAGTAGAACCCAAGGTTAGATTATTGCAAGCAGCATCCGTCATGAAACTATATGGTCTGCACTAGAATTGTATAATTATGAATATTGCAACATAAAGACTTGAAGATGGTCAAAAAGTGGTTTATTGAATGATTTGTGGAAGTAAGTGATTGATACAAAAATTGTAAATAAAAAACAAACAAAATACCTACCCCACCATACTTTCACCTACCATACACTACATAAACATAATACCACTGATGGTTACCAAATGGATCGACAGGATAAAAAAAATTAAAATTAAAATTAAAAACAGACATTACAGCAAAAACCTATATGGCACAGGACTTGGAAGAGTGAAATAAAACCACAAAGCATTCTGAAGCCAAGTCACACAATGCTATCAGTGGACACATAACCAGCATGCCTTCCAGTCCTTAGTGGATACTAAAATATTAGTAATGGGCATTAAACTAACAGATATCAACAAGTCATCGTTGTAGTATACTCCCTCATTCACAAAAAGATTACGCCAACGTGGAGCGGTCTTGCTCTTCAACAGTACTGTGCTGGCAAAAAGGAATGCAATTTAAAATATCAGTAAGGCCTCCGTTTTAATAATCCAGTTTATTATTGCAAATATGCCTGCATCATTGTTTGGATAGGGTCCTTTTTTTGTGTTTTAATTTAGGCAAATAAGTTGTGGCAACAATTTTGATAGTTACAATGCATGACTGGGTGATACGAATGGGGGAAGAAAAAAAACAACAGGTGGTCCTGTGCTTGACATTTAAAAAATGCAGAACTTTTTTTGAAGGTGGGTGCGACCCCACGCGCGTGTTGTTGGGCTGGGTGTCGTCGCGTCAGGGCAGCGACTGGATCAAGATGATCTTCTCGTTAATGCAGAAACGGTGTAGCACGGTCAGCAAATTCTCCCCGCAGCGCGACACCTGCCTCTCCATGGCTAGCCGGAAGTCCTCCTTTACCCCCTTAGTGATCCCCCGGGTCACCGTGTGGTGCCTGAGAGAGAGGGGGGAGAGATGAGGCAGGGGTGAACGGGGCAGGAGATCCCCAGGTGTTGTCCTGGTGTGCATGTGTGTTTCCAATATACACCCAATGTACTTGGGGGGGGTCTGTTGACGTCAAGTCAGAGTCAACTGCGTCAATTGTTTCAGGAACAGAAGAAGAAGAAGAAATGATCTATTTATGTCTTATTGACATATCTTTGCTGAATAGAGAGGGGGTGGGGTTCAGGAGGAAAAAAGAACAAAAAAAAGAACCAAAAAAAATAAAATAAGCAATTAGCTAGGAAAGGCTATAGTTGAAGGTCATTCATGCAAATGCCTTCGACTTCAAGGTCAAACCCCTTGAACACGAACAACATATTCCTCTTCACACCAATCCAAGCTCACTGAATTCACTGTAATCGACTCCGAGACATTCACAGGAACTTTAAAAACAACAGACAACACATAATGAAGGCCATTTTGAAGACATGCACGGTGAACTGCGTTTTAAAGGAGCTTGAACAACAGAGAGGGGAGTGGTGGCGGGAATGGAGACTTGTGGGTCGGGCAAAAACAGGAAGTTCTCGTCTGTTTGTTCTCTACCAGCTCAACACCCAGTCTCATCACTAAAACACATGCCGAGCTTAGTATCTTTTTCACTACAGCTGGACATTTGGAGTAAGCATATTGTTACAGGCTAATTAAGTTTGTTAAAACGGGGACGGGGAAGTGCATTCTGGGATTTAAACGTGGGCGACATTTCCGGCTTGGTGAACCGTATTGCTGCTGTAAGGCAGAGCTAAGTTGAGAACCAGCTGATGGAGGGTAACCCTGTTCTGCACAGCGCGTCTGAGGGTGGAGCAAGGCTGAGGAAGGTCACACCCACCCCCCAACCCTCTCCCACAATTCACCTCCACGGTTTTGCACAGAGATGATTTACAGGTCGTCAACAACTTGGCTACACTTTCGCCCAACTGGCGGTTTAAGGAGGAATGCTCCGATTTCCGCTACAGTGGAAATGTAACCACACTTCAGTATAATGAAACGCTAGAGATATGAAATGAATACTCAAACAGACTGAATGCAATCACAATAACACATTGTGTTCATAAAATGCCGTGAGTGAGAAAAGTAAATCGCTATAAGCAATGTCTGCGTAAGGCAACGTAATAACAATGATAAAGTACAACTAAGAAAAACAAAACAGACGGAAAAATGACCAGACTGGATGTAGTTGGGGTGGGGGGTGGGGGTACCTGTCGGCGGTCGGTGCCCCAGGAAGCAGCAGGGTACTAAACTCCTGGGATACCAGCCCCAGGGCAGGGCTAGGGTTCCTAGGGACAGCAAACACCATCGTTCAGCCAGCACCGCCGCGGTGACAAAGGACGCCGGGGCGGGGGTTAGCGGTGCGTCTCGCTCACGGGGATCGCCGACCCTAACCCTGAAGAACAGCGTGAGCGCCGGCGGGCTCCGTCACGTTAGCAACCCGCGAAACATTTAGCCGCTTATCCCGCATACCCGCACCGGGGGGGGAGGGGGGGGGTCATTTCAGTTCGTCAGTTTCACAAAGTGTTCGAGTAACACCTGGCTAAAAAGTGCTATGATATATGCCTACCTACCCTGAGCTGTGGGGTGACAGACCCCTTCAGGGCCAGAGCTGCGGGACGTTCAACACGCCTGAGAATGAATGCTCTTACATAAGCAGTAGGGGCCCGTTTCCGACAGTATTCGGCCACGATCCTCATTTCCTCCTTAATGCTCTATACCGAATTAATGTAGGCTTACAGGAGATTCACCGTCTCGCAGCTCATGCGAAAACGAGGTACTGCAATACAGTTCCTTAAATTTAGCCAAATGCTCACGGGAGAGCTTTCGTCACTAAAAACGACCCCAGATACTGCCTGGAGTCAAACTTCATTAAGTGGTTCGAGCCTCACTAATTTATCACAAACCGACCATAATTCCCTTGGGGCTGAGTAGACAGGTTCACGAGATAACGTTTGCTTGGTAGCGAGAGCGAGGCAAGGAGGCAGGAGAACTTACTTGATGAGCATCCCCTGGTTGGGCAGAAGCTCCAGCTGGACCCGGCCTCCCTCGGTGGTGCGCAGGTAGGCGAACTCCTCCAGCATGTCGATGTCTGCGTAGGTGTTGGGTTCAGGCAGGACTAGCAACAACATCTGAAACGGCTGCAACCCAGGCAACACAATAAGGCCATACGCAACTCTCTGGGTGATTAAAACCAAACCCAACAGATTTTAAAGTCGCTAAACAACAGGGAGCTACAGTACGGCAGGTATAAGAGCTTCGATAACTGGTTTTGAGTAGCCCGTGACAAGTCTAACTTAAAGGATACTGGTGACGTAGTTGAAGAAGTTCTCATACTGGAAGCTCCCCTGCTGGCAGATCTTATCGACCGCTTTGAGGAACAGTGCTTCTCCTTGTGGCCAATCGTGTTGCAGGAGAACAACCACGTGACCGAGAGCTAGGTCATCTCTATTGTCCGTGAAGGCGCGCAGCTGACACGCGAGTGAGAGGGGAGAGAACGTAAAATGAGACTGTTTGACTCCAGCTTGACAGGGTGGGACACGTTCATCACCAACAATGAGTGCATTAGAAGCATTAGATGCACAGTAGAAAGTTCTACCTTGAAGCAGGCCAGCATCAGCTGCAGACAAAAGGGCATGATAGCCTTACTGGTGCAGGGCAGGAGTCGTAGGTCACTGCCTGCAACACAGTGCTCATTACAAACACGGGAAGAGAACTGCTGTGGTTTTAAAAGAGGTCACCCTACCAACAATTCACATACAACAAGGCACCGCGTCAGCTGCAGATGAATCTCACCTTTACGAAACTTGGCCCTGACCCTGGTGAGGTCCTCGGGGGCCCGGCCGGAGTCCCGGGTTTGTGGCACCAGCCCACCCACCACCTCCAGCAGCTTCTCGCACGCCATCTGTGGCACACGGTGGAGAACCCCGACGGAGTTCAGAGAGAGGACCAAGAGGCACACTGCCGGAAAAGGGGGCCGGACACCGGAACAATACGAGAGAGAAACCGCATGGACAGAGGGTTGAAGCCCAGCAGGCGTCTCACCCGGTACTCCCCCAGGGCGTAGTGGCAGGATGCCAGCTGGATGAGGGCTCGGTGGTGCTCCAGAGTCTGACAGGACGTGACTCCCTGCTCAGGAGGCTGGAAGGCGGCCATCTGGTGCAGGCTAGTCAAGGCCTTTCTGTATTGGCCCTAAAACAGAACGCAGAATCAGACAAGCCGGGAATCCTTGAGCAGAACAACCACAGAACACTAGGAGTTATTTTCAATACCCCTTGGCTTTATGAATGTCAAGACGCAATAGGCAATATATCAAACCGCTGACCTTGTATACGAAACGGCTAGATGGGAATGTCTCACTAAGACTGAGGACGACTGCCATACTCTCCCTGCTCTGTGAAGACGTCAGTGTTAAAGACCCCTGTGCGATGTCTTCACCCGACATACCTGATAGATGATCACGTCTGTGAGGAATATCCGGAACCACAGCCAGGTGTCGGTCTTCCAGGAAGAGCAGATTTTGCTGAACTCTGAAAGAGTTCATGAGCAGGCCGGTAGAAATACACTACAACAAGTTGTTATATCTGACACGAGCTGTCACAACTGACACGAGTCGTCACAACAGACACGAGCCGCCACGAGCCGTCACAACTGACACGAGCCGTCACAACTGACACGAGCTGTCACAACGCGCGACCGCCCGCTCCTCTACAGAGACCAAAACAGGACTGAGAGCAGTCACTTTCCGGCACGCGTTGCTCGATTAAAAACTGGCTGAGCGGATGAGTTCCCCCGTCACCGCAGCGAGCCGCACCTGTCTCCAGGGCCTCGTGGGAGTGCAGCAGGTCCCAGCTCTCCCGGGCTGTCCTGAAGCTGTCAAGCGTGTCGCCCCAGCCGGGCATGTCCCCTTTGCTCACCACTATGTGGCGCCCGCGCCCCTTCCCAACGCAGTCCTCGTCATCCGAGCTCTGGACACAAAAAGCGACGCGGCGCGGTCAGTGACCGTGATTACTCACCTGCGCGAGGGGCAAGGTACACAACATTCATTTTTTCAGTAGACGTCCACCTTGATAACTCAACTAACTGTAAAACTATGAGCTGGGCAAGTCGCTGTGGATGAATATGCCCAGTAAACAGAAATGATGTAATGATACTTGTCTGTTGCATCATCGAGAGGGAGAGTCTCTCAGTCGCACAATGAATAAAGCATCATCTTTGTCTTAAAGGCCGCTCACAGCAGTTAAGACTTCTCGGCAGCTTAATGTCCAAATATAATTGTTAGAATAACTAGCTGTTCCTGATTTCACACATAATCTCAGCATATAGGAAGGGTCGAATACATGCAGTGGTGATGAAATGTTTGAGAGTTAACATTTACAGATACACACGAAACCGGTCACATGGTCTACAGTAAGGTGTGTTCATATTAGGATACTAATAGTATTAACTATTAGTATTAAAGTATGAGTATTAACTGCTGCTGTGCCCTTCACCATGGTCTTCTCCCGCCCATCAGCCAGTTTGCTCTTCTTGTGTGTGTGTGTGTGTGTGTGTGTGTGAGTGTGCATGTGCGCGTGCGAGTACGCGTGCGCGTGTGAGTGAGTATTAACTGCTGCTGTGCCCTTCACCATGGTCTTCTCCCGCCCGTCAGCCAGTTTGCTCTTCTTGTGTGTGTGTGTGCGTGTGTGTGTGTGCGCGTGTGTGCACGCGTGTGAGTATTAACTGCAGCTGTGCCCTTCACCATGGTCTTCTCCCGCCCGTCAGCCAGTTTGCTCTTCTTGTGTGTGTGTGTGTGTGTGTGCGTGCATGTGCGCGTGAGTGAGTATTAACTGCTGCTGTGCCCTTCACCATGGTCTTCTCCCACCCGTCAGCCAGTTTGCTCTTCTTGTGGGCGTGCTTGCTGCTGCCCCTCTCCAGGTCCGCCTCGCTGTACACAGAAGACAGGTCTTCCACCAGGATCCACGGCCCTGCCCCAGGGGAGCTGTGTACTGCGAGACCACCACACAAATGAACACAGGCGGACACATGGCCGGGGTCGGGCAAGCACTGTAGTCAAACTGGGCGACGTTACACCAGAACAAACCAATACTAGTGCAGAGCCCATTCGAAGCCAGATATCAGCGACAACTGGATAATGAAACGGACCTCTCTCATTACTGACTCACCGCCTCCAGCACAGAACAACCCCCCCCCCCCCCATAAACCCCGATCCGTCTGATCCTCGCGTCCCGGGACCCAGCCGGTCTCGCTCACCCTGGAACAACGAGGGCTGAACGGTGCTGACATACAGGTAGGCGCTGCGGAAGAGCACCAGCGTGGCGCAGGTGACCACCTGACTGCGGCACCTGGACAGGGTCTCGCCCTCCAGACTGGGCAGATAGCGACACAGCTTCTTCATACGCTGCAGGATCTCCGGGTAGCTCCTGTAGCCAGAAACACGCATGAACACACACACACGGTCACAGCCCTATACTCACGGGTCAACCAGCTACTTGCATTTTAAAGTGATTAACACAGGGAACACGCCCCCAAATATATACAGCTGGTACTTCAGCACTATGAGAAATCAGTGGAAATCTTCAAAAGGAAAATCGGAGAAATGCCATTCGGTATCCCGTCACCTGCTCCCTTTGTCCCCCTGCCACTCGCAGCGAGCCCCCACGACAGCCAGGATGTCCAGCAGGCGGTCCCAGGGGTCCGACACCAACGAGGACTTCTCCGTCAGCCCATCGATCACATAGCGCTGCGAGCCTCGGGGGCCACCGGGAGACTTCAGGCTAACACCCTCCTGGGAGCCTATCCACACAGATTTGCAGAGAGCACACTTCAATTAGTGAGAGTGCAGCTTTCAGACAGAAAGAGATTCACAAGCAGTAACAGAGGGACTGAGGAATGGCATCCCCTGGACGTTAATCTGTGTCAGGCAAACTCTACACAGCCCTTTACTACTCTGCCTACGTCATGAACCCTATGTGATTGGCAGTACCACATGTCATGAACCCTGCGGGATTGGCACTACCACATGTCAGGAACCCTGCGGGATTGGCAGTACCCGTCAGCTGGCCGTCAGTGGAGGGTCCCCGCGTGACGTATCCAATGTAGAACTCGGCTGCTTTGTGCATGTACTTATAGAGCAGGCTGGCAGGCAGACGCATGTCCGGTGTGTTGATAATCAAAGGCAGGACGTCACACACTGCGAAAGAGAAGAAACCCCCCCCACCCCCAATCTTTAACATGAGCCACAGAAACGTTTAAAGCTCGCCGTTGTACATATGCGCTGAACGAGCGGGCACCTCCTACCGAAGAGCTTCCTGAAGCAGTTTACCGGCGTCTCCAGTTCCTCGATGCTCTCGGCCTCCAGCAGCGTCTCCCCTAAACTAACCTGGAGGAGAAGCAAACACTAGTCCTCAAATATTTCACAACCACAGAACCATCAACACAGAGGCTTAAGCAATGCACTACACCGCACCCATTTTCAAAATCGGAATCAACGGATACAGGCTTACCAGATAACGCAGGTAATAGACAGAAGTGCATTTACTCATAAAAAAACCTGTGCAACCCCTGCAATGGCCATGCTGACATTGGGGAAATAGTTCTCAATGAGCCGGTTGCTGCTTCTGGGAGTATGGGCAGATAAACAGACGGACTACTCACCCCGTGCTGCACCACGGATTCAGGGAAACGCCTGAGCAGCAGCAGCAGCATCTCGGCCTTCTCCACCGTGTTGAAGCACTGCTCCGTGGCCTTCAGCAGCATCTCACACTGCACCCTTCCTGGGAGCGTCTCAAACAGACCTGACGCACACAGACATGCCTGACAAGCGGACCTGACGCATGCACACAGACAGGCCTGACAAGCGGACCTGACGCGCGCACACAGACAGGCCTGACAAGTGGACCTGACCCACGCACACAGACAGGCCTGACAAGCGGACCTGACGCGCGCACACAGACAGGCCTGACAA
>JAOVYW010000014.1:1211617-1226714 GCA_025775045.1 Hiodon tergisus | reverse complement strand
AACCCCCCAAGGAAAAACACAACCTGCTCTGAACCTTACAAGTCTCTACCCACCTGAACTGCAGGAAGTTGAACATATAGTCAAACATGAAGATGCTACAACACAAGCAGCTACTTCATTAAGACTCCGACCCTTCTCTGGATGAGATCTCTGTCCAAACAATGAAGTGGATTTTGAGACATGGAGATCCAGTGCAGATTTCTTACTGAGAGATGCACAACTATCAGATCTAAATATTTCGCGAAGAATACTTCAGAGCCTTCTGTCTTCGGCTGTCGACACAGTGAAACACATCACACCTCACTCGTCTCCATCAATGTATTTGGACATTCTAGATTCAGCCTTCAGTACAGTTGAACATGGGGACGATCTTTATGACAAGTTCCTCAGCACACTTCAAAACTGTGGTGAGAGGTCCTCAGCCTCCAATGACTGCAAGTGATGCTGAACACCACCCTCAGGAGAGGCGGTGTAAAGGCAACCGATCTGGACAGCTAGCTTCTGAAACAATTTAGCAGAGGCTGCTGGGACAACTGAACTGAAGCTGGAACAAAAGAAACAGACCTACCTTTGCAGAGCTGCTTTTGCTACTCCGCACCAAAGAGGACAAACGTAACTCCAAAGCATATCGCATGAAGCAGTACTTTGGTGCATCAAGGCAGAAGGTGTCGCGCCACATCTGATCAGTTAAACTAAGATCAGTCACCATTGAAGGGCAAATGGGGGCTGAACCACAGGAAAAATGTGCCAAAAAGAAATGGCCTGCCCCATCAAGATGCTCAAACTCAAAGCGAAGGGCTGCCACCCTACCACAACGACTCATTGGAGCTAAAACCACTGCACAAGTGACCATAGCAGAGAAAGACTACAATTGCTTGTTAGACACAGGGTCACAAGTGACGACAATCCCAAACTCATTCTATGAGTAGAACCTGTCACATTGACCTATTGAACCTCTGGATAGCTTGCTTGAAGTGGAAGCAGCTAACGGCCAAGATGTCCCCTACCTGGGCAATATTGGAGTAAAAATCACATTTCCCCAGAATTCTCCTGGCATAGATATTAAAGTGCCCACCTTAGCCCTGAGTGTGCCTGAAATGCGTTCAACTCTGCAATCAGTTTTGATAGGCACCAACACTCTAGACATCCTTTATGAGCAATACTCAAACTCTGCACATCAGAGCTCCCAATCACTGCCCTATGGGTATAGAGTTGTCTTTCAAACCCTTAGAATGCGACAGAGGCAAAAAGTTGACTCCAGCCTCGGAGTTGTAAGACTGTTCAGCAAAGACCCTGAGGTTATTGGCCCTGGTCAAACCAAAGTTGTGGAAGGATTAGTCAAATGCAGGACACCCAAAGCTGGGAAGTGGGTAGTGGTTAAATCGCCAAAAATCTCTGCCCTACCAGGTGGCATAATGATGACAAATGGCTTAGCAAGCCTTCCACCCAAACTGCCTCACCGCATACCACTGATCCTCAAGAACGAGTCAGACCATGATATTACCATCCCTCCTAAGAGTGTGATAGCTGAAGTGAATGGTATTCGAAGTGTCCAGCACACCACCACTGGAAACCCAGATACTCAAACTAAACCTGGCCAAAAACCAAAAAATGGGTTTAATTTCGGAAAAACTCCAATACCCAATGAGTGGAAAGAAAGTATAAAAGAATAGAAATTGAACTCCATGCCAGAAGTGTTCGCACAATCTTGATTTTGGGCGCACTCACAAAATAAAACATCACATAAGACTCAGTGATGAAACGCCATTCAAGCACAAAGCAAGACCTATACACCCACAGGACATCGAAGCATCTTCAAGAACTCCTTTATGCTGAAATAATCCATGAATCAGAGTCACCTTTCTCTTCGTCGGTTGTAGTCTTTAGGAAAAAGAATGGTGATGTTAGACTCGGCGTTGACTACAGAAAGCGCAACCTTCAAACGGTGAGGGATTCTTATGCCTTACCAAAGTGGTTCCGTTCAATGCTAAGAAAGATTCCTCCAGATCCTTTTAAACTCGAAGAAGCCAAGTGGGCAGAAAAATCCGGTCTTGTGCTTGTCTGACTCTTCCATCTCCATCTGGTAAAAACCAGACTTGAGATCCAGTACAGAATGCCACAGGGGATCACCAACGCCCCTATCACGTTCCAAAGGCTTATGGAGTGTTGCATGGGAGAACTGAATTTGAAACAAGTGAAACATGCCCTTGTCTTCATTGACAATCTGATAGTTTTCTCCAAGACATTGGAGGAACATGAGGAAAGGCTGCTGAATGTACTCAACAGGCTGAGGGAGTACGGCCTGAAATTACCTGACAAATGTAAGTTCTTCCAAACGTCCGTCAAATACCTAGGCCACATTATATCTGAAAAAGGTATTGAAACTGACCCAGAGAAGATCTCCGCCCTTAAAACCTGGCCAAAACCAAACAACCTGAAGGAGCTCAGAACCTTCTTGGGATTCTGCGGTTAATACCATAGATTCATTAAAAACTATTCACAGATTGTGAAACTCCTCAATGCTGGATACCCGCTGCAGCGGAAGTACAGCAACTCCAAAGTGAACACAGAGAAATGCCACAATCCCAAAGATGTATTTGGTGATAGGTGGACAACAGAATACCAAACGGCATTTGAAACTGTTATCGACAAGTTGACAACCCATGAGGGAAGGAACTCCCTGAGCTCTGCCTAATGTTAAGGGAGTGGAATAGGCTGGAATTGCTAGATAGTTGATTATATCAAAAACGACAAGAGGGTGCACGGGTATATTACCAACTTGTACTACCAGAAGAACTGAGATCGCTGGTCCTGAAGAGCCTGCATGATGATACGGGCCACATGGGCATTGAGCGTACCTTGGACCTTGTCAGGGCACGGTTCTATTGGCCCAAAATGTCAGCTGATGTGGAAAACAAAATCAGGACCTGCAATCGTTGCATACGACGTAAATCCTTACCTGAGAAAGCCGCACCTCTGGTTAACATCACAGCTACAAGACCCTTTGAGCTTGTATGCATGGATTTTCTCACAGTAGAACCAGAGTCAAGTAACACCAAAGACATACGGGTCTTTACAGACCATTTTTCTAAGTATGCAGTAGCAGTAAATACCCCGAACCAAAAGGCTCGAACAGTTGCTAAGTGCTTATGGGATAATTCCCATAAGAGACTTCACTGTGATCAAGGACCCGACTTTGAGTCTTGAACGATAAAGGAGCTGTGTGAACTTATCGGTACTCAGAAAATAAGGACCACACCCTATTATCCAGGATGGAACCCAGTTGAACGCTTCAACGGGACCCTACTTAACATGCTGGGAACCCTTGAGAATCAGAAGAAGAGTCATTGGCGTGATTATGTCAAACCGTTAGTACACGCCTATAACTGTACTAAGAATGAGGTGACTGGTTTTACCCCCTACGAACTAATGTTTGTGGACAGCCTAGGTTGCTAGTTGACCTAGGCTTTGGCTTGCCAGTCCAACACCAGCCAAGATCACATTCTCAATATGTCCAGAATCTCGAGACAAGCTACCAAGTTGCTGCAGAAAATGCAAAGAAAATGGCGGACCGCAATAAGGCGAGATTTGATAAACGTGTTGTTTCCACCTTGAGAGAGGACGACAGGGTCTTGGTCAGAAATGTTTACCTGAGGGGCAAACACAAGCTTGCTGATAGGTGGGAATCAGACGTTTATGTTGTCCTGAGACAATGTGGAGACATTCCAGTGTACGTTGTGAAACCTGAGACTGGAGAAGGTCCACAAAGAACCCTTCACCGTGACCTTTTACTGCCATGTGGTTTTCTTCCTACGACCCCCGTGGAAGCTGGAAGCAGTATGACAAAGAGAGTTAGGTGGCCAAGGACTCAACAACATCCAAATGGCGACAACTCGGACGAAAATGATGGGAACAAATCCCAATCTGACCCTGAGGAATGTTACCCTGATGGTTATGGAAACCTAAGAGTAGAAACCCTAGGTTTCAATCATTCCTCTGAAACTATGGAACACTTTCCAGAAATGACTGAACCAGAAAGGGTGCTAGACGACTGACTTACCCTGAACTAGGGAATCCATTAGTTCAAATAGTCCAGTCTCTATTTCAGAGTTTGAGTGAAGTGGTCTCAGACTCACTCACAGAATCTAGCTTCCCAAAACCACACAGTCATAACAGTATAGGCTCTTAATACAATGCACAGGGACAGGCAAGGTGTTTAACCTTCAGTAAACTGCCGGCTTTTGTATTTAAAGCTCCTGGTCTCTGAGTTGTATTGGAGTATACAAGTGCTACAAAACCTTATCGGACGCGATATTTACGACAGTCCGGTCATTGTTTAAAAGGACTGGGGTCAATTAAAATGCTAGAATTGGTATCATATTTCTTTTGCCATTCACTTTTTTCATCAGAGGCTCTTGTCTTCGGCTCCAGGGAGTGACGTCACTGTCCATAGCGAACTCTTTCTCAGTGAGCTTCGCTACATCAGCGCATTGACTCCATGACTCAGCTTTCATTAGAGGCTGGAGTGACTCCACTCAGCTTGTACAACAGCTCTATGTTGCAGATCCTATTAGAGGCTGGAGTAACTCTGAATACAGCCTTCCAGCTCGGAGTGGGATCAGTGAACACACACACACACACACACTCTTGACTGGCTCTCACGACTCTGAATTCTTCAAACCATCGAATGGCGAATTCAGTCGCTCTCTCTCTCACTCTCTTTCTCTCTCTCCAAACAGTCGGCCAACTCATCCTCTCATTTAAATGGACATAATACCTGAAGCGCTGCCTCATTCACATCTACAATTAACTCAGTCTTTTTCCACGGCATTAAAACAAACTCTCACTCAAGTATTCCGCTCTCTCCTCCAGGGTTCTCATGTCACTCAGCTTTTATGTTAACCACGCCCATCTCAGTGCAAGCCACTGCCAGCCAATGCAAAAGCGAGTTCTTTTCAATGTAATATTTTAATGCAAATCGACGCGAAACGCAAATCGAATCTTCATAATGACCGCAAAGCAAATGTGCAATGCAGAACAATAGAAATTAATTTCCAATGCACTCACACTCCCTTTCAACACTGAATAGACCTGTGTAGACATGTGGCCACACGCATGGCTTTTAAAAGTGCCTGTATGTTCCATTGGGTTCCATTGGGTTCCATTGCTTCACAAACAGGCCACAGAGTAATTGAGAAAAAGAGCAGAGAGACATGGCTCCTGGGCATGGCGTAAATGTGAATGTAAATGTGGGAGACGCTTAACTGGGTAAAGAAGGCTGATGCGCGCAGGAGAAGTAATCCCCAATTGCACATCGAACGATAACGGAAAATGTATTTGGTGATAAATCAATCCAACCGCATGCTGATTGTTTCCCATAAAGGGGGCCGCTATCACATCTTTCTTCCTAAAGGTTGGCCGTGTCGTGTTACCCGCGCCGGCGGAGACAGGCTTCTGATAAGTACCTGTCGTTTAAGAAACCTTTCTATTTCCCTCTGTCAGCTTGGGGTGGAGCGCCGTTCCTGGAACCCGCCGTGATCTTTAGCGCTTCGCTGGTGATCCAGTGCCGTGCCACTCTCAGTGGATCAGTCCACCTCCTTTAGCATGGCATTGTTTTCGAACCCTGAAACACCGTGATCTACAGTGGTACTTTCAGTCCGGCTCTCATCCGTTTCCGTTTTGCTAGCCCATCAGAACGCGTTCAGGTCAATTGAAAAACCAGTCAAATGATCTTTATTTTGTGCGTCACTTTGTTCAGCCATCTTCGGGTGATCATGTAAGTTTTAAAGAAAAAACTCACAAAGTTGCCAAGTAAAGAAACTAGCTAAGACCAGCACTGATAACAAGTCAAATTTTAATGTGTGTGTTTTTGTGTTTGTGTGCATGTATGTGTTTGTGTTTGTATGGGTAGGTGTGTGTGTCAGTGTGCTAGCATGTGTGTGTGTGTCAGTGTGCGAGCGTGTGTGTATGTGTCAGTGTGCGTGTTTGTGTGCGTCCGTGTCTTTGTTTGAGTGTCTGTATGTTTGTCTGTGTGTGTGTGACATTTCCCTCAGTCGATAACCATTAGCCAAGCAATATTATACGCGACGACTGCGATACTGGTGCTGTGCTTGGATATCAGAAAGCGTTCCCTGGTTAAAGGGGATGTTTAATCAAACTACCCAGATTATCTACTCCACTGGGCCACAACAGCTACGTTTCTGATTAAGGCTGTCCTCATTAAAGCACAAGGAAATATGCCACTATTCTTTAAAAATAGAAATATCATGAAATAGTTCCCTTTTTCTTCATCTCTAGGGTCACCCCTTTTTCCAGGGCAGCAGATCTTCTGCAGTATGACAGGCGGCCCTCCCCGATGAGGATGAGCGCCGCCGAACCAGGCCGGTCCCGAAGCCAAGGCATGCCCCCCCTCCCGTATTAGGCCCATCTTCTGTCCCATGTGTCCTGCTCCACCTCTGCCCCCACCCGCCTGCCAGCCCCCCGGAAACCAACGCGAGGAAGCCAATTCTGTAGAGAGGGCACGGCCCGTCGGGCAATTCATTACTTCCCAAATTAAAATCCGGCAAACCCCAAAAACAAGACTGTTATCAGCCCGCCGGGTCGGTGAGGCCCGGCCCCTCCTCCCAGTCGGTGCCACTGCAGAGGCGTAAACAGCTCATCTAAATACTGCGTATATTTTTACGCTCAGAGGTGCATGGGGGCTGGCTAATCCATATTAAGGACACGTATGATTCACAAGCGAGGCAGTGGCTCATTGTGGGGGGTAACGCGGCACCCCAATCTAACAGCACGAGCATCTGCACCAACCGGTGTGGCGTGGGATGGAGGGAGCAACAGGGGGCTGAGTGAGTGCTGAGGGCCGGGTGTGTCTGTCTGTAAACACACACTCACACACAAACACACACACTCGCCTTCACACACATACACACTTACACCCCTAAACACACACACTCACACACACACTCACACACAAACACACACACGCTCTCACTCACACTCACTCACTCACACACACACTCGCCTTCACACACACACACTCACCTTCACACACATACACACTTACACCCCTAAACACACACACTCACACACAAACACACACACGCTCTCACTCACACTCACACACACACTCACCTTCACACACTCACCTTCACACACATACAAACTTACACCCCTAAACACACACACTCACACACACTCACACACGCTCTCACTCACACTCACTCACTCACACACACACACACGCTCTCACTCACACTCACTCACTCACACACACGCACACACTCACACACAAACACACACACGCTCTCACTCACACTCACACACACACTCGCCTTCACACACTCACCTTCACACACATACACACTTACACCCCTAAACACACACGCTCTCACTCACAATCACTCACTCACACACACACTCGCCTTCACACACACACACTCACCTTCACACACATACACACTTACACCCCTAAACAGACACACTCACACACACAAACACACACATAAACGCACACATACAGCACTTCTATTCACGGATGGCCATGACTTTAATTTAAAAATCATCTGCCTTTAGGTATAGGAAGGGTCTGGGAATGGGGCGGGACTATCGGTCAGTGTTTGCCCGTCATTGGCTACCTTCAGGGACCAGACAGTTCCACATGGTTTAAAACCTAGACACCGTGCACGATAAGACTTTTCATTCCGTACATAAACGCATTAAAGACCCGCTAATTAGCCTTAGCTGATGAAATGGAGAAAGAAACACAAAACAAAACAAAATATGTATGAGGCTCTTGTGAATGCTTATATCCATATTTGCTTGAGGCGTTTTAAAAGACTGGTGAAAAAACAACAAATCCGGGTCTGTGGGGATTTTGGGGAATGTGTAATATCATTACATCGGTGTATATCAGGCTAAAACAAACACTATTTTCCTAGTACCCATGACTCGGCGATTGGAACAAAATGGCTCCCCATATGTTGCTCCCAGGAGTTCATTTCCTTCTTGAATACACCCTTGTATTTAATTTGTCAGATTAAGTGTAATGCCTAAA
Organism: Hiodon tergisus; assembly: GCA_025775045.1. Lineage (NCBI taxonomy): Eukaryota > Metazoa > Chordata > Actinopteri > Hiodontiformes > Hiodontidae > Hiodon > Hiodon tergisus. The sequence continues at coordinate 1,218,661 of JAOVYW010000014.1, read as the reverse complement.
TAGTTTTTGTAGGTTTGTATGCAGTGCGCCTTGTTGCGTGGAGAGGGTGCAACGCATTAGTGGGGCTGTGAGGAGGATTGTCTCAAAATGCCTAAATCTAGATCTCATGCAGTGAGGTCACCGTTCTCAATTTTCACTCCAAAACCTGATCAGAACTACGAGCTGAGCTCATCACAACATCCGTTTAATAACAAAAGCCCTACACAGTGTCATTCTCTCCGGGCCACCACTAACTCCATCAGACAATCCGGAAATGTCGCTCCAAACAACCGGTCAAATCCCGCGCTAGCAGGGCTTCTCCTCGTCTCTCGGAATGTAGCCGTTTAGCACGTTGACCCGCCACGTCGCGTTCAAAGCCGGTTTGGGACCTCCTCTCCTCTTCAGAGGAATCGTCTTAATCTGGCCCTGCCGTGGAAGGCAGAAAATGGGATCTAATTTTGCCGTTCACGGCTAAACGTAATCCTTTTACACCGCCTTTTAAAACGCGACCAGTTCTGCCTCTGAGCTGGGGCGGTGTGACGGTCAGCTGCTCTCCGTGGGACACTGCCCCGAGATGGCGATGATGTCACATGGGAGTTTCACGGGAGCCGGAGCCAAACCCCCTTCCCTCTGTCCGCAGGAAAACCGACCTAACCCGCCAGACGGCCATTACCGCAGACTGAGAACTTGTAAAGCAGTGCGACTATCTGAGCTCTGAGGGAATGTGTGCAGGCACATGCTGTGCACTCCCCAAACGTCCGGGTTCATGAGAATGGCCTCCATGTGGCGCGAGAAAAGAAATTGGTATCCGTATGTTTCAGGAGACCCCAGGTAATGACATCCGTAATGCCGTCTCCAATCTTACATCTCCTATTGGGGTCTTTAGGACCCCCCCCCCCCCCCACAATCGTTCTCTCCTTCCCTCTCTCTTTCCTGTCTGTATTTACAGAGGGGCAGATGGGCTGCATATATAAGCCAGGGGCCTGAAGGCTTCAGACGAGCCGATAAACCCTTTCAATTTTCATGCCAGCTTCTTCTTCTTTTGTAATTCAAATGTGGCTGAAAAACTGGCAGCTCGGAGGACTGACAGAAGGAGGGCCACAAATACCTTGTAATGCTATCGACCTTGTCCGGCCAAGCACGGAGAACCCAGAATGCCGGCTGCGTCTGCTCTCGCCCTGATAACACAATCCGGCTCCTTACCTTCAGGACAGGGGCCAGGGTGGGCGCGCCCGCGTGCTCGATGGACGTGAGCGTGTGTGCGGGGGGGGGCGGGGGAGGGTGTGCGTGACGAGGCCGAAAAGCCTTCGCCGCACTCTCGCGAGATTATGAGCGCTGCAGGGGCGCAGGAGGTCGCCTTCCACGGCCCGGCGTTCTAACGCCAACCGTGGCCTCCCCGTGCATTGAAACCAAAAAGACCAACAGGGTCATCGTCCTGGTGCTCAAATTCTTGTCTAGTGATGCAAATTTTAAATGAACATTTTTGGAAAAAAAAAAAAGAGAACCTCTTTTTTTTTTTTCATTATCAAATTCTAATTCTTCCTTCCTCAAGTTTGTGGAGGAGATAAACTCCTTTCATTCCTACTTCACCCAACTGGCTCCATCCATTCTCTCCAGTAATCTCACCCCCCTGCAGTAATGTATGGAGGACCTCCTCATTGTGAGAGAATAAAGAAACAGATCCGCTTATCATGGCCCATCAGAAAGTTCATTAATCAGCCTGGCTTTCTGCCCTCTAAATTGAAAGGTTAAATCATCCTCCCTGGAATAGTGCCCCCCCCCAGCCCTGCATCGGTCCCTGGGTGAACGCAACGGGGGGGCAGGGCAGCCATTCTCTATCTGAGGTTAGTGCCCCTCCTTAATCCACACCTCCAAGAGGACAAATAACAGAGATTAACTGTATGGAGTGCACATGCTATTTCTTTCTATCTGCGTCTCAAAAAGTGTCCATGCCCATCAGCTTTCAACCCAAAAACAGTTAAGCCTTCCCTTCCAGCGAGTAATCTCCGTCTAAGGACAGATGGGGAAACGCATCGATCGCACGGAATCTGCTCGTCTCAGTCGCTCAGCTAAGATAAGAGGTTTTTCAGGGGCTACATGAGAGCAGGTTAGATGGAGAGCTTGCTGTGGCTACATGAGAGCAGGTTAGATGGAGAGCTTGCTGTGGCTACATGAGAGCAGGTTAGATGGAGAGCTTTCTCTGACTACATGAGAGCAGGTTAGATGGAGAGCTTTCTCTGACTACATGAGAGCAGGTTAGATGGAGAGCTTTCTCTGGCTACATGAGAGCAGGTTGGATGGAGAGCTTTCTCTGGCTACATGAGAGCAGGTTAGATGGAGAGCTTTCTCTGGCTACATGAGATAAGGGTAGATGTGGTGTAACACGGGCACACAACAAACATGAAAGAAGGGACAGGAATAACTGCTCACTGGCGAATAATCCTGCCTTATGCACAGACGTGATTAATCAAACATGCTATGGACAGCACGGACACACTGCATGCATGCACATGCACACGCTTCAAACATGCCACTGTGCAGCAGCAGCACCTCTCCACTTCACGTCGCACTGTAAACCAATCAGAGCCCTGCTTTAGTCTCTTTAATTGCTCCTCCACACTGCCTATTAGCTGACAATTACCAGTCCATTAAAATGCCTAATAATTTAGCGCTTGACGTGGCTCAGCACCGTCCGCCTCGCATTGGCATTCAGGGGCGCCGGCGCCGCGGAGGCCCCCTTTGTCCCCGGCTGAATGGGCCGCTGGGCCTCCAGATGACTTCCACCTCCCGGGGACGCAGGATCCGTCCCGCGCTCTCACCGAGAGAGAGAGCGCCGCGGACGACAAACAAGGGGCAGGGGAGTCTGGTATCTCGTCACTCGACGCGGACAGAGGCAAGAGTGGCACAGTATCTGAGTGGAAGAAAAAGTAGATGCGATATCACAATGAGGCTAAGAAGGAATGTGAAAGTCTCCCACACTCCCTAGAAGGTCATTCCTATAAACGTGCTTCCACTCAAGGTTTATCAGGGACAACACTGCTATATGTAGCAGATATGCAGATTATAGATTCATATATAGATTGCTCTTAGAGAAAGCTGTGGTGTAGGTATAAGAATATATGTCTCATTAATTATTAATACTTTTTGTTTTGTAACCATTGGTAATAAATAATGGACAATATTTATATCATATTTTTGGAAGTGAAGTACAAAATGAAGTAAATAACTATTTTGTCTCAGAAGTAGGCAACACAATCTACAACATAAAAAAAATATAAATTAATCTTCAATTAATTAAACTTTCCCTGTTCAACGATGTTGCTATATACATCTTTTTTCCCCTTTTGACGTCGTCCACAAACGCAAGAATAAGCAAACGTCTTGTCTAATTAAATTATAACCACACGTTCTTACGCCTTGTTTTTAGCAGCGAAGCCTGCAGCGAGGGAGCACCCTTACCACTTGGGGGCGATATATCCACACAACAGCAAACGCTAAACAACAAATCCTGCCAGATTAATCTGAAGATAACAAATTCCAGAACTCAAATCGAAGGCGAACAGTCACTCTACACTGAGTTTGAGAGCAAAGAGCAGAGTTAACTCAGTCCGTTTTACAGAGGGCCGGAATCAGAAATTTCCCTGGAAACAGATGAGAGTGCACACACCCCAGGTTCTCAGGTCTCAAGGAAAACATGTTTACCACTAGGTAAACAGTTACTCATAACATATAAAGTACATACGGTACACTAATCCCGTTCACTTTACCGAATTAACCGTCCATCTAACTACTCTATTTGTTTTCTCCGTAAATATTGTAACAACAACAAAAAAAAACTAGTTAAAAACATACGTCCCAACTCACTCGTCGATTTACGATGCAAACAATACTCTTGTAGAAGAAATATTGTGATGCAGCATACGTAAATATATTAAACTTACATGGCATTTAAAATAAAGTTAAGCTAATAAATTAAATAAATTAAAAGAAAACCAAACCAAACAAGACACTGCGGTAGCACCTTTAATAATTAACGTCAGAAGCAGAACGTTAAATTACGTGCATTATGGGATTATATCTTCTTACGAACAAGTATTACTTGGTACTTACAGGTAACATTTCAATTGCATTGTTTATTTGTTATTTTTCAAAATTGAAGGTGCAATGTTATAGCACTGCTCCCTAACAATGATATCGGTGTTAATTTCGACCGTGGGGAAGCTCAAAGAGGCTGTTATAGTAAACGCTCGTAAATTCAAAAACATAAACACATAATATCCTCGCACAACCGGTAATTTTTCCAACGAATGTTTTTTTCACCAATCATTTTTCAATGGAAATATCAGTGTGTTTACTTTTTTTTACTTTAAAAGTAATCAGTAATGCAATAATATATATTTTGAAACACAACAAAGCTCTGTCAATAACAATTCATATAATAGTAATATCAATAATTATAAAAATAATAATGGTTAACATGACAGTTTCTAAACACATATTAATACTATAGCATTAACTATACAGTCTGAGAACCGACCTGTGTGTAAGCCTTCTCCCGTAATTTTAAACCGAAACCCCGGGAAAACGGTATTCAAGTATACTGCTTTAGTTACTGATCCTTTTTTGTTTTCTCCAGAAAATGTAGTAGAAAGTTAAAATTTCCTGAATATGTTACGTACTAAATATTTTCGCGAGCTTCATTATAACTTCATAAATATCAAATCTCAATTCAAGTGAAAACTGTTTAAAATTAAATGCATTTACAGATCTATACAGATAAAGAATAATTTGAATAATTAATTTCATTATATTATTAATTTATGACACCAATGTTTGCCTCAAAATTGTATTGTTTTATATTTAAAAATGTGCCTTTATACATATAAACGTATAAATACAGCGTATGTCAAAACAGTTGTTTATACCTGTCTACCTGGAGCAGGAAGAAAGCTGTCCCCTAAAATATGCCTATTTAAACAGCTATTAAATAAATGTCATCGTTATTAAAATGACATGTATAGAGCAAAGCTGTTTCCAGCCATTGTAAGCGCAGAAAATTTAATTAAATAAGGTATTGTCTAAAAAGAGTTCAGCCTCTGTAGTTTCATTGGACATTACATTTCCTAATTGCAAATGACAACCGCAGAGCCAGAGGCACAGCTGTAATTAGAAATGGGGCGAGTGAGTGAGGTTGAGTTAAAAACCCGAAGGTTCTGAAGCCAGATAAATCAAATAGGTTTAAAATGGAGTTAAAGCCAGAGAAGCCTCCATCGGTAGACCGGTGTCCACTGACGCTGTGGCCCTTGAGACATGGTGAGCATCCAGTGGGGAGAGGGGAGAGGGCAGGGAGGGGTCGTGCTCGAGACTAAAAAAGAGGGGTTCCTCCTTTAGTAGTTAAAAACTACACGTGAATCAAACTGTCAGCGTGGTGTAGCACTACGCTGGGAAGGCAGAATTTAGTGTGTGTGTGTGTGGGAGAAGGGGTTAAAGGATGGCTTTTGGGGACCGAGGGACAGGTGTTGGAGTTAGGGTCAGTGTGGACAGGCACAGGGGCAAACTCTACAGCGATGCAGTGGCACAGGGGAGTACTCTACAGGAGCACAGTGGCACAGGGGCGTACTCTATATATCGACGCAGTGACACAGGGGCGTACTCTATATCAACGCAGTGGCACGGGGGTATATTATACAGAGGTGCAGTGGCACAGTGCCTTACTCTATATCAACGCAGTGGCACGGGGGTATATTATACAGAGGTGCAGTGGCACAGTGCCGTACTCTATATCAACGCAGTGGCACAGGGGCGTATTATTCAGAAGCACAATGGCACAGGGGCGTACACTGTATCAACGCAGTGGCACAGGGGCGTATTATACAGAGGGGCAGTGGCACAGGGCCATACTCCATATCAACGCAGTGGCACAGGGGCGTATTATGCAGAGGCACAGTGCCACAGGGGCATACTCTATATCAATGCAGTGGCACAGGGGAGTACTCTACAGATACTGGGAGAACAGAGGACATGTGCACCAGAAAGTGCTATGGGATCTTCCAGAGCGTATCACTGCCCTAGGGCACCGATCGATACCAGCACACTCGTATCGCCACCTCTGGTGGAGGGATCGTTCAATACGCTCGCACTGATACTCCTCTACAGTGACAATCCACACCTCAATCTGAACTAGTCTCGCTCAACCATCACCTTCAGATAACACATGGTGAAGTCACTCTCACATGTATGAGGGCAAGACAGCACATGGAGACAATCTATCTAAAGTCAAAACTATCTAAAATACGAAATTACATGATATATATTTTTTTCTGAAGTCACCAAAACTGGACAATGAAATGATGCCAATGCTAAAATTCAGTTTTAAAATAGATTTATTAATTGAGTATGATTATGATTATTATAATTTTTAAAGGGAAGAAGATCTTAGACACGCCTTAAATAAATAGTTAACGGCAAATGCAGTTGATTAGCGTTTTTTTTTTTTTAACTCAATGCCAAAATCCAAAACACCTTCGTAGAAAAAGGACATGTTCACATTCTGCCAACACAGTGAATCGCACAGTACACATTTCCAGTTTTCAAAACAAATAAACTGCACAAATTTAAAAACTGGCCATTAAAAGCCCCTGCCTGGCGGCGCCCTGTGAAGCTCCAAACTTCAACACGCAGTTTAAAATGTCCTGCAGACCAATAGATGGCGCTGTGATCCTTAAACTCGGCCGCAGCCCTGGGATTCATCTACACAGCGGTGTGTGCAAACATGATCTTTAAACAAATGAATTCTTCCTGTGTACAGCAGAAGTCATTACGCTTCTCCAAGCCCCCAGTTCTTGACCCATAAATGGAAACACTGTGACGGCACAACGACACCAATCTTCATTACTTAATCAGTTTCTTCATTTTCTTACATGTGTGGAGAGGTGGGTTTAAGAAGATGGCACATGGGGTGGTGTGTGTGTGTGTGTGTGTGTGGTGTGGGGGGTTGGAATCATCCAACACCACGGACCTCGACCTCACAAAATTGGAAGCCGAAAACCTTCCAAAAGGGTCAGT
>JAOVYW010000014.1:1146689-1166482 GCA_025775045.1 Hiodon tergisus | reverse complement strand
GTGACACAACTGCAACGCTCCATCATTATCTTACCCAAATACCAACTCTCTAGTATTTGTTGTGTATCATCTTGGGGACCCCCGTTGTTTGGTTGACAGAGAAAGTAACACCCAATCGTAAATAACACACCATAGGTCCACACTGTGCTCTGGAAAGGACACCAAATCCCCTTTCTCCACTCATTCCATGGCTCATGTCTGCCTGAGGAGACCTCCACTCGCGCCCCTCTACGGTCCAGCTTCTATTTTTATCTTCCAACCCCAAGCATCTGTGACCAAAACAGCAGACAAGAAAACACGAAGAATGTTTTTCCCGTAACAGATATTTAAAGTGACATAATTAAGAGGAAGATATTCTTTCTCCCCTCATCAGAAAGTGGAGGCTACATAGAAATGCAAACGCGAATAAAACAGGAAGAGAGGCTGGACGAGGTGACGCCGGGTGCCTCTCTGGGCCGGCGAGACGTTTTTTTCCACCCCTAGCCCCCACAGTCATTTCATTGAGCCCGGAGAACCGAGCTGAACATAGGGAGAGGAAGCGGGTTCCCCATGCACCAGGAGTGCCTCAGCACATGCGTCCACACGATCGGGCCTCAGTTAAGTGTGCATGTGTGCACGTGTGTGTGCACGCTAGGGAGAAAAAAAAACGTGAATATTCACAAATGCACATCACAACAGTTCGAGAGTCAATGGCTCGTGCATTGTGGTCATTTCAAAATGCACCTGAAAGGTTTGCACAGGAACTTCCACTGTGAATTTAGGTTGTGCATTTTCAGCTCTGCATTAGTCATTTTGGGCAGATTTATCTTAAGGCGTTTGTCATGAATTGCGCGATATTTTAACCTGCAAGAACATTTTTAAACTAGAGTTTTTACTGTTAAGAGCAGAGATATATTTTTTATACTACACCACAGAACCGCACAGGTCATAAACTTCTGAATCACAATCGTTAATACATCTGCCAGCACCAGTTTAGAAAACCCTGCATCGATTCATTGCATTCTGAGTGGCGTTTTAACATAACATATTAACATATTATCTTGTCCAATTTCTGTGCATGCAGCGGAAATGAATTGCCAATCTCGGATCACTAAAGCTGGTGCACATCAATCAGTCTTCCCTGTTCAGGCTCCAATGCAATCCGTTTCTCCAATATGGTAATTGTCTTATATTTAAAATCAAGTCAAGGAAACACTATGCAATTCATCTATTCACTAAAAAAATCCAAGTTTCATTGCAAAGCAGTAGACTAAAGAAAAAGTGTGTGCAAAAGGACAGTAGCGGTGGCAGAGGGTCTTGATTTGATCTTCATTCAGCCCCAAGATAATGTTCCCTGCAGGGTTCCATAGTCAAAAACTGAAGATCGTGCTCTGTGTGTTGCATTATCTGAATGTGCATATCTTTTTATGTAATGTCTGGATCATGTTACATGGAGCACCAGTCTCTCAACACCCTTATTCATTGTTAAAGAAGTCTTTATCCAAATAGACGACATAACAGTCTGGACCGCGGTGTGACGCTGGGTGTGAACGAGATGACAAATTGCACTTAACCACCCCTGAATCTCGGTGTGCCACTAAAATGATTTCTGCTGATCAGGGAGCTTCAGTAGGCAGGCCAAAGGCACGTGCACAACAGCCTCCTCAACATCCCCTTTGTTCTAGATCTCCCCCCTTACCTTACGGAAATTCACTCCTGCTGGGCCACAAATTTTGTATGCTTTTCATTCTTTTATTTTCATAAAATCCCCTTGTGTGCATCACAACCTCCTTACAGACAAGATAAATGATTAGTTCATTGAGCTGAAGACTGAAGCCACTTGCTCAAAGAACAATTCCTGCACTTTCCACATTTTAAGTTACTATTTCAAAGATACTTCACTATGGTATCAAAATGTTCAAACATAGTCAAATCTGGGATATGCTGGGATGGGTGGAATGCATATGTTAACCCACAAATTAGCGTGACATGGGAAAGGTTAGGTGAGACTTCCACTTGGGTTTCATGAGCTGCAGGAAATCCCGGTCTATAGCAGTGGCGTCACATTGTGTAGAATGTAGCGTTCGATCCAGCTGGAGAAGAAGCACAGCTTGTATTGGATATATATAACACAGCTCTGAGAAAGCCCCCCATTAACTGGTGCAGAAGGCCAGGGTGGCTCCTAACCTCCAACTCACACCACTGTGCCCAGTAACTTGGATCACCTGGGCCACTGACAAAGAGCGCCGCCCAGATCCTCACCACTAGCATTTGTCCTTGAAACGGTCCTCGTGGAAAAAAGTCAGAAAAGGTCAAAAGGAGGTCATACCCTGGTGCAGGGAGGAGTGGAAATACACCCCTGTGGGTTTTTCTCAAGCAGGACACAGTAAAGTGTTGTGTCAGCACTGGTTTGGAGCCGTCATCCCCTGGCTGCTGGCTCAGCAACATCCGCCTGCCAGTTTCCTCAAGCTCTTAAAGGGACAATTAAATTACGTTAGGCAAAGACAGTGCATACAATACACGCCGCGCCTTCAGTAAACTCAAAAGGCGCGAAATTGCCACTCCCGTTCATCCTAATCGAAATCTAATCATCACAATTAATTAGAGGCCTTCAATATAAAAATGGCAGATAGAGGTAATTGCAGGAAGGAGATAAGTGTTAAGGACGATGTGTAAAACCTTGCTTTAAAACTGATTTTTATTTTATTTTGCTCACCTCCCCCCCACTGCTCTTTCCAACCACCCAACCACAATTCCAAACCAATACAAAACAAAAACCATTCATGACGAAAATACCTTCCGATTGTCTTTAGCACGTTGGCGTCACTGTAATGTAGATGGGAGGAGCATATGGAGAGGTTCGCGGTTCCGAGGTGGAAGCCGCGCCTGGAAATACATCCGTGCGCATGTCAAAAGAAGAACCAAGCACTGAGGGCGGACCGCTTGGTCCCAGCTGCCATTCGTGGCGCCTTAATTAGCACCAGGAAGATTGACGGGAGAGTGTACCACGCCTGATGAAATAACGTTCAGACAATTGAACATGAACAAAAAGGCTGCCCATATAATAACAGATCCACCACCATGTTTAACAGTTGAGAAAGGCAGTTTGGGTTGAAGGCTTCCTTTGGCTTTCTCCAAACACAAACCCTTCCTGATAGAGGAAAAAGATATCAGACTCTTACAGTCACCCTCTGCTCAGGTTTTGTGTTCATTATCCGATGTTATGTGTTTTTGCTCATTGGCCTTGGTTACAAACGGTTTTCATGAAATTAACTTGAAACAAGTGTAGAATTATTTTGAATTAGGATGTGGTTGCTTCAAAATAAAAGTCCCTTTCCCCTCGGTGTTTCTGTTATGTTGTCTGTCCCCTGAATGTATGCGCTTAAATGGGAATTGGAAAGATAAACCACTGACGAAGGTTTGCAGGATATGGCCATATTTCTGTGATGAGGCCATTTCAGATCATAATGCTAACGTAACGGTTGCAGAAATGCAGCGGTTGAAAAGCCACAATAGCCAACAGTTACTACTGAAATGTTACTACTGAATTAGTTAAAAGAACGTGTTTTCTATTCCAATCAACTACATTTTTTGGCTATTACAGGTCATAGCCAATGGTTTTGGCAAATCTTTTTACCACTAGTTGTACATTAAGGGGAAAAAAAAGTATAATTTCAGGCTGTTCATTGGATGTGCATGGAAGCAAAGTGGTGATAAGATTTTTTTTCATGAAATTTACGCCTAAATATTACAGATGCTGTGACATTACTTCAGAGAATTCTGACATGTTTATTACATGGTTTTTTTAAATGAGGGGAGCTAAGAATGTAAGATTAAGTCCTCACATAAAGAAAAAAAGCCCTTTACTGTCGTCGCCCCATGTTCGTAGTTTTTGCGTTCTACAGCTCATCGTCCAAACTCATTCCCGTCCCTCGTCTCCGCTGTGAATATAACACTATTGGTTGTACAGACAACCGATCTCCCTCCCTTTCAATTTTCAGGTCCAGAGCCTGCCGTACCCACTCCTTCGCCCCTCCCTCGCTTCCACGCCTTCGGCCAGTCCCTACCCCGCTCTCCGGATCTATGCGCTCGGTGACGGCTGGAACACACGGGACAGATTGGAAACAACAGTGGAAATTAATCACAGCAGACGGATATTTAATCGTCCGAATTCCATTGCACATGATTTAAAAAACACAGCGAATCCACTATTTGTTTTCGCTTCATATTTAAGGGTAATATTGCTCTTGAGCAGTTTATCCATTTTCTGCTCTGACCGACCGTTTAGGATGTTGCCTATTAGTGTAGTATTAACCTGCATTATATACGAATCAAGAATGAAATAATCCGAATCGAGGACACAGTGGCTTGGACAACGGTACCATGGAGTTAGCCATAGCTGTATTCTACGTAGCGCTCTCGGTTGCCTTTGCTACGAATGAAGGTACGTAAAGTGAGGATGTCTCTTTCTTAAACCACTGCATTCAACACTCCAGTCCAGCATCCGCCATGTATGCTAATTAATTTAGTTCTGAGCTGTTGATGAGAAACCTTCTGTCAAAAGTAGTTGGTTCCGCGTATTACAATACGCTGGTTTCAGGCTGTCTATATTCATTGTCATTGATAATGTACTTTCTGGCGAATTCCATTTATTGTAGGCTATGCTTTGTAAAGAAACGTCACGGAGATGCATTTTAGTAAAAAACACAACTGCTAAAAATCTGAACGATATGATTTAAATACCAAGAGAGCAATGTGCGAGGGCTTCCAAATGTTGCGTAACATATTACTTCCATTAAAACAAATCTTGGCGGTCTTGTTTTTGATCTTCTGAAATGCGCACAACTCTTTTCAAAACGGACGATAATTTGTTAATTGTATAGGGGTGTAGCGCCCTCACCTGGGGTTGACTGTTGGATACATCGTGCTCATTTCCACTATAAAAATACATTATAAATAATCTACGGTCATTCAGAAATTTTACCGTCATCAGTAATTTGTCGCTGGTGCTCCGACTGGAATATATTCTAGCGATAGCGGAATAGAAAAGTTTAAAGCTTGAAAAGGTGCAGTCCTAGCCCAGTGTTGGGGTTTGGTTGGCTTCAACCCTAACACTAACACTCACTCAGTGGCCCGCCATTTAGCATGAAATCTTTTTAAAACGTTATTTTCAACTGGGATGCATTTTATCATTTCTGTCCGATAATTGGGAACGGAGGCATGGCATTCCTCTGCCAAATAACCTGTCAAAGCAGGAACTGTGAATGACAGAAAACTGACAACCCTTGAATGTTACCAATGTAATATACCTGAATTCAATCTACCTTATTGTGTTATCCTGTAACTGCTCATTAATTGAAAGCACTCCGACAAAGACAGATTATTAATTGAATCTGGTTTATATGTAAAAACCTTTTTATTTGTAACAGTTAATGTCATATGGGCTTTGTTTCAAGCAAAAATACTTACATTTCTATTTTTAAAAATTATTATTATTTGTCTGACAACATACTTCTGTGTTGAGAAACAAAGAACATTGTCCCGTGTCTAAATTTCGTAGCTAAAGTTAAGGCCAAACAGTTAAAGTTTGGGGTGTTCAACTTGAATCAAAGACTCAATTTCTTCACGTCTAACGTTCCATCAATGTGGCACACATCCTTATGTAACCCTGAATTTTACCCTGGACATGAAAGGCGATGTAAATGTACTGGAGTAAATGTATGGTTTGACATGTTTACTTTTGTTTAGCTGTGTAGATCTTCACATGAGCTTTGAAATGAAGAAAAGTCCTGTTAATGTAGTATTGCTTTTTTACTCACCGGAGTCATGTTTCCCAGTCAGAAACAGCCTTTTGGTCAGTAACGCAGTGAGTCCAGCAGTATTCACTCAACTGTCATCTATTAAAGTTGGCTCTTAGACATTAGCTTTAATGTTATAATTAATTCAAAATTCAAAATTGAGCCTCTCTAAGGCTAAGTTTTTTAAATTATTATAATTATTATCATTTTATTTAGCTGTTGCACTAGCCATAGTGACTTGCTAGTCACAATGAGCTTAAAAATGAATTCCTTAACCACTGGGCCAAACTTCTGTGGCATCGTTCCATGTTGGCAAACAGTGGCTAACCAGAACTGCCCACACAGTTCTGGACTTGTCTAAAAGGAAATAGTTATTACATAGCTAAAGACGCTCTTCCCCAGGGGAACATGCCCTGTGTGGCGCAGTTGGTATGTTTGAGAAGAGTTTTACAGCTGGTAATTTACTAAAGCAGTTCAGGCGAAGTACAACGGTGGTACCGTTTCATGGAAAAGCCCACGTTATATCAGCTCCGGGATCGCCCACTCCGGTCTTCCTCAGTGTCTGACGGTTTCAGGAAGCGATCCACGTGAAACCCGATCCGGGAGAAAATCTGTTGCTAACAGAGAGGATACTGTATAAACAGCCAGGCTAAGTGGGCCAACACCGTAAGAGGGTGATGGATCTACACATACAAGACGACCAAAACATCTCAGTCCATTCTCACTCTAATTGCAGCCGTATGGTGATGGCTACTTTTTATTGTGCCATTATTGTGACCTTGACAGACAGGCTTTCTTTCAGCACACTGTAGAAAACAATTTGCCACAATGGGAGTAGGTATTCCGTATAAAGTATTTATGTAACTGTGATCTATTGTTTTGGTAGGATTAAGCAAATGATTATTTGCGGTTTGCAATGAGCTGACCTTTTTAAGTACGTAAAGGCATTTCAAACGAATTATCTGTATTTCAATACATTCCCTTACATGTAGCTTGTGAAAAAAATGATGCCGCACACCAGTCATGTGACCTGTGAAGCTTACACTGGGGCAGTAGCCAGAGGTGGCCTGGTCGCTAAACCAGACCGCTGTGGTGTTGGCTGTCAAGGATGAGTGACGCCTTCTAACAGGGCGGGCAGCTGCTACTGCTGGAGGGGCGACTGCGTGCTGGGGGGGGGGCGCACAGACACTGTGAAGAAACCGGAGTGTCCCGAAAGGGGCGTATGACCTGTGTCGGCCAGGTGGAGCTATGCCCAGGTTAGGAGGGCGTGACCAGGGATGTTTTTGATGACTGCCTAGATACAAAAGCAATCAAAACAGGTCTCCTTTGGCTGTACCTTAATGAGTCCTGGTTTCCAATAGAGATGTTGGGATAAAAAAACAATAAAGGAGGCGATTGTTTTTTGGGTTCCGCTACACCTGTGAGATATGCACCCATTCAAAGCAGCTGTAAAGAGCACCACCGTCTTGCCCCAAGCAGTTCAGTGACCTAAGATGTCCTTTCTTAGCGCAGAGGGGAGCCCATTCTGGGACTTTTGTTTTGAAATCTAGCGAGCGCCTGCCATTAAGGGCAATTCAGAACAGCTTTGTTTGTGCCTGGACAGATAACGCAGTGGCCCAGCTACATCGTATGACTGCAGTGGCAAAATAACAAACAAATCACAAATAAGATAAGCTCAGGTTCCAGCTGGCACCCGATTGCAAGCATAACCAAAAAAGCAAATAAATGGTACTGTAATCAGTCTTTCACCCTGCTTGACCTTGAGCCACTGCTTTGGAGATGGGGATGGAGGCGTTTCTCCCCCACCGTAGCCACATTGATCGGTGCTGTCTGATCTAACATGATTATTCCCTTTGATGGGGAATATCAAAAGGCTTCAGCCTTCACCCCAGCGCTAACAATCTCTGAACAATGAGCCCGAATGCAACTGTCCCAGGGCAACGGCGGGCGGGCGGGCGTGCCACACGCACTCACAGCGCTCTCACAGTGGGGGAGTGGCAGTAAAACAGAAGCTGGCCTGGCGGAACCATATTCCCTTCCACAGATTTATACACCTCTTGTGCAGAGGCAAGCTGGCCTGGATCTGCCCTCCCCTTAGCTCCGGCAGCAGGGGAATGTCAGTATTGTTTACCGTGCGCTTTTTTATCACTCTGTCTGTTTAATGGGATTGTCCCCACGCTGGAGCAGTTTTCCGCGGCTGCCCTGCGCTGGGAGGGTACCACCGATGTAAGGCCCTCTTCAGGGTTCATTTACCCAGCGCGATTCAGAGCGCGCCAATAAGCCATCGCCCTGGCCTCCTGCCGGCTTCCTTTTAATTCCCAGCCCCTCTCTGGAAGTAATTGAGGATGTGCTCTAAACATTGGTGCAGCCACACATTTGCAAGCGCCCCCCCCCCCCCCCACCCCCAACGTCTAATAACGCTGGTAATTATTTTCGTGCAGTGACAACAAGCACAAATTGTCCTGTTGATTGGGTATTATGCTATTTGAATTATTTGAGTCAATCAGTCCGTTCTGCGCGTCTCACTTTAAACCACTGCAGCACTCGATGTTGCATAATGGGAACAAGCAACAAGCTTGTCCCCCTGAATAGGCTGCTTCAGAGACTCTGGAGACTCTCTCCTTTTATGGTCCAGGTTACCGGCGTGGGAGACCAGACGAGAACTAGGGATTTAAACACACTCCAGGCAGGGGGATCGCCGTTGCAGGCCGGTCCTCGAGGTGCATTTAAAAAAAGCATATTTACGGCCTGTAAGCGCCAAGTTTCATTTAAACTTGATTTGCAGCCCGTGGTTGAGTAGATTTTGATATGTTACCCCCCATGCTTTTAGCCACCTGACCCAACCAATCATGGTCGCGACTCAACTTGTCATATTTCTACTGGGTTCCGTGGGGATTTCCCGGGCATACAACCTGCTGGGCATTGTTGCTGGTCATAAAAGGAAATGCAGTTTAACAGTATCAATTGCAATTCCCATTTAAATCTGGTCCATATTTAGACATTCTTTCTTATGACTTTTAGGGGGAATTAAATCTACTGCTTCAGCATCCAAATCTGGTTGCCAAATGCAAATGCTACCAAATGTGGGGCCAGAGCTGGCAGGACTGGTTTCTGTCCTCGGCAAAAGACACTAGGAGATGGGATGATGGACCCCTAACTGTGCCCTCACAGACCAGCTCTCCTGGGGCAGATTTACACTGGGAGATGTGTCTGCAGGACCCTGTGCAGCGAGCCAATCAGGGGGAACATGCTGAGGTGTCATTGTATAGGATCCCGTCGCTTCCTGTAACGCTTCCCGTCGCTTCCTGTTTTTTTTCCGTCGGTTCCCGTGACGCTTCCCGTAACCCTTCCTGTCATTTCCTGTAACGCTTTCTGTCGCTTCCTGTAACGCTTTCTGTTACGCTTCCCTCCATGTCATGGCAAGGCCTACTTGCATACACGCACACGCTAGTGTGAAAACGCCCATTAATGCTGTCTCCTTTTCGAAACGGTGACAAACACACACGGAAACCCCGCCTACTCCTGTGAAGGGTTTATATCCACAGATCTTTCCCTCCCCAAGAGGCTGGTTGGGGAAGAGGATGCTGAGAAGGGGTGTTTTGAATGACCGGGGAGGTTGTGGGATCTGGGAGCCAGAACAGGGCCTAATATTGGAGCTGAGAAAGGGTTGTCAACACCTTCCACTGGAAGGGCTTGCACGTTCTCTGTTTGCGCACACATTGACCGTACATTATAATGGTAAGAAACGTGTCCGTGTTGGTGGTTTTGCATGCCCGCAGCTTAGTAGAAAAGCAACGTCGTGCGAGTTCTAACATCCAGTGGTGATGAATCCATGAGAAACTCTGCCGTTCAGACACTCTCACTCTTTCTCCGTCAAGCCCTCGCATCTCTTATGTAACGGAAGCCCAAGCGTCGACCCATTTAAAGCTGGAACCCCCCCCACCCCCCGGACGCACGGCTGAGCGGAGAGATAATGGATAATGCTTTTCACTGTTGCCTTTTTGTTGCATGTCTGTGCCCCACCTGCCGCTGCCTGCCCCATCTGGACTGATTTAGTACCGTTCAGAATTTTCAGTGGTCCTGTCTCTGATGCCCTGGGTTTGGGCCTTGGCGCCCCTTCTGTTTGGCGCAAGATTGCACACTTCCAGTTCCGCTTCGCAAACAAACAGCAGGAGCTCGAGGCAGTCCAGTGAGTGACGTGCTCTCCCTCTGTTTACTCTCTCTCCCTCTCTCTCCCCAGCCCCAATCCACAAGGAGTTTGCGTCCCTGGCGGAGATGGAGGGCACCCTGCTGAAGAACCTGTTCCAGGAGTACCAGAAGTGGGTCCGGCCCGTGCTGCACGCCAATGACACCATCACAGTTCGCTTCGGCCTCAAGATCTCTCAGCTAGTGGACGTGGTGAGAACTGGGGGCTTCCCAATTGTGAGGCAGACATTGTGTCACATGACCTGGACTAGCTCGGCAGGCCTCACCTCCGTGCTTTTAATGCCTGGTGAATATTTCCGTGCGCCGAGCCAAGAGATACCGTTAAAACGGTATCAGTTTCGCCAAATTTAGTTTCTTGGTGAAGTCGGATGAATATCGTTACCAAGGCGCCGGTGCTATGAAAGAGCCGTGTTATATGTGGGACTCTCCCCGTGCTTGTGGAGCACGCCAAAAGGAGGCCCGTTCAGCCTGATGGTCTTTTTTTCCAGGTCATTTTTCTAAGAGCGGAAAAGATTAAGATTAAGATATAATTAGATTGCATGCCAGTTTCAGGGCATCTTTATGTAGATTTGAGTTTTTATACAGCGTGACAAGCGATTTTCTGAAGAAAGGGAGATTTAAATACGTTATCTATGGACCCAGTTATATTGTCCTGTATCCATGAAGGAGTTTGGTAATTTGACGGGGCATGCTGACAGTTATCTCCCGAAACGGAGATAAAAATGTGTTCACTAACCCTCCTACACATTTACTTAATTGTAGCCAAATTGGAAAAACGCAATTTCTTTCTCATTCAGGAGCCTGTGGTGTTTAAATTGCTTGTCTGAAATAGGAGCGAACACTTTTTTTGCGGCAGGTGTGTTCGTGGGCTTCCGGCCAACATCCAGCATGCACTTGGGCTGGGCGCCCCATGTCTCAGGCTGCATTGATTTCTTGATGTTGGCCGCTTAAGGCATTGCTGCGGAAACAGCCCCCCTCTCTCCTCCTCCCGGGCCTAAGAAGTACGGCCCAGCTGAACATCATTGTGTAAGAAAGTATGGAAGCTGACAAGCGGCAGAGCCGTCTCCACAGTCTCCTGTCTGCAATATCCAAACAAGCCAGTTCCTTCCAGAGGCAGTTAGCGGTTTCTGGCGTAGTCCGGTTCAAAAGACAGGTAGACGGTGTGCTTGATTAGATCAAGCTGATTCAAGTGAGTCACGCCACGTCCTTCAGCTAGCAGTGACAGGAAAGACAGCGCCTCCATCGCCCCTGGGGGCGTTTCGTGAAAATGTGGGCGGCCGATAAAGGGGTGAGGGGGACTGAAAGACAGGGGGCGCTGGTGGAGGGGTAATTCTTGAACAGGACAAAGACGATGCGTGAGGATGCGGTTGACTGAATTTGGAGGTTGGAGAGAGAGATGCCATTTATATCCGTCACAGGGGGAAACAATGTACGGTAAGGTTTTTTAATGAAGGTTTACACGATAACGACTCATGCCAGGGATAGCAAACAAAATCAAGTTAATTAAACACGGCATTCACTACAGAGGGACGCTGACAGCTGAGGACCTATTTGCCTTTTGAGGTTGAAAGCTAAAACGCCCCTGTGCCATGCGTCCGTCTCGAGTACACGCACAGGAGAGGTCCGGGCACACCCATCAGCACCGGCAAGTTTAATTAAAAATTAGTTTGTTATTTTAGTTTGTTGTGTTTGGGGTGAACCCGTGAGGGGGATCCCTGAAGAGCGATTATTGTTTATTTTCTGTTTATTAAAATAAAGCCGGAGAACCCGGAAGTGTGTTTTACCGATTATTTCCGAACCGAGCACGTCGGCGTGCTACAGCCCCCCTGTGGGGAGAACACTTATTGCGGATTATGGCATATTCAAGTATCCGAATCCACAGGCTGGACATTGTGGAGGTCAATTTGAGAAATTGTCTATTTTCTTTCCGGAAAGGCTGGTGGTGGGGGTAGGGGCGGGATCAATTCCACGCTGGCACGCGTGGGTGCAGGCCGTGGTGATGGACGAGGCAGGCCCCGCTGGACAGGCGGATAGATGGGGAGGCGTAAGGGGGAGCACCGGGGGGGGGGGAGGTCCGGCCGTAAATCTGCCCGGAGCTGTCCGTGGTGCTGAAATACGGCCGTCTGGCATCCGGGGTGAGAGAGCGATTGGCTCACAAGGGCTGAGCCCAGTCACTCGGTGGTGGATTGGAAATGAGCCCCCCCCCCGGTCACCATTTCATTAATTAAACCTTTTATGATGAGGCCCTGCACACTCTGGCCTGATGAAGCACAGATAAGCCCATGGCTGTTTTTCCTGATTTTAAATCAACGGGCTTACAGTGTTGGTGCTACAGAATTAGTATCAGGCGCTCAATTTACAATTTTGTGATATTCCATGAAGACCGTGGGCATTTTACAATCGAGAAATCTGTCTATTTAAAACGAAAACACCCCATGGTGAATAATTCTGTCCCTCCAACAACCTGACGCACTCAACTTTCAATCTTGAATCTCACTGAACTCTTCTCCTGGCCATAAGGGACATTATTTGGGGGCATCCGCTGTGGGGTCTGCAGTTTTACCCCCACCCTCACTCTGCCTGTGTCAATTGGGACAGGAGCCACATATCTTACTCTCTGTAAGTCTCGTTTGGTCTGAAGGTTGCATAGAAAAGGCAATGGCTGATGTCCGCCCACAGGGAGCTTTGCCTGTGATTTAAAGGACCTTTCCGATGCCCTAACGGCGTGCTTTTGGGAAGCCGGGCGGACCAGAGTGCAGTTTCAGGAAACGGGCGCCTAATGGGTCTGCCAGGAGGTAAAAAGTCCAGGCGCATTCATTATTTAGCATAGCCCTCGTTCCGAGCAGAAGAGACCGGAGGAGTGGAGACCTTTTGAGCTGTGACTCAGCAGTGCCATGTTAAATAGGGTCATCGAGTCAAAACCGAACATTTTCGTCTCATGGTTGTTTAGCTTGTTGTTCAAAAGAGGAATTCATCATACAGATTCAATGTGACAATATAGACTTTACATATGCTATTTGCAAGTTTAATCTCTATAAATTATTGAACAGTTTAGCCGTACTTCGCTGATTAGTAAATTCTTTGGACATTTATTAAGAATTTATTAAGAATATTAAGAATTAACTCATTTGTTTACACATGTAAATCCTCTAAAAGGCCCATTATTCAGTAAAGCGGTTATACTGCCATCTTCTGGTTATGTATGTATAAACCCTAACTCTAACGCTATAGATTTTTTATCTATTATTTGTCATGTCCCTACTTTTTGGAACCCAATAAAAGAAACCAAAGTGATCTATGAACTTGTAATCCAATAAAATTCCTTTCCAGTCCATTTACTTTCTTCTTAATTATCTTTACATCCCTTCTCCTCTCTGGACAGTGAATATTGAGAACTCCTTCTGCTGACTTTGGTCAGTCCATATTAAGAGTATTTGAAAGTGAGTCGATTTTATCTGCCCTCCCCAACCTTTAGGTTTCTCCAGATCCCTAGTCCTTTCATTTTGGTGGCTGTGTCGAAGAACATTTCGAAATGCCTAACATTTTCTTCCCATCCTCACCTTCCACAAGCATAAGTGAGCCCAATGACTTTGCTTTGTGTATCACCAGCGTTATTTTCTGCTCTCAGTGCTCAGGATTGCACCGTTTCAGTACTGATCAGAAATATCAGAAATGCATTATAATCCCCCCTGTCATCTGCCAACAGGATGAGAAGAATCAGCTTATGACCACCAATGTCTGGCTATGGCAGGTAGGCGGGGCTTTGACTTTTAAATTGCTTTTTTATGGACCTAATCCGCTCAAATGTCTGACATAGTATTAAAGAGTTATGGTAGGGGGTTGCCGACTCGTTTGGGTTGGGCGGCGGTGTAGACTTGTTCTTGTATTGATAATTTGACAATAAACCAGGCCGCTGTCTGTTGCAGGAGTGGACTGACTGTAAACTGACGTGGAACCCAGAGGATTATGGTGGGATCACCTCGATTAGAGTCCCCTCTGAGTCGATCTGGCTGCCAGACATTGTGTTATATGAGAAGTAAGTTCTTTGTGCAGGTTTCAATACGTTGTGCGTGCTCTGTTAAATCGAGTTCTTGCGCTTGCACGTTAGCTTTCCCTATAGATTTCTCAGTTACTACGGCCATCTTCTGTTTTTCCAAGAATCGATGTTGTTGGTTTTACATTTTATTCCTTTTCCTTATCTCTTTCCTCACCCTCCCTCCACACTTATCCTGCCCCGTGTCTGTCCTTCCTCAGCGCTGATGGACGGTTCGAGGGCTCGCTGATGACCAAGGTCATAGTCAAGTTCAACGGCACCATCATGTGGAGGCCCCCGGCCAGCTACAAGTCCGCCTGCACCATGGACGTCACCTTCTTCCCTTTCGACCGGCAGAACTGCTCCATGAAGTTTGGCTCCTGGACCTACGACGGCCACATGGTGGACCTGGTCCTGGTGGACGACCATGTAGACCGCAAAGACTTCTTCGACAACGGCGAGTGGCAGATCCTCAACGCCACGGGGACGAGAGGAAGCCGGCGGGACGGGCTCTACTCCTACCCCTTTGTCACCTACTCCTTCATCCTCAAGAGGCTGCCGCTCTTCTACACCCTCTTCCTCATCATCCCCTGCCTGGGCCTGTCCTTCCTCACCGTGCTGGTCTTCTACCTGCCCTCCGACGAGGGCGAGAAGCTCTCCCTCTCCACCTCGGTGCTGGTGTCCCTCACCGTCTTCCTGCTGGTCATCGAGGAGATCATCCCCTCCTCCTCCAAGGTCATCCCGCTCATCGGCGAGTACCTGCTCTTCATCATGATCTTCGTCACCTTCTCCATCATCGTCACCGTCTTCGTCATCAACGTCCACCACCGCTCCTCAGCCACCTACCACCCCATGGCCCCCTGGGTGAAGAGCCTGTTCCTGCAGCGGCTGCCCAAGCTGCTCTGCATGCGGGGACACACTGATCGCTACCACCACCCTGACGTGGAGCTGCGCAGCCCCGAGCTCCGGCCCCGGGGCAAGAAGCAGCCCCGGCCCCCGGCAGGAAAGGAGGACGAGAACCAGGACTGGCTGGCCATGCTGGAGAAGGCCACCAGTTCCGTGCGCTACATCTCCCGTCACATAAAGAAGGAGCACTTCATCCGTGAGGTGAGGTCTGTTGATGTAGGACTATGTATATGTGTGACTCTAGCCCTCCCAAGTGGCTCAGAGAAAAATATTGACTTTGTGGTTGACGAAGATGATGGTAAAGTTTCCATTTGCCTGAAACGGTTTTCTACGTACCTTAAAGTTGGGATCTCTTCATTGACTATTATCCAAGACGTGGCTGAGTGTAAAAGAAAGTGTTATTTGTGTGGGTCAGTATAGCATTAGACAAAAAACTGGACGGACTCAGGGGATCATAAGTTCCTTAAAAGTGTCATTGTTTCCTCTTTCTTAGGTGGTTCAAGACTGGAAGTTTGTGGCCCAGGTGCTGGACCGGATCTTTCTGTGGGCCTTCCTCACCGTGTCTGTGCTAGGCACCATCCTCATCTTCACTCCCGCCGTGCGGATGTACCTGACAACCCCTCCCTGAGGCAACCTGCCGTTGCCTCTGACTGTCTGGGAGACCAGGCATTGAGGTCTTCAGCTTCATTATCATCATGGAACAACAGGGGGGACTTTCATTGTAGACATTTAGAAATCTCCTCTTGGCTCACAACGTCCTGTACAGACCAACAGTCTTTCATTCTAGCCCACTTCCAAGAGGCGGATTAATGCCATCAGCCACTGCAGATGGCTGTCTGACACTTTGCCTTTGTTTTTTTATGTGACACTTTGACAGGAAACTCTTTGATGCCAATGTCAGCACATTCGTCGCGTTGAGCCATGCTAGCAAAGTGATAGTCACACTGCCACCGCCTGGCTGGCTCGGGGAGAGCAATAGCAAGACTACCCGTTTTAAAACCTGGCTGCACCATGAGAAGCAAACACCCTGCGTTTCATCTCCCCATTCCATCAGGTCATCCATGAGAAAACACAACGCCGAGTGTTATACCAATCACGCGTCTCGTTCATGTCCCCATGAAAAGGCACAACCATAATAATAGCATGTTGTTTTGCCAGTTAAGTATCTTGTGGGTGCTACTCACCATTTGACTGGGTCTCACCTGAACATTTGATGTCATTTAAATTCCATGCATTTAGGTATCTTTGAGGCATATTCATGAGTGACACGGAGTATTGACGAAGAGAATTTAGCCAAGCTATATCATTTGTTTGGATAAACACATTACAAACATTTTAAAACTGAGTTTGGTAGAATTAAACTCCTGTTTCCGGAAGAGCTCTCAACCAAGACTCTTGGTTCTTTTTGGTGAAAAAGGTAGCGATATTTTGTGCCACCAACGCTGGGAAAACAAAGCGCAGTAGAGCTCTTTCACCTTATGGTACACCGTGCATGAGTGTATTAAAATATTCACACAAAATTGTATGCATGCGCAGTGAATCACAGCAATTGAATTTAAATCCACATAACTTTGCATTATGTTTATTACTAGGATGCGTATCCAATAGCCAATGTGACATGCGTCTCGTACGCCGCTGCTAGATAAAACAGAATATGAATAAGCTAAACCAGTGTCGTTTTAGTACACTTAATCAAGTAATAACCCACCGTGAAGCTACTACGAGTGCGTGGGAAAAGGTGGTATTAGACATGACACTCTCTTGAAGCTCAGCAGCTCAAAAGTTCCAGACTTATTTTCGCATATAATTGTCTTGACAGGTTGCCGTGGCCTTGCTAGTTGGAAACGGACATCTGGTCCCTTAGCCTGCATCATGCCTGCGGAACGGAAAATGAAATGTATCGCATAAATTAAGAAGGGCGATATTTTCAAAACCAATGACGTAGCT
Organism: Hiodon tergisus; assembly: GCA_025775045.1. Classification (NCBI taxonomy): domain Eukaryota; kingdom Metazoa; phylum Chordata; class Actinopteri; order Hiodontiformes; family Hiodontidae; genus Hiodon; species Hiodon tergisus. The sequence goes on along the minus strand of JAOVYW010000014.1, from coordinate 1,149,613 downwards.
TACCGGCAATCCGGCACTTGAACTGAAAATCACTAGCAAATAGATAGGGTTGTTGAAAAAACCTGCCATGTCGCATTGTTTGGTTAACAATTCAGCCATGTATTTTTTTAAGTAAGTGTACGTGCCAGATTGTACGAATCGATCTTAAATATATATTTAATATATAATATTTCTTAAACTTAGCAGGTTCAAGATTAGCTAAAACGTGTAAGGGTTAGTTCTTTAATTTCAGGTGTGGCGCTATCATTATTTTGGTATCATTATTTTTGGCTTCGGTTTTTATAAAAGAACGAATTGCTGGATGTTGGTTTGTGTTAATTAATCAACAGAGGTAAGGTAAGTCTCCATTTATCAATTGAATTTACAATCATCATTATCTGACATACTATTTGACAGCGTAATAGCCACTGGAGGGAGCCTTTGTTTATAAATTTAAATTCCTCACAAACAACTGAATAATTGTTATACAGTTGTGTCCACAGAAATGCATTCCATTCAGACATCTCTTCAAGACAGTCAGACCACCAATCAGAATGCAGTATCCCTCAGCTATTTGTTATAAGAAGAAGTACTGCATCGAGCAGAAGTGTGAGATTATGATATTAAGATCTGGTTCATATTTCTAGGCATTTGTCTATTATGTGTATAAAAACATAATATTTTGTAAAAATATACAGTGTTTCAACTCAAATTTTTACACTATATGTTTCTAAAAATTGTCGTCCACTACAATGGACAGCAAGTCTTTAATGTTTGTAATTTAATCATCATTTCCAGTATTGCTTTTAACACTTGTCCTAAAACATTTAGTCTCTGAACACTTCAAATAGTTTAAATGTATTGCAATACTTTATAAAATATGAAATATTTAATATGCAGAATGAACAGCTCAATATGTTACTATTGCAGAATAATATTATCCAGTATAAAATAATATTGCAGAACTAACTTTATTTGTACATTTAAAGAGCAGAATCATTTGCAGTCATATCATTACAATGCTAAGAATCATTGTAGCTGCCAATCAATGACGGTAAGTCCCAGGTCCACATGTGAACTATACAAAGCCAGAGACTTCAGACTTCACCAAGCACATCTCTTTAACTCGAGGGGCTTGCGTTCAAGGTCTCTTTATAACCGAGGCCTGGAAGGTAAGTATCATTTCCGTAAATCAACTGTACCGGATGGATTGAAGTCTCCGCTCGAACCCTGACGACTAAACCAGCTTTTGTGGAGCCACAGAAAGGACTGACATCCAAATCTAGTTTAATTATACTGAATGAAATTCAGGCGATTCTGTACAATCAATTGAATTGAAAATACAATCAATATACATTGAATTACAGTCAGCTGTCAGTCACCTTAGAGCAAATGAACCAGCCGCTGGCCTCATTTTCAGCGACTCTACACCCTCCTCCAACAGCAAGAACAGGATAATACATAAGGTTGGGGTCTGGATGGGGTCACCAAGTTAAGGGCTGGGGAACCCTCTGGTAGAACCTAGTAATCTCTGGCTTTGCCATGAGAAAATAACCAGTTGGGAAGTAAAAATGAAAGAACTGTTATTCAAATTAATTTAAAAAAAATTTCAATTAATTATTTCAATAGAATGCTAGGCAAATAAATTTTTGTAGGGGCTTGCTTGATATTCTGACATGTTTAAGTATTTAATCTTTGAATCAATACATCAATAGACATCCCCCAGCAACAGCAGGGTATCAGTTTTTATTGAGTTCTGTATTTCATCCTCATTTCTGAAGAGATGTATGTTGATTGAATTAGGATACAGGACTATTCAATGCAGGACTATTCAAAGGACCAATTCAATTAACCTCTGACAGACCTTTTATGAACATGAAAAATTTCACTCTATTTGCTCAGGGAATAATTGTATGTAAATATGATGCAATACACTTTTAATTACTTGGAGATGAATTAATGTGTTACAAACTGAGATCTGATGGTTAATGTGTTTTAAAAAAACAAAAAAACAAACAATATAAAGGCAGGAGAGACCATAAAATATTATAAATATATTCACACCTTGGGGCATTAGGCTAAAGATGTGTTAAGCTTAAGGGGCAAGCGTTAGCTCATCGTTGTAATTCAGTAATGCCAACACCAGGGTGTAGCAAAAACCAAGTTATTCAGATCAATTATCAACCAGATGAGATGTGTCGTTTCCTTTTGCACTGGAAAAATATAATTGTGCCCTGTCTGTCTGGGGATCATTTAATCAACCATCAAGGTGTTCCTGCTTCTTGTGTAAATTATGTTGGTAAAACTGTAAAAGTCTTTGAGGAAATTTAACTCCTGACAGCAGTCATTTGAAGGCCATTCCGAGTTTTAAATTTTTAAAGATTTAAATTATGATGCCCGCAACAGGAGTTTTTTAAAAGTAAATCAGATTGCTTAAAAGACACATGCTCCATTCTTTTATTATAACGGTCAACACAGGGGAGTTCTAGGAGGACCTAGTACCCGTGTTTGGAGCCAAATAAAAACGAATCTCAATACAGCTCTGCTGTTGTGTTTTCATAGATACGGGGGTCTGTAATATTATTTGAATTATTTGAGTAGATCTAAAAATATATATCACACAGTTCCATTTGGCCTAAAGCAGAGACTTTGCCTAGGGAAATCAGACGCGTTGCAGTTATCAAAAGTGAAAACAGACGGTCCTCTCGTAGACATAATTTATTCCCTCCTTACAACGGGCCGACCTTGTTCATTTTTTCCTGGAGGGTCCCAACATCCCCGGGTGCGCCTCCACTGTGATTCCTTTATTCAGGTGGGGCTCCGATCCATGCAACACCTCAGGAGAAGGCTAATAGCAGCCATCGCGCCAACGCTGCAAACGCTGCAAACGCTGCAAACGCTGCAAAACCTAAATCCCGGTTTTGGTCCCAACAGCGACAAGCGCA